>JARHVA010004535.1:172500-772500 GCA_037957365.1 Torreya grandis
GTTACATGATGATATATGATTGTGTCTTTTATTACAATATTTTAGTCAAGATCATTTCTAATTGGAATGTAACGTAACTTGCCTAGATTCACTTGTACCTCAAATTTACTTCCTACGTTATATATATTTTAAATTGTATTTCCATCTTCACTTAAGAAGAGTGAATTTTTTCATCTCTGATGTAAGTGAATGGATGTGTATATTTAATACAAATTCATATTTATGTGTGTATATGACTAACTATGTTGTTAATCTCAATTTTTTATGAATTATTGATGTAGACAAAAGTGTAAATCATTAAGGTTGTCTTATTTGATATGTTCATTATCTAGTTAGCAAGAATATTGTGATAGGAATTCACTTGCTCAGCATATGCTGACTCTTGCTATGTGGTTTTGTAGCACAGGTGAATCTAGGAGTCTATAGTATATATTTATTGATCAAAATCATAGAGTGATTTATTTATTGGATCCTCATATTTTTATTTAGTCATCTTCTTGTCCATTTAAAATATAATCAGGTTGTAAATTCTAATTGAAAAGTTGCTTCTATAATATACTTTAATTCATTCATTATCATTAAATTTGTTTTGAAATGCATAAAACATAGATGCATTAGTTGCATTTTCTCTTGACTATAGAGTATTCATACATTTTAATGAGAATTTTAATTCTTAATTGGTTTGAAAAATGTGACATGGATAAATCAATACCTTGTGTAAGCATGTTTTAGTTAACTGATTGAGGTTTAATCAAGCTAAGCCTGTGTGATTAAAAATTATGAAAATCACCTTGTTTTGGTCTAAATTTAATATATTTATGAGTCATTTGTAATTAGTGATGTGATTTATTAGTTGAGTTACTTTATTATCTCAGGCTCTTACCTAAAATTTAACCATAAACGAACTCCTTGCCTTACGCAAAAATTCTCATTAGATATCATGCTTAGTTTATGTGGCACAAATATAGTATGAATTATGGGATTTAAATACTATTTAGACATTTAGAAAAATAAATAAACATATAAATTTACTCAATGAGAATCGAATCTAGTTGAATGTTGATTTATCTGTTGGAAATATTAGCCCAAAATACCCTGTTTAGTAGGTTTAATTAATTTCTTAAACTCATTATTTAAGGCCACTAAGACCTATAATTAAATTATATATCCTATGAGAATTAAAGTCAATAATAAATCTATCAACTCTTTATGTGGTCATTTTTTGGTGGCCCCATTATGGAGGCATTCATCACAATTTTACACATGTTGTTCCTTTATAGTTCATAGAGTCAATTTGGAATCGACTGACCAAACATAGCTAATAGTAGTACTTCACCAAACTAAAAGTTGGTAATGGTTTTCTATACTTTTAAATTATCATATGATCTTTTATTTTTTTTGTAGTTTATTCATGACCACAATCATCAACACTCAATCTCTCACTTGGTCATGAAGTAATGAACTCATCGAGACTCAATCTCTCCCTTGGCCAAAAGTGTTTCGTAATAGGTTGTTATGGTTTGTAAGGATCACTAATAAATGCAAAAGCATCCAAGACTTTTACACAAGATAATATTATTCTCTATGTATAAACCCAAAGTTATGATTCCTCAAGTAGAATGATAGAATAATAGATTATAAAAAAGCACAAATGAATAATTAACTCTTGTCATCTCTAAGAAATGGAAAAATGATTGTGTATATATAGTTGAATCTAACCCTAAACCTTTTTGAAAGTTTAGCAAATAGGGTCAGCCCAATTGACTCTATATCACTATTGATAAAAACAAATTAGGTCTTGGTCTACATTGGACAAGGGCTGACCTAGACCCTAAATGAGTTTTATCAATTAGAGTATAAGGTTGATGGGGCCAACATTGTGTTTTAAACTATCAAAAAGGTTTTTAGGCTAGGGAAGGGCTAATGAAGATATAAAATGACTAGATAAAGGTAAAAAAGAGGAGGCAAAGCTTAGGGAAGTGTTTTTAGAGAAGGTTGGATTCATAACAAGTGGTAGTATAGGGACAATAATCATGCAAAGCATCAATGGTCTACCCACCCCTTTCTGGTGCACCCCTTAAGATGTGCACTAAAAGATATTGAGATTTGACAAGTTCTTGCAAGAGAGAAAGCATTAGTAATTTACAAAGTTTGAAAATATTATGTGTATACATATGCCCCATTCTAAGCTCTCATGTTTCACTTAGGTGTAATAGGGGATGGTGCTTCAAGAAAAGAACATAGTAACACATAATGTTGAATATAAAAAAAATCATTTTCTTAAAGTAAAAATAACTGAAAGTAAATGATTGAAATGAAAATAACTAAAAATAAAAGTAATGTATGTGTACTTTGACTTACTTTTATCACTAAATGGTTCTTTATATTGTTTTTAGTTTTGATCATGGAGGGCACATAGATTGCTTTAGATAAGTCAAAGGATACAAAACTAAAGAGCAAAAACAAATAAATGTAGGAAATCCAAGATAACTGATATGGTTTAGATGAGACATACTTGGAAATATAGCAATCTAGGGTGATAAATTCTAAGTTTGGACTAAATAACCAAGTCAAAAGTTGGAGTAAATTGGGTAACTAAAAATCTAAGGTATCTAAAGATATAAAAAAAATTAAACAAGTAAACCTTAAGTAAGAAAGGCAAAATCACTTAGTCAAACCAAGGATACATGTCAAAAATGGTACTCAAACATAAATGGGAAAGTAGTAACAATCCTTACTTAAATGAATATGGGAAGCAAATGGTAAAACAACATTGATGAAGGAGCAGTAATAATCCTTACTCAATCATCAATGAAAAAATTTCATAAAAGGGAAAATAACATTTATGAGTGAGAAGTAACAAGCCAACCTCACTCAATAATAAAAAAAAATGTGAAAGTAGAAACAGACTCAGATATCCAAAAAAAGGTGATACAATAATGAAAAATTATAAAATAAAGTAAGGCATGTCTATAAATGTAGAGACATGGTATAAATAAAATAATCCATAGTCACTCAAGCATATTATTTTATTCTAAAGATAGATAAAACTGAAACAAAGTAGTGCTAGCATATTTTAAGATGTGAATAAGAGGGAATATATAATAAAATTTAAAAATGACTTTAGAATCACACTTTCCTATTCAGGGGGAAAATGAAATGGGTGGAGGTGATAATGAAAGAAAAATTAAGGTATAAAAACTCTTTATCGAAGTCAAGACACTCAAATTAGTTTTGTTAAAGTAAGAGGACTTTCAACACTAATAACTCAAAATAACTTATCCTAACCACATAAATCTTATGTCAATAAATTAAGTATGTAGATCATCTCATGAAGGCTATATGAATGAAAATTAGGTATCACCATAGAGTTTGTTGAATTTTTCTATTCCAATCTATTATCCTACTGCACCTTAATGGACCTAAACTCTATCATGGGACCAACTATGGAGCTTGAAATTTGATTGGAGATAGGATATGTGTTAATAATCAGGTATTTTGGTATTATTTTGACTTTGTATTTTACATTTTATATCATTTCATTTTGTTTCAAATGATTTTTATTTTAATTTTTTTATGGATTTTTCTATTCCTCCTCTATATGGATTTAGAAAACCAAACATGGGTGATAAAGATGACTATCATTTGAATAATTTGGATTTGGTTTCTAAGAAAGAAAACTTAGAGAGCATGGTGTCTAAGATTCTCATTAATTCAAGTGAAATAAAAGTGATATCTTGACTTTGACCTTGGTTTATCCAATATGGAGTAAAGGAAAGGAAATCAAGACAAATGAAAACATATTACAATTTTAATGACTTCAAATCACAAAAAATGTGATAAATGTCAAATAAAAGGGGATAAAATGATAGTGAAGTGTGATGCCTTATCATAAGAATGAGTTAAGTATAGTAAAACATGCTAATACTTTATTGTTGTGTAAATTTTATCTACAAAAGAAGAAAAATCTAAAGCTAAGAACAAAAGATCAAAAACTTGTAACCATTACTAAACATTCTAGAGAAGGAACAGTAAATTTTTAAAATGGTGATTTTATGAGGAAGGCATGGTCTGATCCATGGTCTTACACTGCAACTCATAAAATAGAAACCCAAGAGAGTGAACAAAGCATGTGAAAATTAAATGAGAAAGATGGTATTTGTGAAAAAGGCCAGGTCTTATCCATAGTCTTACACTACACCTCACAAACAAAAACCCCAAGAGATGTAAAAAGTGTTAGAAAGAAACAAGTGAAAAAATAAATTAAATTCATGAGGAAGACCACGTCCTATTCACATTTTTACAATGCAACTCATGAGAAAAGAGAAACTAAAGGAAAAAAAAAAGAGGGAACTAAGGTTTGTAGAAAGAGAGATTATTACTAAGGGTGAGACCCATGTATGTATCCTAAAAAAAGTGTGGTGAGGATTTAATATATAAGGCATGATAATAAGTGTAGGATCTAGGTAAAATAATACTTTAATAATTATGCATTGGTGGGCTCTTTGCAAATATGGTCTTCATTAGTTTGAAGACAATAGGTGCTAGGACCAAGGATGTCTTTGACTAAATAAGGGCCTCGCCTTTTTTGGTCATATTTACCTTATTTATCATGAGTGTAGTCTAATTTAAGTAAAATATCACCAACATTAAAAGTGAAAACTTTGACTCTTTTATTATGTTGTTTGGCAATGTTGGCCTTATATTGATGATTGTGTAGTCGAGCATAAAGATGATGTTCATCAAGAAGGTTAAGAGAATGAAGGTGAGATTAATGTGATTATTAATTATGTATGATACCATAAATAAATTTACAAAGAGAGGGAATCTCAACTTCTAAATGGAGGACATATTCAAAACCACAGACTAGTAAAAATGGCATTGCCCTAGTGGTAGTGCATTTGCTTGTGTAGTAAGCGCAAAGAGTGGGATATAGATGAAGATTAAAATATGTGTGAGTGTCATGAATTATCATTTATATAAATTTATTAATAATTTTATTAGTGGCCTCAGCTTGGTCATTACATTTTAGATGATAGGGGGTAAAAAATTTGTGATTTATTTTGAATTTAGCACAAAGCTGTTTGACGTCTTTATTTTTAAAATTACCACCATTATCTAAATTGATAGCATGAGGAACAATAAAATTTAAAATGATTTGGTTGAGGATGAATTTATTAATGGTGGTTATATTGACATTAATGATGGGTATGGCTTTGACCCATTTTGTAAATTACTCAATAGCCATGATGATAAAAACATGCCCTTAATTTGGCATCAATAAGTTTATTGATTTATTTATGATATGAATTGGAAACTTATAGTGTAAATTTAAGTTGTATTTATTGCATGGGTTTGGCATCAAGATAGGTGATGATATTATGAACCACAATTCTAGGATCAATGTCAGGCATGTGTTCGTAAGACCAAGCAAAATTTTCACGATATTTATCAAAGAATAAGCTAAAGTTACCATGTTCGGTTGGTGTAAGTTATTGAGATACTATGGTTGGTTGAGGGCATGATAGGGTGACATATTCAATTCTAGTATTTTCCTAAATAAGCATATCATCTTTTATTGGAAATGATATTGCATGTTAGATAGAGAGGAAATGGGATTTGTTTTAGGATCAATGCTAGCAATGAAATTGTTGAAATGAGGGGATTTTTGCTTGAAATTCCCAAATTTATGATGTTTTCAAGGGAGATAAGGTTCTCCGGCATGAAGTAATTTAATAATAACTTCATTGCTAGGAAAAGTGGGAAGAAGACCATAATACTCAACATCTACTTCAAGATTAATAATTTTGTTACCATGTCAGTCATATTTAGAATGTATTTAATGTACACCTATGGCCTTGGCATTTAATGTAATCTCAGGAGTAGATGGAGTAGGGGGAGAAGGTTGATCTAATGTGATTGGTTCATTGGTACTATTATTGATAGGAGGATTATAAATAATAATTGATTTTATAGGAATAATAAATGATGCCAGAAGTTCTAGAGGTTTATAAGGTAAGATTTGTTCTGCCACCTAAGGAGTATCAATAATTAGGTGGTATATAACCATAAAGTACTAATTCAAAATCTGTTAAAATGGTATGAACATTTTAATTAAAATCATGTATTTGAGCTAGATTTTTTTGATAATGTTGAATGTACAAGTTGCATGATTGATCTTGGGCCATGATGTAATTATCATCATAAGTTGGATAAATTATACATGCTTGAGATTCGGGAGGAACTTTAGAAGGAGATATTCTTAAATCATTGAATTTACATGGAGACATGATTAAAGTATATTATAATATCTTATCCACTCTATAATCATTGTGTATGAAGTCATCTTCTATATAAGAGGCTTCCTAATCATTGCATTAAGGGGGGAAATTAGTGATCTCATTGATGAGAGGGATGGTGTGATCATGAAGTAATAAAGGAGGAATCCACTCTAATATGTAAGGAGGTAGCTTGGAAGCATTGAAAGTATTTTTCAAATCATTAGGCTCAGATGATGATGATCCTAATGATTTTCATAAGAGAATCCTAGTTAAGATATGTATAGTTAAAACCCTAATGCATGGAGAGAGTAATATATCTAAAAGCCATTACTTATGCTACTTATATATACTAAAGAGAAGAGAAAAGTTATTGATACTGACCTTGAATACAAACCTTTCAAGAATCAATCTCTCTCTCTTGTCCAAAGGTGCTTCATAAGAAGTTGTTGTGGTTTGTAAGGATCACTAAGAAGGCCAAAGCATCCAAGACTTTTTCATAAACAAGATTATTCTCCAAGTAGAAACCCTAAGCTATGACTCTTCAAGTAGAATGTTGGAAGATAATATTTTAAATAAGCCAAATGAATAATTAAATATTGTTGTCTCTAAGAAATGGTGAAATAAATGTGTATATATAGTTGAATCTATCCTTAAACCTTTTTAAAATTTTAGCTGATAGGGTCAGCCCAATCAAATTTATATCATTATTGATAAAAAAAATTAGGTCTTGGTATAGGTCATCTAGGGGCCAACCTAGAACCTAAATTATTTTTTCAATTAGAGTACAGGGTTAATGGGGTTGACATTATATTTTAAACCATTAAAAAGGTTTTTAGGGAAGGGTTAATGAAAGTGGAAAATGACTAAAGGATGGTGAAAAAGATGAGGGAAAGCTTAGGGAAGTGTTTTTAGAAAAGTTTGGATTGATAACAAGTGGTATTATATGGACAACAATCCTACAAAGCACCAATGGTTTACCCACCCCTTTCTCGGTGTACCCCTTAAGGTGTGCACTTAGAGAGACTGAGACTTGACATGTTCCTATAAGAGAGAAAGCATAAATAATTTATAAAGTTTGAAAATATTATGTGTATACATATTCCCCACTCAATTTTCATCATTTGTCACTTAGGTGAAATAGGGGATGGTGATTCAAGAAAAGAACATAGTAACACACAATGCTAAAGCTAAAAAAATGTTGTACTTTCAAGCAAAAAAATTTAAATTAAATGATTGAAATGGAAATAACTAAAAATAAAAGTAATGTATGTGTACCTTGACTTAATTTTATTATTGGATAGTTGTCTAATGTGTTTGTATTTTTGATCATAGAGGGCACAGAGACTATTTTCAATAAACCCAAGGCTACAAAACTAAAGAGAAAAAACAAAAAAACATAGGAAATCCAAGATAATTGATGTGGTTTGGATGAGATGTACTTATAAATTTTATAATATGGGGTGAAAAATTCTAAGTTATGACCAAATGAATAAGTCAAAATTTGGATTAAATCAGGTGACCAGAAATCCAAGGCTACTAAAGACCAAAAAACTCAAACAAGTAAACCTTAAGTAAGAAATGCAAACTCACTAAGTCAAAATAAGGATACATATTGAAAATGGTAATCAAACATCAATGGGAAAGCATTAAAAATATTTACTTAAACAAATATGGGTAAACAATGGTAAAACAATATTGATGGAGCAGTAACAATCCTTAATCATAAATGGAAAAAGTGCATAAAAGGGAAAACAACATTGGTGAGTGAGGAGTAATAATCCAATCTCACTCAATAATGGAAAAATAACGTGAAAGTAGAAAAAAAAACTTAGGTATCCAAAAAAAATGATACAACAATGACAAACGGTAAAAAAAAGGAAGACATATCTATAAATGTATATCCATGGTATAAAGAAAATAATCCATAGTCACTCAAGCATATTGTTTTATTCTAAAGATAGATAAAACTGAAACAAAGTAGTGCTAGAATGTTTTAATATGTGAAGAAGAGGGAATATAGAATAAATTGGGAAAATTAATTTAGAATCACACTTGCCTATCAATGAGGAAAATGAAATGGGTGGAGGAGAAAATGAAACAAAAAATAAGGTAGATAAACTCTTTATTGAAGTCAAGACACTCAAATTAATATTTTTTAAACAAGAGGACTTTCAACATTAAGGACTCAAAATATTTTTTCCTAACCACACAAATCTTAGGTCAACAAATGAAGTATGCAGATCATCCCATGAATGCTAATGAATGAAAAGTAAAAATAGACCTACCTTCCCACAATGCGTTCCCCATTCCTCAAGAGCTCTTATAGATCCATCAATATACTATGGAGATTGGATACTTGTGTGAGAAAGTAGGTATAACTATAGAGTTTTTGAATTCTCTTAGTCCAATCTACTATCCTACCATACCCTAATGGACCTCTACTCTATCATGAGGCCAATTGTGGAGTTTGAGATTTAATATGAGATAGGAAACGCATTATTAATCATGTCTTTGGGTGTGATTTTGAATTTTGATTTTGTATGCTACCTTTTTTACCATTACCTTTTATTTCAAATTATTTGGCTTTTAACATTTTGTATGAATTTTTATATTCCTCTACTATAGAGATTCAAAAAATCAAACATGGGTGCTAAAGATGAGTATCATTTGAAGACTTTAGATTTGATTGCTAAAAAAGAGAACTTAAAGAGCATGGTGTCTAAGAGTCTTGTATATTCAGGTGAAATAAAAGTGTTATCTTTACTTTGACCTTGGTTTATCCAATGTGGAGTGAAAAGAAAGGAAATCTAAAGGAATGAAAACATATAACAATTTGAATGGCCTCAAATCATAAAAAAATGAGACAAATATGAAAAAAATGGTATACAATGATAGTGAAGTTTTATTCCTTATCATAAGAATGAGGAAAGTGTATGAAAGCATATTAATACTTTATTTCTATGCAAATTTTATCTACAAAAGAAGAGAAATCTAAAGCTAAGAACATAGGATCAAAAACTCATAACCATTGCTAAACATTCTAGATAAGGAACACTAAATTTTAAAATTGTGATTTTATGAGGAAGGCATGGTCCTATCCATGGTCTTACACTAAAAATCATAAAAGAGAAACCCAAGAGAGTGCACAAATCATGTGGAAATTAAATGAGAATGATGGTATTTGTGAGAAAGGCTAGGTCCTATCCATTATCTTACACTACAATTCATAAAGTAAAAACCCAAGGGGTGTAAAAATCATTTGAAATAAATAATTGAAAAAGTAAACAAAATTCATGAGGAAGACTGGATCCTATCCATGGTTTTATAATGCAACTCATTAGAAAAGAGAAACTAAAGGACCAAAAAGAGGGAACTGAGGTTTGTGGAAAGAGAGACTACTACAGAGGGTGAGACTTGTGTAGGTATCCTACAAAACATGTGAGAAGGATAGCATATATAAGGCATGATAAGAAGGGAAGGATCTAAGCAAAATACTTATTTAATAATTTTGCATTAGTGGGCTCTTTGAAAATATGGCATTTATTAGTTTGAAGATGATAGGTGCTAAGACCTAGGATGTCTTTAGATAAATAAGGGTCCCATCATTTTTGGGTGTATTTAACTTATTTGTCATGAGTGTATTCTAATATAAGGACAAGATCACCAACATTAAAAGTGAAAACTTTAACTCATTTGTTATGTTGTTTGGCAATCTAGGCCTTGTATTAGTGATTATGTTGTAGAGCAAAAAGATGGTGTTCATCAAGAAGGTCAAGAGTATGAAGATGAGCTTCAAATATGTATTCATAAAGTATGATACCATGAAGAGAGATACAAAGAGATGGAAGCTCAACTTCTAAAGGGAGGATAGATTTATAATCATGGACTATCAAAAATGGCATTGCCCTAGTGGCAGTGCATATGATAGTGTGGTAGGCCCAAAGAGTAGGATATAGATGAAGATGTCAATCCATGTGAGTGTCATGAATTATCTTTTGGATAAATTTATTAAGGATTTTGTTAGTGACCTCAACTTGGCCATTACATTATGGATGGTAGGGGTAGAAAATTTGTGATTGATTTTGAGTTTAACATAGAGTTGTTTGAAGTCTTTATTTTCAAAATTATCTTCATTATCTAAAATGATAGTATAAGGAACACCAAAGTGTAAAATGATTTAGTTGAGGATGAATTTAGTAATGGTGGTTTTTGGTGACATTAATGAGGGGCATGGATTCAACCTATTTGGTAAAATAATCAGTATTTGTCATGATAAAGACATGCCCTAAATTTGGCATCAATAATTTTAATGACTTCTTTATGGTATAAATTGGAAACTTTTGGTGTAAATTTCCATTTTTTTTGTCCCACACGTTTGGCATCAAGAAATGCGATGATATTGTGCACCACGATGCTAGGATCAATGCTAAACATGTCCTCATAAGACCAAGTGAAAGTTTCATGATATTTATCAAAGAATAAGGTAAAGTTATCATGTTTTGTTGGTATAAGTTATCAAAAGACTTTGATTGGTTAAGAGCATGATGGGGTGTCATATTTAATTTGAGTAGTTTCCTCAATAATCATAGCATTTTTATCTTGGAAATTATAGGGCACATAAGGTAGAGAGGAAGTGGGTTTTTTTTAAGGATCAATGATAGTGATGATATTATTGAAATGAGGGGATTTTTACTTAAAATTCCCAAGTTTATATTATTAGCAAGAGAGCTAAGGTTATCAAGCATGGAGCACTTCAAGAATATATCATCACTAGGAAAAGTGGGAAGAGGACCATAATACTAGACATCTACTTTAAAATCAATAATTTTTTTTCCATGGTGGTTATATTCATAATGTATTTGACGTACATCTATGGCCTTGGCATTTAATGTAATCTCAGGAATATATGGAGTAGGGGAAGAAGGTTGATCTTATGTAATTCATTTACTAGTATTATTATTCATGGGAAAAGGATTTGAAAGAGTGATTGATTTGGTAGGTTTAATAGAAGATGCAAGAAGTTCTAGAGGTTTAGAATGTAAGATTTGTTCTACCACCCAAGGTGTATCAATAAGTGAAGAATTAGTGGGAAGAATATAACCATCAAGTACTAATTCAAAATATGTTGAAATGATATGAACATCATAATTGAAAACATGTAATTGAACTAGAGTTTTTTGATAATGTTAAATGTCCAAGTCATGTGATTGAGTTTAGTCCATGATGTAGTTATCACCATAAGTTGGAGAAATTTTACATGCTTTAGATTTTGGAGGAAATTTAGAAGGAGAGATGCCTAAATAACTAAATTTATGTGGATACATGATGAAAGAATATTGGAATATTTTATCCACTCCATAATCATTTTACATGAAGTCATCTTCTGTGTAACAGGCTTCTTGAGCATTACATTAAGGGGGAGATCAGTGATGTCATGGATGAGAGGGATGAAGCAATCATGAGGCAATTAAGAAGGAGGAAGCCACTCTAAGATGTAATAAGGTATCTTGTTATTTTTATAGTTATTTTGTAAATCATTTTTCCATTAATACCACCTTCCATATACTAATACTTTATAAATGAGGGTAGTATTAATGGCTATTTTAATGAATAGGGGCGGATCATCAACTAAAAAAAAGATATCATCATTAATCATGTCTTCTTCAAGGAAATATATGGAGGTTTCTGAAAAGGTACAAATGGATTCAATGGTATTCACTTCATTTGGTTTGGGCTCATGAGAATATGGTTCCTCTTTGAAGGAATATGGCTCTTCAATTTATAAAATTTGTTGCATGAGAAACTTATGATGATAAGGACAAGTGTGAACTAACTCCATAAGAGTAATTTACAAGGCATGGATTTGAGTTATAATAATAAGTTCTAATGAGTTATGGAAGAAGAACAAACATGAGGCTTAAAAGGTAAATTAGATTTTAGAGGAAGAGAAGTGGTTGGGTATTTAGAAGGAGGAGATGGTTCCTCTTTGTTTTTAGAAGCTAAGTGAGTGGTTGTATTATCTTTGAGTAATTGCTCTTCCAAATATATTTTCTTAGGTTTGGTGAGAAGATCTTTATGATCTAGTTTACATCGATAATTGACCTTAACCATGTTTACATATTAATAATTATTGTAATATAGATCATAGTTAGTGTTAATGGTACAAACATCTTTGTTGGCTTGTTGAGTTTTATATTTGGAAGAGGATTCTTGGTTGTTAGAAGAAAAATCTTTGGGAGCTTGCCATTTTTGAGAAGTGTTAATGTAATCTTGATGATGCAGTTGAATCATGTCTTTGTGATTAAATAAATCACCAATCATATAGGAGACAAAAAAATTTGTAATCCCTCTACATGTGTCATGGGAGTGACCAATGTTGGTGTGGAACCAACAAAATTGATTAGGGTCATACCATTTATGAGGATTATTGGGATAAGTAAATGGTTTAGAATATGTTAAAAATTATTTCATTTGCTACATAATTAATGTTGTGTGAGAAGATGGGGGATTGTTGGATTTGGTAACTCCTAATTTGGTTCGATGAGGATTCTTGGTTATCACATTATTTAAATGTTGAAAATATCATTTAGTGATTTTGGTTTTAGGTTTAAACTATTTTATTAAGAATTTTTAACACTTAGCTTGGTCAAGAACTTCATTGAGCATTTGAGGAGAAAAAGTTTGAACCTTGGACTAATTTCAAGGAGTTAATGCATTTATAAAGACTTTAGATAAGTTTTCATCAATCATGTTATGATTGGCCTTGTGGGCCAAATATTTCCATCACTTGATGAAATCATGAGCTGATTCAGTGGGAGATTCCTTAGCATTGATGAAGTGGCTAACATAATTTTAGGGAAGATCATTGTGTTTAAACTCTTTAACTAGAGGATATACTAAATTCTCAAGTTGTAATATGGAATGTTGGAGAATCTTATTGTACCATTCCAATACATCACTAGTGAAATTATTAACTAAAAATTTAGTTGTGGTGAAAGTATTAGTTTGGATCTACTCCTAATAAAGATTATCAAATTTCTTAATAAAAGATATAGGCTTTTTAGTCCCATCATATTTAATAGTTAGAGATATGTTACCAATATCAATAAAAATAAATAAAAGGGCTAAATTCTCATTTTGAATGTGTTGGAGCATCTTACTATTCATGATAGGTTGGGGGATGACATTCCTCGTGGTATCTCTAAGAGGTGGAGGGTTAAAATTTTGTTTATTAGGGAGAAGAACGAAAGGTTGATTAAACATGTTGATCAAATGATATTGTAGTTGCATCATTTGAGAGATGTTATATGTTTGCATTATTTTCATTTATTTCATTATCTATGCAAGAATCTGAATGGTATTAATTAGTGGATTGGTATTTGTAGGAAGACTCTGCAAGTTGGTATTAAGGGGAGGATTATTAGGTGGTGGATTTCTTATGAGGTTATTGGATAGACTTGTATCAATTGCCCCAACATTATGATGAGATGCTTGAAGATGGGAATTATCTTGATAGGTATGCAAAGGATTTAATCCACCAATCTCATCTTTTGGCATGATTTGAACCATGTTGTAATCTAGAGATGAGGGAGGAGAAGTACTCCAAGAGAGAGGATTCTCTTGGGAGGTGAAGAAAGGAAGAAAACAACACCCAGTATAGTGTCTAAATGGATTTAAGTTGTCCAAAAAAAAAGTGATAAAGTATTTTATGATATTTGATGAAAGAAACAAAAATTAAAAAGGAAGAAGGAAAATCAAGGACAGAGTCGACTAAATAAGGAGTAGAGTCAGCCAATAGGTTTAGAATCAAATAAGTTGAGAAAGTACCACTTAGACATAGGCTAAAGATAATCCATAGTCATATGGGTCAATAGTGTACTATTGACTAGAGGAAATAATAGAGAGATAAGAATACATAGCCATGTATGTTGATTGTGTATTTTAGGTAGGAAGTTGGAAAAATAGTTTGTAAGAGATTGTATTGATCAAGATGAGAATGTTTTGAGACAAGGGAAATTTTTTTAAGATAATTTGAAACAAAATGAACGTAAACACACAAAAAATTGGATCAATGTGATTGATCCAATTAAAACACACAACACAAACCTTGAACCAATGTTGTCCAATGTAATTTTTGAAATATAACACACAATGATCAAATAACAAGCAACAACTAAAAATTAAATGATAACTATGTGGTCATCCTAAGTGTTATTAAGTTATAAGAAAGTTTTATTTTAATGTGATATATAAGTTATCTAAAATAAAGAAGTAAAAAACAATCTACAACTAGATTCAAGACGTTTAGGCTGAAATGGATCTATATTTGTGATGGTACTAGCTTGGTATTGGGGCCTACCCCCTCACTTAATAATCCCATAGTGATAACGGTGTCAAGTAATTTTTCAATATGTACCATCAACCACATGTTTTTACTTGGCCAAAAAACCAAATTAGTTTCACTGGTGGTAATGAAATCCAAAAAGGTATACCTTGGGAAGATAAATGTTTTATGTTTTTGAGTGTAAAGTGATTTAGTAGTATGTGAAAAAGAGTAAAATAGTGTAACTAAAATGGTAATTTTGAAAACTAAATATTTAAGCTATGTTGTTTACTTTAAGCATGAAAACAACTAAAAAGGAAATGTCAATTAATTACTAATAAATACATGTTAATTCTTTGATTGATAATAGTACATACTCAATTCAAGTAACAGTATATACAAATAGTATAGAACATAGTCGACTGGGTCATTATTGTTCTACAAAAACAAGGTCTTTATGAATAAATTTGAATTGGTTAACTATGTCTCTTAGACATAAGATAGACTATAGAACTACGTTGACTAGGTTGACTCAGTTACTTGTAGGTTTATAGTTTTATAGACTACAAACTTGTGAAAGACAACACTGAAAGAACTAAAATGATAGAGAGAGAAGAGAAAGGAACCTTGGATTGAAAATTTTTTAGCTTGTAAATTTTTATGTTGTAATGCTTAAATATTGCTTTCAAATTTTGACAATTGGATCGACTATTTTGACCAATTTTTTAAAACCATGTATGCTAAAAAAGAGATAATGAACAGAGTTGACATGTATTTTCAAAAAATAAAATAGCAGATAGATTAGACTAGTTTGACTATGTATGCTAATCTAGAACTGAAGAAGACTGATATGTCAAACTACTTGATCTTTATAAGTGTAAAAGACCTTGAAGACAAAATAGCATTATTTTGAAGTGATTATATGTTAGACTTATACATAAAAAGATAGAACTATATCAGTTGGTTGGATATAGTACTCCAAATATATAAAAATATAATATGATCACGAAAATGATGACATGAAAGAAAACATGCAAGGGTTAGATTCACATTAGGTTCACTAGAATATATGCAAATGGAAATACAATTGATCTATAAATAAATCCTAACTCAAAGAAGATAAATCCTACTTATACTTTCAATTGTTGATACATTATATATTCAGGGTCATGACTAAGATGGATCCACTAAACCTATCCAAGGGATCTCTCACCACAATAATATCACTAGGGAGGGTTCCAAAGCCTCAGATCAACCAAACCTATGTAATAACCCTAACTAGGTCCTATGTTTTTATATTCATAAGTATAATTAATAAAAGCAAAAAAAATTATAATCTAGTGCTCACCAAAGCTTGTGGCATAAAGTGGGGTTAGTAAACATAAAAGTAAACATGCATAAGATAATCCTAATCAAGCTATGTATAAGTAAAACCCTAATGCATTGAGAGAGTAATAAGTTTAAAATCTATTACTTATGTTAATTTTATCTTTTAAAAGAGAGGAGTAAAGTTAGAGATACTTACTTTGAAGATGAACCTGTCAAGACTCAATCTCTCCCTTGGCCAAAATTGCTTTGTAATAAGTTATGGTTTGTAAGGATCACTAAGAAATGCCAAAGCATCCAAAAATTTTCCACATGACAAGATTATTTTCCAAGTAGAAACCTTAACTATGACTCATTAAGTAGAATGGCAAAAGAGCAAATTTTAAAGAATCGTAAATGAATAATTAACTCTTGTTATCTCTAAGAAATGGAAAAATGAATTTGCATATATAGTTGAATTTAACCCTAAACCTGTATAAATGTTTCATTTATAGGTTCAATCCAATCGACTATGTATCGCTATTAATAAAAATAAATCAAGTTTTGGTTTAGGTTAGCCAGGGGCTGACCTAGATCCTAAATGAGTTTTATCAATTAGAGAATAAGGTCAATGGGGTCGACATTGTATTGTAAACCATAAAAAAGTTTTTTAGGCTAGGAAAGGGCTAATGAAGGTGGAAAATAACTAGAGGAGGGTGAAAAAGAGGAGGCAAAGCTTAGGAAAGTGTTTTTAGAGAAAGTTAGATTGATAACAAGTGGTAGTATAGGGACAATAATCCTATGAAGCACCAAGGGTCTACCCACCCCCTTTCTTGATGCACCACTTAAGGTGTGCACTCAAAGAGATTGAGACTTGACATGTTATTTCAAGAGAGAAAGCATCAGTAATTGATAAATTTTGAAAATATTATGTGTATATAGGATGCATCTTACCTCTAGGAGGTAATTGAGGTGATTTTTATTCCTTGTCACCTGGGGTGACTTGTAAAGTCACATAGTGTTCGTGATGTGAACTATATTTTTTTAGTGTTTTATAAAAAATATTTTATTTTTATTTTTTTATTGGACTTATTATTTTTATTTTAAACTAGTGCCATCTTTCTTATCTTTGTATATTTTAGTTAATTAACTGATCATGGAAATTATTGTTGAAATTTACAATTTGGATTTATGGGTTTGTCTTTTCTATTTAAGACCACTTGGTCTTATTTTTATTTTTTTAGATCTTAAATGATTGGTTGATTTTTAAATTTATTTTGGTGATTGTTGTGCCAGTTTTTCATGTATTCATATGTGCATAATTATTATGCATGTGGCATGGTATGGGGGAGGAGAAGTAACTTAGAATATAGCTAGTGGGTAGAGGTAGGAACCTATCGCATAGGTTCATGATACCATCCTTCCCACCCCACCAAACATGGTGTATATATATATTCATATATGTGGTCCCTGATTAGATATATGATTATTTTTTGGGAAGTTTGAGTAGATGATTTGATATACAATGATTGCTTGATAATTTTTGCATATACTACGATTGGTGGTTTCAATATGGTTTAACACGATCTAGTCTAGCTCAGTATTATTTTGTTGCCAGGATCGGTATTACCATGGATGGATACCAATCTTAGCAATGTAATTTTTAACATGATTGAAACTCATCATTCTTCTCTCAATATAATTTAGACATTGGATGGATAATAGATCTATCATGTTCATATTAGCAAAGTTTGGTTTCAGTGGGTTCAATAGATGTGTGTGATAACATGATTTACTTTGGGATGATTTGTGTCCTCATTTGCTCATATTTGGGGTCATATATGCTTATTTTGGTACATTATAAGATTAATCATTAGGGATCAATAAATATTATGGATTGATGTGATAGTTATTTTTTATAGTGTACAACATTTTTGTTATGGCATTATCAAGGAATAGCATTATTATTCACATGGTATGTTCACCATGGATTTTTACTTTTCACCTTAGTTTATGTTTGCCTTGAGATATCATAAAAGTCCTTCATGAGATTGATAAGCTATTTGATACCTGATTTTATTGATTTTTTTTGGTGTGGATAACGGATCCTTATTTGATCTATTATGTGACCATTTTGAGAGTCAACAGTCTATGTAATTAGATTCTCAATATGGTGCTTATTATTGGCTTCCAATTGTGCTTATGGTGTATTTCACTTCATGAGTTGTGATGCATTTTGGATGATGATTTTATATGGGGGGAGTATGTAACACCCTTTTTGTGCCACAAAGTCCTTGTTGATCTTGACTAGGTCATTATTTAATTTAAACCCATAGTGCATCTTGTGTGTGCACGGTTTTTAGAGTTGGCCACTATAGAGAAACACTTAGTTTTATCCCTCTTGGTGGAGGCTTTGATGTTGTTATTATATTTTAATCAAATTCTATGGTTGAGATATTTAAATTAGTTTAAAATTTTACATGTTATATCTTGTTATGAACCATGCTACCTTCCCACCATCTCTAGGACTTCTTGTTCTATCAACTTATCTTCCTATTGAGTATATTATTAAATATGAAAGGATATTTTCATGTAGCTAAGGATTTATATAAATTGTATTTATATTATACTTAAATATTCTTAGTCGTGACCTATAACTCTTGTATTGGTTAACCCATGCAATGGTTTTAGTTGTGATCTCTTACCACTTAATAATTGTGGTATCTTATTAATGTGTTGACTCAAGGCCTCTCCTAAGGGTTATCAATATGTAATAATTAGGAGGGAGCTAATATATTTTCATTCCTCTCAACATATTCATTGTATTTATGACATATATATATAATAAAATAAATAAATTATATTTCTATCATATGTATTTATATAAGGAAACAAAAATAAATAATATTTAAGAATATAAGTTTAAAATGCAATTAGAAATTCATTTTCTTATGAAAATTATAATTAGGGCTAAATTCCAAACAAATAACTTTTTATAAAACTGAGTAAACAAAAAAAAATTTGTTTAAATGATGAATTATAGAGAATTAATGGAGGTGGATAGGAAGGGTGGCATGATGGGAAAAAGTTGCAGGGTAGTAAATTGTGATGTGATATGGAGTGTGAAAGAGTATATTTATTTCTTATATCATCTAGACCATTTATTACCTAACCTACATGCTCCTTATTTTATACTAAAGACTTATAGTGATAATAAGCCAAAGGAATTAGATTGTCAAAGGTCATTTGAGAAGAGGAGGAGAAAGTTTTGGATTTGACTGAGCTTGGAGTAGGAGGGAAAGAGTTGGACTGAGTAGGAGAAAGAAAGGTGGTTTCCATCCAATTATCTAGGCAAGTGCCTCTATTATCAATCTTTCCTTTTAATCAAGATAATGAATCATTGAAAATATATACCATATAGGTCTTGGTTTTTTTGTTGATCTTTGTTTTGCATAAACTGATTAGTGTAGAACCTAATGATAATTTTCTAGTAACATACTTACCATTATATTTATGTATGTTAATAATAATGTTGGTTATTTTTATTTAATTAGATATATCTCTTTAATCTTGAATACATTCATTAAGATATTGTAGTCTCAGCTAACTCCCTTGTTCAATTACATGGCTACCTCAAATGTCATAGGAGGGAAAATATTTGATCTTGTTTAAAATTAATCAAATTTAGGCAAATGACCTATTGAATTATTATTCTTTCTTCCACCACTCTTTATCCATGACTCTTTGGTCAATAAGTTTTATTTTTAGGGATTCAAGTTATCTTCAGATCTCTAATGCCATAGCAAAAAACAAACATCAGTTCCCTTTTGTTACATGTAAAAAAATAAATAAATAAAATATAAAAATAAAATTACACACACACACACACACACATACACACACACAAATGTGGTGAGATGGTAAGAAGGTGAGAAGGATGAAATGGGTGATTCTCCTTCATCCTTACTAATGTCATCTATTGTTGTCTAGGTCTCAACTATACATTATATTTTTTTCAAATTATGTATAGCTTCAAGTCTATAATGTTGGAGTCATTCCTTTTTATTTTCTAAGAATGGTGTAGTAGTAAATAAGAAATAGAGATGGATTTCATTCTAATGGATTGGTATGGCACTAAATTAATATATAATATAAGTATCCACATATTTTTCATATATACATAAAATAGAATAGCACCTGCAATTGCAAATGTCACCATAGTAGGGGAATTGATCTTAATAGTATTTTGATATTATCTAGAAATGGTACAGTTGTTGCATAAAGATAAATATTGAATGTATATATTTATTTTTCCCTTACCATTAGCTTTATGTGATAATTTTAATCAATTGGAATAGAATATAAGGAAAATTTAATTGCTAGTGTTTGGTTATGTTGCCACACTAGAAGAGAATGGAGAATAATATTCAATTACTGGTGACTTGGGAAGGGCACAATAACAGAGTATAAATGATATAATTATCATCTAATGGATACAATACAATATCAAAATTGAATTAAAGTTCATTCATTGGTGGCATAGTATGGTGAAATAGTAGTTAAATTTGTTTTTAATGAACTAAATATATTATTATAAATATTTTATTTAGTTTTGACCTGTAGCTTTTACCATAAACCTAATTCCAACTCAGATAGGTGAGTGAGCTCCTTTATAATCTTATGTCAAGAAGGGAAAATTTTGAAGTTTATATGGTTGTGTTGTAGGTTAAATTGGCATTATTTTATATATTTAAATATATTTTATTTGGTTAGTATTTTACTTCCCTTTCCTTATTAATATTGCCATCCTAAATTTTTGATGGAATTGGAAGTAAACAATTAAATGTGGATTTAATTTTAAAGTGATACAAGGTATAAAATTACACATTTTAGATTTAGAGTTGAAATTACATTAGGTAGAAAGGATGAGATAAAATACATTATTGTTTTTTCTTATTGTTATCCTTATTTCATTAACTGATGTGAAATATTTTTGTGTCATTTAATGGTTGGGGATATAACTAGTTTTTTATAGTATTTTGTAGATGATGATTATATATTTTTTAGGCTTGTTATAGGAATGTGTTATATTGTTCTAGGTGTGTAATAAACATCTAGGAATATCCAAATATTATGGTAAGTGCATGTATATCACCTTGTGATAGGTGCATAAATTGGTTGAAGATTTTCTTACCACTTTTGAATTGAATGATTTAGATCGTTGCATTCCTTTTGAGGAATTTTGTGTTGAGATGGTGTCTCTCTATTCTTATGATTGTTAAACCTAGAATGGACATTGAATGTAAATTTGAATAGTTTCTTTATACCATTAGTTACATGATGAAATCTGATTGTGTCTTTTATTCTAGTATTTCAGTCAAGATGGTTTCCAGTTAGAATGTAGTGTAACTTGCCTAGATTCACTTTTACCTCAAAGTTACTTCTTATGTCATATATATTATAGATTGTATTTCCATCTTCACTTAGTAAGATTGAATCATTTTGACTCAAAGGTAATTTTAGGTCCAACATCCCCTTAATTTTGAAAATCGGTGCCCTTGGGATGTTTTAAACCTTATTATTACCAATTTTGCCTTACTCTTGAGTTTTGGTAGAATTTGAAGATCATCTACTCTATTAAAGAGCATGTTTGTGTGGTTTAATCTTCTTGTTTTAGACTAACCATGATAATGAGTTATGCAAGTCATTTTTTAGGTTCCATGGTGGTCACCCAAGGGTTTAGTGTTTAGAAACCATGGGTGGCCCTTATTTCAAATTCAAATATTAGAGGGAACCATGTTGGTGGGAACCAATTGAAACTCATCGTAAAGAGAAGCCATAAATAAGGGGTTTACATGGTTTTAAGTCATGTTTTCATAAAATGACTTGATTTCTTTATTATCCTTCCCCCTTTATTTTTCCTAAGTTCCTTGGGTATAATTTTCTATAGCTCTGTGAGGTTAACTTTTACATCACCTAACTTAGCCTAGTTTATTAATATTATGGCCTTAATAATCATCATGACCTTAGTTGTAATAACTTATTCTAAAAGATTGTATTTATCTCCTTTGTTCTAATGATTATCTCCCTCACCCTTTATAATATCTTATGAATGATGCTTGTTTGTTAGATTTGATCAGATGGAGTGCCTTAAGTGTAAGACTTTGGCTTAAATAATTTTCTCTAGGATCGATCTAATAGCCATGCTTACTCATTGTATTTGATCCAATGATACAAGCCATAAGGAGAAAAATAAAAAGGAGAATAAGGCCCCTAGGGAAGAATGCATGGCATCCTGATGGTTGAATGAAAGGAATAAAAGGGCCCACCTAATAAAGGCATCTAATTAAAAATTAGACCCCTATGTGGATCGATAGTTATCACTGGCTTACTGGATTTGACCTAATGGCACAAAAGGCTCGATGAATTTTCAAAGCTCCATGAACTAGATATGTGGCCATTACTTGACCAAGGTGATAATTGATAAAATATACATATCATGGGAAAGATCTATGAGGATGCCAAGTGTCATGACTGCAAGCCTAGCGATCACTAGACCAATAAAAGGCAAGGACTTGGATTTAGATCAACAAATCATGCTAAATATAGGATTCTGATCCTATGGCATGAAATAAAGGAGACTTTTAAAAAAATTATGGCTAGTGTCTAAGTGACATTTATGAAAATTGTTGTGAAAAGCCTATAATGATGCCACATAGGCTCCATCCAAGCAAAATGCCTCCATCAAATCCAAAACATGTATGAATTTAAAGTCTAAATATCTCCTACCATTAAAGCTATAAACCTTAAACCCTATATAAAGAAGACCCACATTGGTTCAATTAGTTATAGTTCAATCAAGATAGTATAATTGTGCTCCTAAGAACAAGTGCTATAATAAGAACCCTTGACAATCTAGTGTGAAAAATTTAGTAACATCATAAATGATAGTTAGTAGGTAATAATTAAAGATATAAATTAAGCTTTATCTAACCTTTGACAATGAAGGGAGGATTTTCAAAGACACAGAGCTAAACTTGGTAGCCCTAAACATCCATGGAGTAAAGAATTGGTCTGAATTGTTCTTTTTGGTCGATGAATTGCAACCTATCTCCCAAGAAGAAATGAGGAATGTCATAATAAATCAAAGGTAAAAAATCAAAGGTAAAATAACTTGGTTATAGTTCAAATGAATGGTCTCTACCATGTCATGACAAAACTAGAGGTAATGCACTACATTAATGTCCTTGCACCCATCTTTGTTAATTATAGGATAGATGGGGAATGGATTATTTGAGAGGGTAATTTCTAGAGGGTAGCATACATCTCTCTTGTAGTCTTTGAGACATTTATAATCTCCCTTTACCCCATCTCCACCTCCCTGCCATGAGGGATTGGGTTAACACTTAGGACCTTAATTCAATTCTCACACCCTGGTTAATATAAGGACCCCATGTCTTTAGGACCCTAGATGGCAAGATCCCTATTGTCAAATTTAGAGAAGGCATCAAAATAATCATGACCCTATTGAATCAATCCTTTGGCACCCCTTCCACCACATATGTAAACAAAGTTTGGGTGTCTTATGTCCATTTCATAGTAGAAGATAAATTAACCCCTCTAATAGGAGACCTAATCAGCTTCTTCCTAACTAAGTAATTCATAGCCATCAAAATATGGAACTCTAAGAAATTGTATATGATGTCTTATTTGTTATATTCCCTTTTTGCCTATGTAACCTTCCCTAACATTAGAAACTAGTCCCCTGATGGTAGGACCACAATTTCTGACTATTATTCTGAATTACATATATTTAAGTACAAGAACCATATACAATTCATCTATGATTATGTTTTCCCAACCATGATTGATGCCATCACCGGAGTTATTATGCCAAGATTGCATCCCCTTATCAAGAAATAGGTGGAAACCATGGGAATGTATGGTATTATCTTTATTGCACTATCATTAGGATAGATGGGATCCTAACCCAACCTTATAGGCTACTAGTCCATGTCCCTAATAAGCTTATCAAGTAATAAATTGCTTCCCAAATCATCTAGGGCATTGACAAGATATGCAAAAAGAAGAGGAAGGGATAAATCTATCCCCTTCCATTGGATATTGGGAAAGTTTTAATTAGAGACATAGTGTAAAATTATGAAGAGAGAAGAATACAAGTTCATCATGCATAAGAAAGATAAAAAATTGACACCCTCAGAGCCTCTAGTAGTGACAGTGTGGAGATGCTTGAGCCTCCAAAGTTAAAGAAGCTAGAGACCAAAGTCCAATTCAACCCAGACACACTAGGACTACAAAGGATCACCACAAGGATAGCCATGGTTGGTCAATAAGAATTCACCTTTCAAAAGGTGGAACCATTCACAAGGTTAACCCCCATTGAAGGAAAACAACTTAGAGAGGATCCCATACATGAGGAGGATTTGGAAAGTTTAATTGAGGATCAATCTTAATAGCCTAAGGCTGGTGTCTAGGGATTAAAGCAAATAATCTAGAACCTAAAGAAGGAGAAAGAGAATTTGAAACTCAAGCAATTCAGTTAGTGCTATAATCCATGATTAAGATACTTTAGGAGTCATTTCATGACATGTTCAAGGCACTGAAGTCTATGAAGTTGAGGCAATGGACACTAGCAAACTAGGACACCTTATCCAAGGATATGGTTACTTAGTGGTAGACTTATAAAGATAAGATTTCCCAACTTATTAATATCCAAGTTAGGAATCAAATACCAAATTTTAAAGCCATTAGCATGGGCCACCTAAGTACCATTTTGGGAATTGTTATATACAAGGTCCAAGCCTTGAGTGTTTGGCATACCAAAGTGGAGGAACTTATTAAAGAGGATAAAGAGCTCATAGTCAAAATTAAGAAGTTCCTGGGAACTATGCTCAAGGATCCTACACAACCCACTGCCCTAAGAATTATTAGTGATGAATTCTAGCACAAAGCCACTTTAGTGACTCAAGAAATCAAGGGAAAGAGTCAAGGACAATAAATATAATATAATAGTAGAATATTAGACATGATATTCAATGTAGGGGGGAGGATAAATGAAGACATAAGCATTAAGGAAGCTTTGGATAGGAATGAAAAAGATTTTGATGAGTTGGTTGATCAAGAAGAGGAGCACATCACAAGGCTTGTCATAGACTTAAGCCTAGTAGATGAACAACATGAAGAGCTATGAGTATCCTTCAATAGCAAAGGGCCCCACCTCCAATAGTATAGTTATGGCTTACCAAGGGGGGAAGCCTTTTTTTGTTAAGGCACATGCTAGTTTGTTATCATGACTACCTTTAGGTCAGTATGATTGCAAAAGACATGTCTATTATAGTTTGTTATAAAGATAATTGTCTTTATCTTTGTACACTTGTATTTTTAGACTAACTGGTATACTGTCTAGATTATCTATAAAGGCATGTATTACCATTTGTAAAAAAGGGAGACTTTGAGATATTTTGTACACTTTTAATAAATTAATACAAAAGATCAAGGAATTTTGTAAGAATTATCCAAATTGATGTGTTTAAATTGCTAAGTTTCTCAATTGTTTTTCTAAGTTTGAATATGAATATTTTCTAAGAATATTTGGATAGATCATTAATTACAGGGTTGATAACTTATGTAATGCTAGGTTATTTGAATGAAATTGAGTTTAATTCATTTTATTTACTCTACAACAAAGATGTGCATTAGCTATCTAGATGTGGTGTAAAACTTTAAAATTAAATCTAATTCTTACTTGTATTATCATATTATCTCCAGAATTATGCCTAATTTGTAGTGAAATATGAGCTTAAGCTACTTTACACTATATGTTGGTTGAGATCATGCTTGGTAATCCTTGGAACTTTTTTAATATGTTCATAACTAAAGATCAACAATCACCATTTCTTTCTTACTCTACCCTTTCCTTTTGTTCTTTCTTTAAATAATTCACTATAGCTTAAATTTCAGTATAAATATCCATTTAGTTTAGTATAAAATCAATATTTGACTAAGAAACCATCAAAAGGTTAAACCAAGGTGGCTTCTAACCACTAAATAATATAGATTTATGGAACAATCTACTTTACTCTGTTGCCATTTCACCATAGGCATCATAATTACCAAATACCTACAACTCATGCCTTGAATTCTTAGAATTCTAAAATGAGTAGTTTTTTTCTAAACACTAAAAGAACTTGTAGTACATTTAGAAGCATCAACAGGAGAATTTATGTTGGAATGAGAATGAGGACATTTATGCTAATTAGCCAAGAATGGGTGTCATATTTATGCTTTTTTAGTAGATCTTTGATCCCAAGTGTAAATATTGGTAGTCTTGGAGGGTTCTAACATATCTTTGTGTTTGGATAAGGCAAATATCATAGTTATTTGATAAATGATTACTAGTTATAGTAAATATAGCTTTTAATTTGAAGATCTACAATATTTAAAATTAGAGCAACTTATTCTAATCAAAGATCAGGTGATCCCTTGCAAATTATGGTTTGTCTCAAACTCAAACTTGTAAAGATCAATTATCTTCACACAATAGGATGCATCCTCAAGCTACCTTTGTGTAAATTTGATGTGCTTTGTCATTTTTTATGTATATCTTTATATAATTAGTCTAGTGTTCATGTCTATTCCTTATTCCTTGTAAATATTAACTTAATACACCATATTTAAAAT
This sequence comes from Torreya grandis, assembly GCA_037957365.1. NCBI lineage: Eukaryota > Viridiplantae > Streptophyta > Pinopsida > Cupressales > Taxaceae > Torreya > Torreya grandis. The sequence goes on from JARHVA010004535.1 coordinate 199,111, forward strand.
AGGATCTCAAATCTTCAAGCTAGAATTGCCTAGAATTCACACTAGATCATGCTTAGAAATAAGAGAGCCTTTACTTGAGCTACAAAGTCATCAGAGAACTAAGCATGATAAAGGTAGATGAATACTTTCCAAGTCTTTACCCACTTCTACTATTCAAGGGACCTTTGCATTTAGACCACATCTAGGTATGGCTAGGTTAGGGAGTTCCCCCATTAATATGTAAGGGGTAGTCCATGATTTACCACATAATCCTAAGAAATATTTGCCCATATTTAGCCTTACTAGTGTCATAACTATGGAGTAACATGTTAAGTCTTTTAAAGCTACTTTGAGGTTATTAAATGTCATACATGAGGATGTAGCATGTAGACTATTTCCCTTTACTTTCAAAGATGCAACATATGAATGGTTCCTCAATTTTCTTAATGATTGCATTACTTCCTATAATGATTTCAAAACCATTTTCATTGATCAATTTGGTAAGATTGTTAGTCCTTGTGTCATTTATCATGAATTCACAACCATCAAAAGAGATGTTATTGATCCTACAAGATCTTTCAATACCAGATTCAAAAAAATGTATATCAAGACTATGGAACCTTACAAAACTAATGATTTTCTATCCCTAGCTATATTTCTAAATAGATTTATCCTAGTTATAGCTTCATTAGCCCAAGACTATTATGAGGTAGTGGTTATCAATGATCAAATGCATCCACAAGGCAAAATGGCTTACTCCATTCCTGATGTTATCCCAAAATTACCTGTTATGAACCTTGTTCCAAATAATAACCAAAACACCCCATCTCTTAATCAAATCCCAACCCTAAACATTTTTCCCACTAGTTATGTTGCTTCTAATTAAAATTTGGGATTCCTGAGTCACCAAGCTATTAATAGATCTTCCACTAATGATAAAAATGCCTTAATACCAACTCCTAGTTCAAGAAATAATTAGGTCCACAATTTTGAGACCCCTAAGAATGAAAATAAATCTATATTGAAAATGGTCCAAAAGCTCAACACTAATTTCCTTTAATTGTAAAAAAAAGTTGGTAATATTGGTAAAAGTTCTGGAAGGAACTTTACTTTCCAAAAGTTCAATATACTAGGAAATAGGTTTCATAATGATAGCTTCTACATCAGCAACAAGACTAATGAACCCTCTACTAGTAACAAAACCATGGACATTAATCTCCTAGACATTGTTTTGCCTGACTATTATAGAGTGTGTTCCACTATTAAGCATGGTAAGATTGATTGCATTGAATTATATAAAGCCTTTAAATATTTTTAGGAAGAACTAGATACATTTTAATCAGTCCCTAATAAGGATAGTGCTACAAATACTTCTAGATCCAAGTCTTCAAACCAGGTCCACATGGTAGAAACCTTCTAATTCCCTTTTCAAGAAGATAATGAACTTGAGAATATTCTCAATTAAATTCAAGCATTCCAACAATTCTTGAAGACATACCCTCTAAGGAATAGGTAATATAAGTAACCTTTGACCACTTTAACTCCTCTTAATAACTATGGGACCCTTCTTGAAACTACTTCAAAGAATGACCCTGAACCACCCAAAGGAAGTTCCTCCAAGCCTAGTACTAATTCACCAAGTAAGACTAGATATAACATTTTTGAAGACATGAAGAAAATTAGGGCCAATATTACTTTTCATGAGTTAACTAAAATTATTGAACAAAGAGACTTATTATTAAAGTCTTTGTCTAAGAAACCTAGAAAGCCACCCAAGGTTGATAGTGCAAATGTAACCATGCAAGTAGCCAAGGTAGAATCCCCCCCATTCCTTCTCATAGTTAGGATATTTGGTAAAAACCTCCATAATTGCCTTCTAGATTCTGGGGCTTCAACCAACATCATGCCTACAATAATATGTGAACAACTAGGACTGACTCCAATCAGGTCTAATAGGGTGGTTACCCAATTAGACAAGTCAAGGTTCAAAGTCATTGGGGGGTTATTAAATTTACACATGTAGTTGGCTAGTGAACCTAGAGTGCAACAATGTATTAACATTCAAGTAGTAGACATTCCCAATGCATATGGACTACGTATTAGTAAAGAGTGGACTAAGGCCTTGAATGGATATATGTCTACTAATTGTTCACATCTATGGCTACCTTGGAAAGGTGTCCCAAATTAGATAAGAGTGGAAAGGGATCCAAGAATGAAACACATGATAACTAATTACAATGTTGTTAATGAAATGGTAAACTTTCTTGATTATGATTTAGGGTTCTTCACCTTAGAGACTACAAAACTGGCTAGTTCCCAAAACACTCCTATTGTACCTAGTTTATGGAAACTTTATGTTGATGGTGATAAATGAAAGTCTAGATCTGGAATTGGTATTTTTTTAATATACCCTATTGATAACAAATATCATGTATATTATAGACTATAATTCCCATGTACCAATAACCTAACTGAATGTGAGGCTCTCATTTTAGGGTTATGATTTGATATTAAAAATAAAGTCAAAGAGCTACGAGTTTGTGGGGACTCTAAACTTGTATTCAACTAAGTGAGAATCAAGTATCAATGCAAACTATCATACCTCAAGATGTATAAGTTCTAAGTTTGTGGCCTAATAAAGTCTTTTGAGGCATTCAACATCCTCTCTATCTCTAGAGATGAAAACAAAGCTACTGATGGCCTGGATTCTACTATAAACAACCTCATGCCTAATCAAGATTATCCTAACTTCAATATTGATCTAGTACGATGTCCCTCAGTCCTAGATAATGTGAACCACTTCCAAGTCTTCAATGATGATCAATAGATCCTAGAATTCATGACCAGCTCAAGAGATTTTGAAACTCATATTATTGATGAAGCTAATGAGGATACCCCTGAAAGGGAATCTAGTGGCAAGATCATCTAGTTGAGTGATAACAAGATACCTAAAGGGATGGTTTTAGTAGAAATATTGTTTGACCCAAACAAACTCACTAAAAAGCCTAAGGTCCCCAAGGTAAATGGGAAAGACTAAAATGTAATGAATCTTGGACCCCAAGATCAACCCTAGTAGGTTAATATAGGGAAGGTTTGCATAGAAATGGAAAACAAGAAGGCTATGGAGTTGATCACCAAGTACAGGGACATAATATCATGGTCTTATGATGATCTAAAGATATTTGATCTGAGGGTTATCACCCATACTATACCTCTTAAGGAAATTTGTAAACCCTTCAAGAAGAAATAAAGGCCTATTAACCCAATCCTAGAATCCATGATATATAAAGAAGTCAAAAAATAATTGGATGCAAGGATTGTGTTTCCCATTTGTCACTCCACTTGGGTCACCAATTTGGTTTTAGTCAAAAATAAGAATGGAAAAATTAGGTTATGCATTGACTTCAAGAACCTTAACAAAGCATTTGAAAAGGATAATTACCCCCTACCCTCTCTAGACCAAGTAATATAGGTTGTTTTAGGATTTGCCATGATGTCCTTCCTTGATGGATTCTCATGATATAGCCTAGTGTTAGTCGATAGACAAGACAAAATGAAGATAACCTTTACCACTAAGTGGGAAAATTTTTCTTACAAAAGGATGCACTTTGGGTTGATCAATGTATGGAATAATTTTCAAAGAGCCATGGATCATGATTTTTAGAGTCTAGTTGTAAAATGTAGCATAATATACATGGATGACCTAATAGTATTCTCCAAAAATAGAAATCATTTCACACACCTTCAACAAGTATTTGAGAGATGTAGAAGGTATGGTATTTCTCTTAACCCTAAGAAAAGCATCTTTTGTGTTACTAAAGATAAGTTTCTAGGTCATGTTATCACTAAGGATGGGATCTCTATACATCCTGAAAGGGTGGAAGCTATCTCTAAGATAGAGCTTAAAAATACTCAGAAAGAACTAAAGTCATTCTTTGGCAAGGTAAATTTTGTGAGGAAATTCATCTCAAAGTTTACTCAGATTATCAAACCATTGAATGACATGATTAAGAATAATGATAAGGTCACATGGAATGAGGATTCCAAGAAAGCATTTAACAGCATCAAAGAAGAAATCAGCCAAGCCCTAGTATTGATAAGTCTAAACTTTTCAATATACTTTTATTTGTACTCATTTGATTTCAATCACACCATGGAAATAATCTTAACTCAAAAAGTTGATGGGAATTATCACCTAATTACTTTTATGAGTATCAATTTCAAGAATTTTACACTAAATTATTCCCTAATTAAAAATTAGGCATATGTACTAGTCAAAGCAGTAAAGAAGTTCAAGCATTACATCCTCAAGAACAAAGTGCATGTTATCTTACCAAACCCTACCACAAAACTCATGTTGAGTCAAAATGAATTGGGTGAGTGTAGAGGCAAGTGGATGTCAGTCCTACAAGAGTATGATATAGAGATGAAAACTAATAAGTTGGTAAGGTGTCAAGGCTTGGTTCAAATGATTTTCAACACCAACCCCAAGCTACATATCATGTAGGTTAAACAATAGGACTTTCAGCCTAATGTGTGGTATGATTCATTGATTTACTTATTGATTAATGGTTTTTGTCTAGAAATAATTATAAGAGAGTAGAAGAGGGCCCTAAGACTCAAATATTCTCACTATTTGATCAAGGATAGAGTATTATATATAAAAAACTTTGAAAGAGTCTATTTAAGGTGTGTATCCAAAGAAGAAGCTTCTCAAATCATGAGTAATTTCCATGAAAATTTGGGTAGTGGACATCTATTAGGAAGAACAATAGCCCAAAAAATCCTTATGGCTAGTTACTATTAGCCTACCATTTTCAAGGATGCTCACAACCATGTGAAGGAATTTCATTCTTGTCAAATCTTTAGCACCAAAGAACCAAAGGCATCCATACCTTTGCAATTAGTAGTGATTGGCAAGCCCTTTACACAATGGGGATTGGATTTCATAAGAGTAATCAACCCCAATTATTTAGAGAGCTATAAAAATGTCCTGACTACTATAGACTATTACACAAGGTGGATCGAAGCTATAACAACCAAGAAGTGACTAGCTTCTTAGAAAAAAAACATTTACACCAGATTTGGAACCCTAATCTCTTTGATGTGTGATAATGGATCAGATTGTGTCCATAAAGATGATATAATGGGCCTATGACAATGGAATTTCTATAAAGTTTGATTCAAATCATTACCCCTAGGGAAATGGAGTTTTTGAGTCCACTAACAAGAATTTGATTAAGGCAATCAAAAAAATAGTTGAAGGCAAACCTAGATCTTGGCACAAGCTCCTAAAATATGCTCTATGGGTAGATAGGATCATAATTAAACAAGATCTAAAGGCATCACCATTACTATTGGTGTATCGTCAAGAACCTATTTTACCTATCACCCTTAAGCTAACCACTTTAGGTTTATGCAGGAATAGATGGAAGAGAGTCAAGAACTTACAAATTCCAAGTTACTAGACATCATTTAAATGGAGGATGAAAGGGAGGAAGCCTTTGATAACTTTAGTAAGCATCAAACAATTGTCAAGAGATGGTTTGATAAAAGGTAAAAAGTTAAATTATTCAGACAAGGAGACCTAGTCTTCCTTTGAGATAAGGCATCTAAACCCAAAGGCAAGCATGGCAAATTCACACTTCTATGGATTGGCCCATACAAGATTGCTAACACACTTGGAAACAAGTTTTTCAAGATGAAAGACCATCAAGGAGAATATTTTACCTTGCCCACCAATGGGAAATATCTTAAGCATTACTTTAATGTAGCTCAATCATGGGTACTCATGCAATAAAATCTATAAGACCATTTAGGTTAGAGTAGGTAGGCTAGTTAGTTAATTTTTTGCTCTTCTTCTTGTCTTATTTGTATATATTTATTTGCCTTTTATTTCTTATTATTTCTTGCTTTGGTGCTTTTATTTTTTTGTCCTTGGTTTATTTCTTGGCTTTACCTGGTCTTTCTAGAGATAGTCTAGTGCTCAAAATATCTTGTCTAAAATTCCCAAGGTTTCACTAATTAGAGTGTGAACCCCATACATATGATGACCACAAACCTAAAATGTAAGCTTGGTGTTATAACATAAAGAAAATGGTAAATACTAATAAAGATATACCTTGTTTTATGCCAACCTATACATTATGGGAATTGAATATGGTTTTAAGAAGAATTATACTTATGAAATAAAGTTTAGTCTGTTAGGATAAAACCATGTTTGCACTTAACAAGACATCCTTGCCTAGGACAATGGTGACAACCATAGGTGATTTTTTGAAATCAAAACATTGGACTACAATCCTTAAACTTGGATACCTTGGTTCCCAATTTGATAAAAGCATTAAATATATCTTAAAATATACAAAAAAATAAGAATTCAATGCAAAATTTGAAGCTTTTTAAGCATAGGTTATTTAGGTAATCTCCATCGAGTCTATAGATTCCTAGCTATAAGTAGAGAAAGGCCTTAAGTGGATCCAAAGTCATCTCTATCATGGATATAGATGCTTGGTTGGTAGCAGATCAATGCCCAAGCCTTCCTAAACTAAAAGAACAACACCCCCTTTAATGCCTAAATAAGCCTGCTAGCCATTGCAAATGATTAAAACCATGAAACCAGGAGGTTGTTCCCTAAATCTCATGACAAATAGTAAGTGGAATAAAATCACACACTCAACATGACTATGTACTAGTAGTTTAAACTCAATTTTGTAGGTACAAATCTTGTTTCAACCATGAATGGACCTCAAATGATGGCATCGATCCACTAGAGTAAAGGACCTAATTATTGACCTGAACCAAAGTCTCTGGGTTCTAACATTTGGCTATGTTTCTCTCATGAGTTTCCATTTATTTGGGCCAACATCCCCCTAATTCTAAAAATTAGGGCCCTTGGGATGTCTTTAACCTTGTTATTATTAATTTTGCCTTACTCTTGAGTTTTGGTAGAATTTGAAGATCATACACTCTATTAAAGAGCATGCTTATGTGGTTTGATCTTCTTATTTTAGACTAACCATGCTAATGATTTGCACAAGTCATTTTGCAGGTTCCATGGTGGTTAACCAAGGGTTTAGTGTTTAAAAACCCTAGGTGGCCCTTGTTTCAAATTTAAATATTAGAGGGAGCCATGTTGGTGGGAACCAATTGAAACTCATCACAAAGAGAATCTATAAACAAAGGTTTCACATGGGGTTAAGTCATGTTTTCATAGCATGACTTGATCTCTTCATTATCCTTCCCCCTTTCTTTTTCCTAAGTACCTTGGGTCTAATTTGTTATAGCTCTATGGGGTTCCCTTTTACATCACCTAACTTAGCTTAGGTTATTAATAATAAGGCCCCGATAATCATCATGACCTTAGTCTTAATACCTTATGTTAAAATATTTTATTTATCTCCTTATTTATAATGATTATCTCCCTCACCCTTTTCAAGATCCTACAAATGACACTTGCTCACTAGATTTGATCTAATGGAGCACCCTAACCTTGAGACTTTAGCTTAAATAATTTACACTAAGATTGATCTAATGACCTGTACTTAATCACTAGATTTGATCTAATGGCATGAGACATAAGGATAAAAGTCAAAAGGATCATAACACCCCAAAGGACAAATGCATGGTGCCTTGATGGTCAAATGGAAGGAATAAAAGGGCCCACCTAATAAAGGCATCTAATTAATGACCAAACCACCATGTGGATTGATAGATATCACTAGATCACTAGATTTGATCCATTAGCATAAAAAGCTTGATGATTTTTCAAACTTTTGTGAGCTTGACATGTGGCCAGTGCTCAACCAAAGTGATAATTGATAGAAGATATGAAACATGGAAAAGATCTATGAGGATGCCAAGTGTCATGACTAAAAGCTTATAGATCATTAGACCAATAAAAGGTGAAGACTTGGATTTGGATTGATAGATCATGCTAATTCTAGTATTTTGATCCTATGGTGTCAAATAAATGAGAATTTTAAAAAATCAATGGCTAGTGTTTGAGTGACACTTATGAAAATTGCTATGAAAATCCTAAAATGATACCACATAGGCTCCATACAAGAAAATGTATCCATCAAATCCAAAGAACATATGAAAATAAAGTCTAAATATATCTTACCATTAAAGCTCCAAACCCTAAACCCTCTATAAAGAAGACCCAAATAAATTCAATTGGTTATAATTCAATCAAGATAGCATAATTGTGCTCCTATAAATAAGTGCTATAATAAGAACCCTTGGAAATCTAGTGTGAACAATTTAGTAACATCAAAAATGGTGACTGGTAGGCAAAAATTGAAGATATAAGTCAAGATTTATCTCACCTTTGACAATGAAGGGAGGATTTTCAAAGACACAGAGCTGGACCTAGTAGCCCTAAACATTGATGGAATAAGGAATTGGTCTAAATTTTTCTTCTTGTTAAATGAATTGTAGCTTATAAACCAAGAAGAAATAAGGAATGCTATAGTAAATTAAAGGTGCAATGACTTGGTTATAGTTTAAATGGTTGGTCTCCACCATGTCATGATGAAACCAGAGGTAATACACAACATTGATGTCCTTTCACCCATCTTTATTGATTATAGAATAGATGGGGAATGGATCATTTGAGAGGGTAATTCTTAGAGGGTAGCATGCATCTCTCCTATATCCTTTGAGACCTATAAAATCTCCCCTTACCCCATCTCCACCTCCCTACCATGAGGTATTAGGTTAACACCCAGGACCTTGATTCAGTCCTCACACCCTAGTTAATGTAAGGACCCCATGTCTTTAGGACCTTAGATGGAAATATCCATATTTTCAAATTTATAGAAGGCATTAGAATAATCATGACCCTATTTAATTTATCCTTTGGCACCCTTCCACCATGTATGTAAATAAAGTTTGGGTGTCTTATGTCCATTTCATGGTAGAAGAAAAACTGACCCCTCTAGTAGGAGACCGAATCAGTTTCTTCTTGTCTAAGTAATTTGTAGCCATCAAAATATGGACCTCTAGGAAATTATATATGATTTCCTATCTATTTGATTCCCTTCTAGCCTCTGTAACCTTCCCTAACATTAGAAACTAGTCCCCTGATGGTAGGACCATAATATATAACTATTATTCTAAATTGCATATATTCAAGTATAGGAACCATATGCAATTAATCTATGATTGTGTTTTCCTAGCCATGGTTGAGGCCATCCTAAAAGTTCATATGCCAATATTGCATCCCCTTATCAAGAAATAGGTAGAAGTTATGGGGATGTATGGTATTATCTTGATTACATTATCACTAGGATAGAGGGGATCCTAACTCAACCTTATAGGCTGTTAGTCTATGTCTCCAACAAGTTTATTGAGCAAGAAATTGCTTCCCAAATCATCCAATGTGTTGACAATATATGTAAAGATAAGAGAAAGGGCCAAATCCATCCCCTCCCATTAGATATTGGGAAGGTTGTAATCAAAGACATAGTGGAAAAGAAAAAAGAGAAAAAAATATAGGTTTATCATGCTAAAGAAAGACAAAAAATTTGACATCCTTGGAGCCTCTAGTAGTGTAAGTGTGGAGACTCCTGAGCCTCAAAAGTTTAATAAGCTAGAGACCAAAGCCCAATTAAACCTAGACACAGTAGGACTAGAAAGGATCACCACAAGGACAACCATGGTTGGTCAAGAAGAATTCACCTTTCAAAATGTGGAACCATTCATAGGTTTAACCCACATTGAAGGGAAATAATTTGGAGAGGCTCCCATCCATGAGGAGGATGTGGAAAGTTTAATTGAGGCTTAGTCTCATCAAGTTAGGGCTAGTGTTTAGGGATTAAATCAAATAATCTATAACCTAAAGAAGGAGAAAGAGAATTTGCAAACTCAAGGAACTAAAGTCTATGAAGTTGAGGCAGGGGACACTGGAGGACTAGGCCACCTTATCCAAGGAGTTGTTTACTCAGTGGTGTACTTCTGAAGATAATATTTCCCAACTTCTTAACATCTAGGTTAGGAAGAAAATACCAAATTTTAAAGCCATCAACATGGGGCACCTAAGTGCCATTTTGGGAATTGTTATAGACAAGGTCAAAGCCTTGAGTGTTTGGCATACCAAAGTGGAGGAACTTATTAAGGAGGATAAAGAGCTCATAGTCAGAATTGAGAATCTCTTGAGAACTATACTTGAGGATCCTACATAACTCATTACCCTAGGAATTATTAGTGATGAAGAATTCTAGCATAGAGCCACATTGGTGACTTAATAAATCAAGGGAAAGAGTCAAGGATAATCAAGATAGGATAATAATAGAATATTAGACATGATAATAAATGTAGGGGAGAGGATCAATGAATCTAAAATCATTAAGGAAGCTTTGGCTAGGAATGACAAATATTTTGATGAGCTGGCTAATCAAGAAGAGGAGCACATCACAAGGCCTGCCATAGAATTAGGCCTAGTGGATGAAAAATATGAACAAGCTATGAGTATCCTTTAGTAACAAAGGGCCCCACCTCTAATAGTGTAGTTATGGCTTACCAAGGGGGGAAACCCTTTTTTTGTTAAGGCACATGTTAGTTTGTTAGCATCATTGCCTTTAGGTCAGTATGATTGTAAAAAACACATGTATTGTAGTTTATTATAAAGACAACTATCTTTATCTTTGTACACCTATATTTTTAGACTAATTAATATAATACATGGCTTTTCTATAAATGCATTTATTACCATTTATATAAAAGGGAGACTTTGAGCTATTTTATACACTTTTAAGCAATTAATACAAAAGATCAAGGAATTCTAAAAGAATTATCCAAATTGATGTGTTTGAATTGCTAAATTTCTTAAATTGTTTGTCTAAGGATTACCAAGCATGATCTCAACCAGCGTATAGTATAAATTGTTTGTCAATTGGTAATCCTTGTAACTTTGTTAATATGAAGATTATGACACGAATTCACTTACTCATTGTATGTTGACACTTGCTATGTGGTGTTGTAACATATGTGAAGTGAGGAGTCTACATTTTATATTCATTGATAAAAATGAAAGAGTGATTTATGTATTGGATCATTGTATTTTTATTTGTTCATCTTTTTATCTATTGAAAATATAATGGGGTTGTAAATTCTTATTTTATTGTCTTTTTGAAAAGTTCATTCTATAATGTACTTTAATGCATTCATTGGCATTAAATTTTTTTAAAAGACATAAAGAAGATATGTATCATTTGAATTTTCTCTTGATTAAGGAATATTCATACATTTGAATGACAATTTTAATTCTTGATTGGTTTGTGAAATGTGACATGGAAAAATCAGTGCCTTGTGTAAGCATGTTCTAGTTAACTAACTGAGGTTTAATCAAGCTAAGCCTATGTAAGTAAAAAGTATGAAAATAACCTTATTTTGGTCTAAATATAATATATTTAAGAGTTATTTATAATTAATTATGTGATTTCTTAGTTTATTTGTTTTGTTATCTTAGGCTCTTACCTAAAAGTTAACCATAAATGAACTCCCTGCCTCAAATGAAAATACTCATTAGATATCATGATTAGTTCATGTAGCACTAATATAGTATGTATTATGATAATTTATTCCTATCTAAACCTTTATAAAAATGGATAAACATATAATTTTTCGTCAATGATCATCAAAGCTAGTTGAATGTTGATTTATCTACTAGAAAAATCAGCCCATAATAACCTATTTAGTAGGCTTAATTAATTGCTTAAACTAATAATTTAAGGCCACTAAGACCTAAAATAAAATTATATATCCTAATATAATTAACATAAATAATAAATTTATTAACTCCTTGTGTGGTATTCATCAAAATTATGCACCTATTATTCCTTTATAGTTCATAGGGTTGATATGGAATCGACCAACCAAACATAGCTAATAGTAGTACTTCACCAAACTGAAAGTTGGTAATGATTTTTTATAAATTTAACTTATCATATTATATTTTATTTATTATATATGAAATTTTTACTATTTTTATTAACTCATTTATAAATTTATTTTATCCAAAAATTTATGTTGATTTTGAATTTTTTTCTATGATGTCAATTTGGAAAGGGGTGTCAAATTATTTGCCCAGTTTAGCTTTTATGGGAACTAAAATATTTAACCTCTTTATTTTAGTTTAATATTTATGCAGAACCGTATATATATATTTTTTACCATGTTTCTTTATATTTTTTAACAATATCATCTTGTACCATATCTGATGTTTTTCTACATACTGTAGAAAATGGTTACTAGTGTTTATGTATTTCACAATCCATTTTGAGTTTTCATCATCTTAGGTCTATTTTTATTGTTCATATAAGTTTTTTTAGAATAAATAATTTGTGTAAAACTTCAAATTAGTACCTCATATATTTGATATATTTTATCCAAAATTGTTTTGTGAGTTATTGGTGTATTTGTGATTTTATAGTTTTTATCCTATTACTCTTCACTTAATTAACTCTTCATTGTTCCTATCATCATGTCATCTTTTAATTTTGATTCCAAATTTATAAATTTAGTTTATGTCTATAGTTTATTGGGTAAACCAGTGTGTTCATGAAGAGTGTAAACTAGTATCACCTAGTTTGACCAATCTTCTTAACTACGTAAATTGTGTATTAGCCCTTTAGTGTTGATTTTGTAGATCCTTTGACTTGACTAAACATTAGTCCTATTTAGTAGTGTTTCCCCTTCATTTCATTATTATTATGAGATTTTGTTTTGTATTGTGGTCATGAATTATTATGAACTTAGACTCATTTTTAGTAAGTGTTAATTATTAATTATTAACCCTGTAATTAACGTTAGTGATTATTGTTTATTTTGTTGTTATAGTTGAGTGTTAGAGTGAGGTATTGTAAAAAAAATAAAATAATTTTATTTTATTTTTGTGTCCAAGACATAAATTTTGGGCATGACACCTTACCTTTTGATACCATCCTTATCCTCCTAATAAATGGTGATGGATTTGGGTCTTTTACCCCTGGGAATAGTGGAGTTGATGCCCATGTATTTTCTTATTTTGGTACTTGAAGGGGATTGAAAAGGTGGGTGTTGGTAGAAGGTGAGATGGGTTGTATATTTTCAAGGGTGTGGGTCAACTTCTTTTTTGGGTGACCATATTCCTTATCTTATTAACCTTCCATAGGGATGGCATGAATTAGTTTGCCTCTCAAAGCTTCCACTTTTTCAAATAAGAGAAAAATCAGGCCTTGGTGTATAATATCATTTTCATGGATAATTTGGTAATTTAGGGTGATACTCTCTAGGGAATTAAAGAGGTAGAATGGAAGACTAATTTTATGATTAGGTTCAACAGAATAAAATGATGCTAGAAGATTAAGGTAATCATACCTTCAAGAGTAAGGTACTTCATTATTTGCAAATAGATCTTGGGCCACTAATGAGGTAGATTTTGTATGGGAAATACTTTCATCTCAGTCTTGAAGACTACATTGGTTTGAAATAATTTCTACATGAGTTCTAAATTATTGATTTTATCTTTAAATGCTTTGACTCCCTCTTAACTCATTCTAATTACTTCACCAACTTGTTCTTTTATGACAATAATAATTATGCCATGCATCATAATAGTGTATTTATTCCAAGTTGTAATGAAGTCATTTTTCAACTCTACATCATGTCGAATAATTCATAAAATTTATTAAAGGAGTTAGTGTTTTATCCTAATTTAGTTTTAAACCCCTAATAGGATAGAGACTAGTATGTTGATTCATATAATTAAATATGGAATTGAAAAATACATCTGAATGTAAAATTCTAAAAATAATTGTAATTATCCATAAGTTTCATGTGTTAAGTATAGTAAATACAAAAAATATGAGTACTTAGCTATTTTCATCAATTGACTGACTATGACCATGTTCTGATGGTGGAAAATATATGAAAGCAGGCATGTGATTTATATATTTTAGTAACTAGGTTTCTTTCTATGTAGGGTTAGTTTCATTATATTTGGGTCAGTATTGACTATTGATACTGACTTTTAGTCATCAATAGTGTCATATTCTAAAATATGTGTTTATAACCATACAGTCACCTTCACCATTCTCTAAAATATTTTTATGTATGATGTCGAACCATGATGATGCATGCAACTACAAAAATCAATGTCTTTCATCTTGAAACCCTAGGTGTGTTTATGAGGGATAAAAACCTACAAATACTAGAAAAGTGTAATGGATTGAGTTGACCCCAATCACCTTTTTTTTATGATTTTCCATTGCTTACATATTGGATAATCTGATGGAAATTAAACCACATGTATTCCTCCCACCTAATGTGATTGTGTAGTCATGATTCTTCTTTATATTAATGTAGCTAATCATTTATATTTGATAATTAATCTTGATTATTTTGACTTGGTTTTGGTATGATTCAAATTCGGCTTATGACTGCTCCTAATGATTAATTCATAATTTGGGAAGAATATGATAGATTTTCTCAATATGCAATAGTGTATAGTTATGTTCCAAATAATTTCCAAGTCCTCTATCAAGTGAGTCCTTGATTTATATATAATTTCAATTGGGTAATTCATCATTCCATCAACATGTTAGGTAGATGGGCTGACCCTAAGGAAATATTTTATTTTTAAAATTTATCATTATTGGTATAGGGTCGATACCTTTAGGCTTAGGTCAATATTGATTGGTGATACTGACCTAATTTTACATTAATGACTAATGCATAGGTATATCTCATTATCTACCCTTCCATATCTTTAATACCTTCATTTACTAACTCATGCTATCAAACTTCTCAATCTACTATGCATTGTCAATGCCCTCACTAGGTTCAATGTCATTCTCTTGCTTGATACTATACACCAAGCATATTTGACTAATTTTGTTCTCTATATTTAGGTCCTTCATAAAAATCACATTCAATCATACACATCATTCATTACATTAATTCTCTCTTCCTTTCATTCTATCACCCACACAAGTCTTCATGCCACATAACAACTAGGCTCAAATCTTGTTTCTAGTTTTCTTGGCTATAATAAGGTTCTGATCAAATTATTTCTACTCCCTTATATCCTCTACAACCTATTATCAACCTTACTTAATCTCTAAATATATTCCTCTTATCATACACTACCTCTTTTACTATGATAGTGTCCTCTAATAGCCTTTGTTAGACTTATTTACATTGTGCAGATGGGTACAATGTCATTTTGTAAAACTAATGTTATATGTAGATACCCTTTATCCTTCCTTAACTTCCAATAAATTTTATCTCTCCAAATATTCTCCTAAATCACTTTTCTAACAAAATTTTAGGCTCATATTGGGCTTAATAAGTCTCTACTCCTTCATGAGACACATATTCATCTCTAACCCTACAATATTGTACCTGATTAGCATAAAACCTTTAAAATCTTTTAACAAACACTAATGCCTAACTAATCACCAAATTTAAAGATTTTTTTATGATGAAATATCTCAGAAACATGTTTTTGGTTTGGAAACCCTAGCTTAGGGTTTTATCAGACTCTACAGACTTAAGAAGGGTCAAATTACTCTTTCAGAAATTTTTAAGATTTTTAACCAACTATATTGATTTATTGAGACCTATATGACCACCACATAGATTTAAAAATAATTATAACCCCACTAGGTTGATTTCTCTTGGTTTCGGTTAGATTGTGTATGAAAACATACTTTGTCACAGGGTTTGTGTTCTCTAACTTAGGAAATATGTATGAAAACACTTGGAAGTCACACCAAGTTACACTAGAAATTTTAATAAACATTTAATTAAGAACTTACTATATGTGTATTTATTTATACCCATCTTTCTTAGTTCTTTCTCACATATATTGTAATCTAAATCTAGTATGGAACACAAAAGATAGGAATATAGGGGGCTCTATTTGATTTCCTTAGAAATCTTTACCAAACTAATAAAATACAATATGATGAAGCATAAAATTCATGAATAGTAAATTTTTACATTACATGGATGTGATTCAAATCCTTCCCATAGAATAGTTTCTTTAAAACACATGTTTTTCTCAAATTTCAAACATAAAATGTAGGGTACTAATCAAACTTTACAAATTTTATCTTCACATAAGACTTGTAGATAATCAAACAATGTTTTATCAACTTTCATAACATATATTAAACATTATAGTCTCATGAGAAATTACAAAAGTACCAAAAATATATCTTTCTCATTTACTTTGTTTACTCAGTCATTACACTACATATGCATAGGAAACAAGAACTATTATGCCTTTTTATCTTCAAATGAGAAAACTTATATTATTCACTTCCTTATGGTTCTTATACATTACTAATTTGGATCCAACCCCATAAGTTACTAATAACAAATAAATTTACCATTTGTGTTATTCCTCTTAACTGATCTAACTAACTTCTAACTCCCTCATGTATGTTGGGAGAGTGCTAACTACCTAACTTCTAACATGACCATTACAAAGACTAGTCATGTGATCCATGTATGTTTTGACACAACGTTAACCACTTCATATTTCCTAACTAATCAAATTAAAACATTTAAACTTCCCTATATAAAATGGAAATCTCCAAAAATTGACAAAAGATTTAAAATTTCAAATTGAGGAAATTAGTGGGAAAATGCCAATGCAACTCAAATTCAAATTTGACAAAGTTTTAACTCTTATTAATGAATCCTACATATCTGAAATTACTACAAAAACTTACTAATGACTCAAAAAATGTGCAATAAACCAATATTTACAAAGGGTAGTGATGTTCCTACATCATACTACCAAGGAACAAAAGAAAACTTTCCAAGAAAGTTATAACTAATCTAAATTTTAGGTTCTTTACAGCATTCCTTTTCCAAGTTCATGTCCTCCTAAATCCCAAGGTCTATTTGAAACATGTATAACTTCTTGATACTTGCCAAAACTTATGATTTATCCTCCTTTATTGATTTCTCTCTTGCTTTGTATCTTCAATCTGATCATGGTCAACTATTGCTCATTATTTTTCTTCCAAAGACTTACACATGAAGTAAATAAGTTAAATAAAACCACTTCTTGCTTTCTCTCTTGGATTTCACTTTGTTCTTTCGCTACCAAATCTTCTTCATCTTGACTCAACATTATCTTCAATGCAAACTCAGCTACCATGATGGAATCCTCATCTCTGATTTGACTCGAATCATTTGATTCTTGCATTATTTGCTTCCATACCTAATTATCCTCTATTGTATACTCATCTATGTCACTTTTATCTTTAGTTAGTTCCAAACAAGTCACCTCTACCTATTTTAACTCAATATTTTCAAGCACTTCAACATGAGTTTTTCCTTCATACTCCCTTGTTTCCACCTCATGGATTTCTTCCTGCATGTTAAGAACTTGTTTTATGTTGTTAATCCTTCTTATCCTTCCACTAAAATACTCATCAACTTCAATTTGTTATCATACAATTCATCTTAAACAATGTTCATGTAAACATACTCATCAAAAATAACATTGAAACAAATGTCTTGTACTTTTTTGCTATCCTACAGGCTTTCTTGACTAAAGTTTACTTCCTTCTTGCTTGTCATGAGACATGGTGTTGCTTTAAACTCTCTCTCTCTCCTTCCTCTTCATCTAATAGTTCACCTTATTCAGGGTATCATAGAATTATGTCACTATAATCAGATGTCCAATCAATTTGTTCTTCATCATTAGCATGTTGATCATGCTTCCAATGTTATTCAACTTTATTTAACTCTTCACCTATTTACACACATTTAAATAATTCATTAGTCATTAATATTTGAGGCTTATTTTCCCCCTTACTTTTCCTTCTAGGTTTCCTTATAATCATCTTTATATTTTATCTTCTCTTCTTCTCTATCAACTACTTGAGAGGCCATCTCACTTTTCTTTTAATGCATACATAGAATCTTGGTATCATCTCTTCCAAGACTTGTTATAACCTTGTCAAAACCTCTTTCATCTTAGAAATCTCTTTTTCTCTCTTGAATTCTCTTTTATTCACTTCTTTCTATTTTTCCATCTTCTTGTGTCATTCCTCACTCTTCAATCCCTTAATATTTGTCTTTCTCTCTTCAATCTTCACTCTGTCACACTCTTCTCTAGGTCTTTCTCTTGACCTATCTCTTCTTCTTAATAAGAATACCTACTTTCCTTCTTTTACCTCACTTGACTCTCTCTCTCTTAGAGTCTTTTTCTTTCTTTTCCTCACCTTGGACTTCTTATTATTTCTTAAGATCTTATTGAGCTTCTTTATTCAATCTCTCACTAGTTATCTTCTTTATATTTCCAAGCCTCTTAGCTTAAGGGATTTATCCAAACCTCTCTTATATTTCACAACTATTTACATCTCTCACTGACATACCTACAACTTGCATTAGCATTCACACAATAACATCTCAAAATAACCACAGCATAATGTACACACAAACTAAATAAACACTTTCAAATAAAAATAAAAACATACCTTCTATAGAATGTACCATGCTCTGATACCAAATTATGCATAGGTATATCTCATTCTCTTCCCTTCCATAGCTTTGATACCTACATTCATTAACTCATGCTATCAAAATTCTTAATCTACTCTGTATTATCAATACCCTTACCAGGTTCAATGTCATTTTCTTGCTTGATACTATATACCAAGCATATTTGACTCCTCTTTTCTCTATCTTTATGTCCTTTATATAAGTCACATACATTCATACACCTCATTTATTACATCCATTCTCTCTTCCTTTCATGTTATATCCCACACTAGTCTTCATGCAACATAACAACTAGACTCAAATTTTGTTTAGGATTTCCTTGGTTTTAATAAGGTTCTAATCAACTTATTTCTAATCCTTTAGTTCCTATACAACCTCTTCTCAATCCCACTTAATCTCCTAAGATAGTCCTCTTGTCATACACTACCTCTTTCACTGTGATAATGTCCTCTAGTAGCCTTTTTTAGGCTTACTTGCATTGTACAAATGGGTATAATGTCATTTTAGAAAACTAAGGTTATATGTAGATACCCTTTATCCTTCCTTAACTTGATATAAAGTTTATCTCTCCAAATCTTCTCCTAAATCACTTTTCTAACCAAATTTTAGGCTTGAATTAGGCTTAATAGGTCTCTACTCCTTCATGAGACACACAGTCATCTCTACCCCTACAATATTGTACCTTCCTGGTATAAAACCTTTGAAATCTCTTAAAAACACTAATTCCCAACTAATCACCAAATTTTAATATTTTTATATGGTAAAACCTCTTGGAAACATGTTTTTGGTTTGGAAACCCTAGTTCAAGTTTTTGGTAGACTCGAAAAGGGTCAAATTATTATTTCATATGTTTTAAATATTTTAAAACAACTATGTCAATTAATTTAGACCTATATGATAACCAAAAAACTTTAAAAATCATTATAATCCAACTTTATAGCCTTTTTAGGATTATTTCTCTTGGTTTTGGTTAGATTGTGTATGAAAACACAATTTGTCTTAGGGTCTGTGTTTTGTAACTTAAGAAATACATATGAAAACACTTGTAAGTCACACCAAATTACACTAGAATCTTTAAGAAACATTGGATAAGAACTTACTAGATGTGTATTTTTTTCTACCCATCTTTCTTGGTTCTTTCTCACATATATTATAATCTCAATCCATTGGGGAACACAAAAGATAGGAATATAAGGGGTTCTATTTGATTTCCTTAGAACTCTTTAAAAAAATAGAAAAATATAATATGATGAACCATAACATTAGTGAATAGGAAATTTTTCCATTACATATATGTGATTCAAATCCTTCCCACATAATCCTTTCTTTAAAACACATGTTTTTCTCAGTTTTCAAATATAAAATATAGGGTACTACTCAAACTTTACAAATTTAATCTTCACATAGGACTTGTAGACAATCAACAAATTTTTTCTCAACATTCATAAAAAATATTAAACATTATAGTCTCACAAATCAATTACAAAATCCTAACAAAACTATATCTTTCTCCTTTACTTTATTTACTCAGTCATTACACTACATATGCACTAGAAACAGGACCTATTATGCCTTCTTGTCTTCAAATGAGAAAAATTATCTTATTCACTTCCTTATGGTTCTTATACATTCATAATTCATATCCAAACCCATAACTTACTACTAAAAAATACATTTACCATTTGATTTATTCCTCCCAACTGATCTAACTAACTTCTAAGTCCCTCATGTACGTTGGGAGAGTGTTAACTACCTAAATTCTAACATGACCATTAAAAATACTAGTCATGTGATCCATGTATGTTTGGACACAACCTTAACCACTTCCTATAGACTAAATAATCAAATTACAACATTAAAACTTCCATAGACAAGATGAAAGTCTCCAAAACTTGACAAAAGATTCAAAATTTCAAATTGAGGAAATTGACAGGAAAATGCCAATACAACTCAAATTCAAATTTGATAAAGTTATAACACCTATTAATGACTCTTATAGATATAAAATTAATGTAACCACTTAATAATTACTCAAAACATGTTTAATAGACCAATATTTACAAAGGGTAGTGTTTCTCCTGCATCATACTATCGAGGATCAAAAAAAACTTTCCAAGAAAGTTATAATTGATTTGATTTTCTAGTTCTTTACAAAATTCCTTTTCCAATTTCATGTCCTCTTGGATCCCAATGTCTATTTTAAACATTTAGACCCTCTTGATTCTTGTTCAAAATTATGATGGATCCTCCTTTGTTGATATATTTCTTACTTTGTATCTTCCATCTAATCATGGACAACTATTGCTCATGCCTTATCTTCTAAAGACCTGCACATGAAGTAAACAAGTTAAATTAAAAACCTCTTATTTATTTCTCTCTTGGAGTTAACTTTGTTATTTGGCTACCAAATCTTCTTTATTTTCACTCAATATTAGCTTTAATGCAAAACTCAACTACCATGATGGAATCCTCATCTCTAATTTGACTCAAATCATTTGATTCTTGCATTATTTGTTACCTTATATGCATCTCATTTATTGCATATGCATATATATCAACTTTGTCTTCAACTAATGCCAAAAAAATCACCTCTACCTTCTACAACTCAATATTTTCAACCACTTCAACATGTGCTTCTCCTTCTTACTCCATTGTTGCCACCTCGTGGATTTTTCCCTACATGTTAAGCACTTCTTTTTGTACTAATGTTCCTTATTGTCCTTCCACTAGAATAATCATAAACTTCAAGGTACTATCATAAAATTCATCTTCAACAATGTTCATGTCAACATACTCATCAAAAATAACATTGAAATAAATACCTTATACTTCTTTTCTCTCTTTAAGGGTTTGTTGAAAAAAATTATTTCCTTATTGCTTGTCTTGAGTCATGGTACTATTGAAAACTCTCTCTCTCCTTCCTCTTCATTCAATGCTTCTCCTTCTTTAGGGTGGCATATAATTGTGTCACCATACTCAGTTGTCCAATCAATTTTCTCTTCATCATTAGCATGTTGATCATGCTTCCAATGTTCTTCATCTTTATTCAAATCTTCACCTGTATACACACATTTTGATAATTCATTAGTCAATAAAATTTTAGGATTTATTTCCCCATTGCTTTGCCTTCTATTTTTCCTTGCTATCATATTTATTTTTATCTTCTCTTCTTCTCTATCAACTGCTTGAAAGGTCATCTCACTTTCCTCTTAATGTATACACAGAATCTTGGTCTCATCTTTTCCAAGACTTGTTCTAACCTTGTTAAAACCTCCTTCATCTCATAAATCTCCTTTTCTCTCTCTAATTCTCTTTGCTTCACATATTTATCTTTATCCATCTTCTTGTGGCATTCCTCACTCTTCAATCCCTTCATCTTTCTCTCTCTCTCTTCACTCTTCACTATCTCACTCTCTTCTCTAGTTCCATCTCTTGACCTATCTCTTCTTCTTGAAAATCCTAACTAGTTTCCTTCTTTGACCTCACTTGGGTCTCTCTCACTTTATGTTATCTATCTTTGAGTGTCTTTATTTCTTGTCCTCACCTTGGACTTCTCTTTCTTTCTTAAGTTATTCTTGAGCTTCTTTATTTGAGCTATCACTAGATCCCTTCTTTATCTTTGAAATCCTCTTGGATTAAGGGATTTAGCAACACCTCTTTTATTTTTCAAAACTATTTTTTCCTCTCACTTACATACCTACAATTTGTATCAACATTCAAATAATAACATCTTAAAGCAACCTTGGCACAATGTACACACAAATTGAATCAACACTTTCAAATAAAACTCAAAACATACTTTCTCTAGAATGTACCATGATTTAATACCCATTTATGCATATTTATATCTCATTCCCTACCCTACTATAGCTCTTATACCTGCATTCACTAACTCATGCTATCAAACTTTTCAATTTACTTTACATTACCAATACCCTCACTAGGTTCAATGTCATTCTCTTGCTTGATCCTATGCACCAATCATATTTGAATCCTTTTTCTATCTATATTTATGTCCTATATACAACTCACATTCATTAATACACCTCATTCATTACATTCATTATTTCTTCCTTTCATGTTATCTCCCACACTAGTCTTCATACCAAATAACAACTAGGCTCAAATCTTATTTCTAGTTTCCTTGGATATAATAGGGTTCTCATCAAACTATTTATACTAATTTAGGTCTTATAAAACCTATTATCAACTACACTTAATCTCTCAATATATCTCTCTTATCATACACTACCTCTTTCACTGTGATAGTGTCCTCAAGTAGCCTTTTTTGGGCTTATTTTCATTGTATGGATAGTTATAATGTCATTTTGTAAAAATAAGGTTATATTCAGATACCCTTAATCCTTTATTACCTTAATATAAATTTTATCTCTCCAAATATTATCCTAAGGCACTTTTATAACCAAGTTTTAGGCTCAGATTAGTCCGAATAGGTTTCTACTCCTTCATGAGACACATAGTCATATCTACTTGTACAATATCATACCTTCCTAGAATAAAACATTTAAAATATATTTAAAAACACTCATTCCAATCTAATCACAAAATTTAAGTATTTTTTTTTATGATGAAATCTCTCAAAAATGTGTTTTTGGTTTGGAAACCCTAGTTTAGGGTTTTGACAGACTCTACAAACTTGAGAAGGATCAATTACTCTTTTAGATGTTTTAAAGATTTTCAAAAAATTGTGATGATTTATTGAGACTTGTATGACCACCACACAACTTTCCAAATAATTGGACTCCCACTTTGTAAATTTATAGGTTAATTTCTCTTGGTTTTGGTTAGACTATGTATGAAAACTTAGTTTGTCTCAAGGTCTATGTTCTCTAGCTTAAGAAATACGTATGAAAACACTTGGAAGTCACATCAACTTACACTATAACCTTTAAGAAACATTGGATGAATAACTTCCCAGATGTGTATTTGTTTTTAGCCATCTTTCTTGGTTCTTTCTCACATTTATTGTAATCTTAATCCACTATGGAACATAGAAGATAGGAATATAGGGGGATCTATTTGATTTCCTTAGAACTCTTTACCAAACTAACAAAATTCAATATGATGAACAATAAAATTCATAAATATGAAGTTTTTCCATTACATATATGTGATTAAAATCCTTCTTATAGAATCCCTTCTTTAAAACACATGCTTTTCTTAGTTTTCAAACATGAAATGCATGGTACTACTCAAACTTTACAAATTTAATCTTCACACAAGAATTATAGACAATAAAACAATGTTTTATCAACTTTAATAACATATATTCAACATTATAGTCTCAAAATAAATTATAAAATCATACCAAAATTGTATATTTCTCTTTTACTTTGTTTACTCAATCATTACACTACATATGCACATGAAACAAGAACCATTACGCCTTCTTGTCTTCAAATGAGAAAACTTATATTATTCACTTCCTTGGGGTTCTTATAAATTTATCCTTTAGATCCAACCCCATGAATGACTACTAAAAAATACATTTACCATTTATTTTATTCCTCCTAACTGATGAAACTAACTTCTAACTCCCTCATGTATGTTAGGATAGTGCTAACTACCTAACTTCTAACATGACCATTACAAAGACTAGTCATATGATACATGTATGTTTTGACAAACCTTAACCACTTAATATAGCCTAAATAATCAAATTAAAACATTAAAACTTCCCTATATAATATGGAAGTCTTCAAAACTTGATAAAAGATTCAAATTTTCAAATTGAAGAAATTGGTGGGAAATTGCCAATGCAACTCAAATTCAAATTTGACAAATTTCTAATTCCTATGAATGATTCCTACAGATCTAAAATGACTATAACCACTTACCATTAACTCAAAACATGTTTAATAGACTTATATGTACAAAGGGTAGTGATGTTCCCACATCACTGACCCACACACACAAGGACTAAATAAAAGGTTTGAATATGTATGTGTAGGACAATAAATAGATTTAAAATAGATAGTAAGGTTCATGTATGTGTCTAAAAAGAGAACATAATATTCAAAATCATTTGGTATCATGTAGGTATGAGATAATGGTGGCTTATGATCATACTTGTGTGTACAAATCATGCATGGTAAATGTATGACAACCTTGTCATTGTTAATTACTTAATAACATATTTTAGTATCTATAGTTAGTGATAGGGTAAGGGAATCATCTAGTGAATGAGTTTCCAAAAATTTATTTATGTTTACATTATTCTATGCACTTATAATTTCAACATATATAGGATATAAATTTTTAATATTGAATAATCTTCATATTAATTTATTATATGTTATGTTTCTATAGGAAGAGGAAGAGGATAGTGGTGTTGGTGGTAAGGATATTGTTATTGGTATAAATGATGATTAAGGCAAATGTCATATAAATGAAGGTATGGGTGAAGGTATTGGGATAGAACCTATAAAGCATGGGTTTAATATGTTGCTTCCTAGTTGAGATCAACTTAGATGAAATTCTTAGAAGGTTGAACAATAAGGATACACTAATTGGCCTTTTATAAAGTTTTAGTGGTCACAAGCCTTAATATTATTTTCATATGTTTGACTATCATATTTATATTTCATCAAAAATGATAAATTAATAATTATTTATTTTTAAAAACATGAAACTTTATATATTATTAATTTATAAAAGTTAATGATGCCTTTTGTTTTACAAAAAATAATAAATTTTTGTCATCTTCTCCTTCATCCAATCCATCAAACATCATGTTAAAACTTTGTCAGATGATATAAGTATGATGAAAACATAAAGGTAAAAAATGCGCTTTTCTATTATTAACTGGTTATCATCTATTCCATCAACCTTCTATCAACAATAAAAAATAGATTAATTTTTTTTCATGACAGAATAGCCCTCATTTATAATGGACATATAATACAAAATTGGATGGAGATTAAAATTTATATTGTAGTGTAATGGCATATCTCATCAAATGGAACAATATACCAATTTAAAACTCTAATTATGAAAATTAAAAAATCAAATTAAAGCATTGGTATGACTCAAAAGAGTCGAATGTCACATTTTTAATGTGGGGATGTGTATGTTACACCCCTTATGCATATAAATGTCATTATCATATGTATCTATGATTGGGTGATGGCATATCTAGTACATCTATGGACTTATGGGTTTCCATAACCCAAACATGATGTAAATAAATAGGGAAAGGGACTTCATTTAAAACCATCATTAGTGAATTCATATATTTTTATAGTGCATCTAGAGTTATCAAATTTTGACATTTAAACTATCATTTCTCACTTAATATCTATTATGTTTTTATTTTTTTACTATTATTATGTGTAAATATATTTATGTCTTTATTGGGCCTTTAATATTTCACCCACAATGTTTAAATATCATTACATAAATTTTCTCTTATACTGTATGTCTATCTCGAAGAAACCAAAGGGGACATAAAAATATTATGCACTACATAAAAGGCATCCCTATAACACTCCTTAATGAACTACATCCTACCATAATACACCTAAGGGTTTAGTATAATATTAATTATCTACCTAAGGAAAGTCTCTCTCAACATTGAATCCTTGAGGTGATGAACAAGGGCCCATTTTTTGGTGTATAAATTTTAATAAAACTTCACATCCATAAAATCATGAAAATGTATGTTTGTTCATGCAAGTAATATATTAATGTGTTTATACATATTTTTATACACATATTTAAAGTTAAATATCATTCAAATAAATTTCAAACTAAGTTTCATTAGTGTTTTAACTTATTTTTGATTTGGTAGTCTAAATAAGCCAAAACATTGAGTCTAATCAGAGCGTATAATCTATGTCTAAATTAAGTAAATTTGATTGTAACTATGATTTGTTGTAATTTAATATTTATAGAAACAACTAAAAAAATTGAGTAATTATCTTTTTGAGGACTCTATTTTGTGTCTTTTTATGTCATAATCATCAAATATTCTCTATAGGGGCTCTATCTTGGCCTAGATCAAGAAATAGACTATGCAAACTGAATAGGAAAAGTCCAATGCTCTGTAGATGCCTATGGTATCCAAATATGTCCACTATGTACTAAATTAATCCTAAAAATGTATGCATGTCTATGAGAGTTTAGATCACTTCACCTACATTTTAAAATATATCCTATGTATTGAGATATTTTGACCTGCACATATAGCTTTTTTTTCCTTCTCCTTGCTCCAAACCCTTAGCTTACATTATTGAGACAAATGTGACATATAAAAATGGGTTATTGGGTTGTGTTAGACTGACCTCAGCAAATATTTAGTGACTATATGAGCATTAACTACATTTTTAATACTTTAAATATTATTCAAACTGCATGTAGTACTCCTACTATGTGTGTGTGTGTGTGCCAAATCATGTGAATGAAAGTCTAAGTGCAATTTTTATAGGTCATACTTTATTACAAGTATGAAAATATATCTATCCTTTAGAAAATACAAAGTTTGAATAATAGTAATCTAAATGGTTATGTGCTCTAAGTGTGCCTTTTGTTAATCAATGAGAGTTTTCGTAAATACCTCTAAGGGATTTGTATATAGAGAGAGAGTTCTCACATTTGAATTTTTGAACTATTGGCACATAAAATATAACCAAACAAATTATAAATATGTAAAATAAATTTCCATAAAAGGTAACGTGGCCCAAATCACACCCAAAATATACATTGGGACATTTTTGACAATTTTAGACAATATTAATAATTGGATATTTTTGTAACTACTAAAACTATAGGGATCCCTATGACACATCTAATAAAGATGAAAAGAGTAAAATAAAAAATTGCATAATTAAGTAGATAAAAATACCCAAGACCAAGGAAAATATGTTGATAAATTATTCATTTGTCACTAAGAGTCTATATATGTAAATTCACATAAAAACACTTTACAAATAAGTCTTATACCAATTTTAGGTGACTATAAATGCATCCTTTTAATATGGTATTTAAATTAAATAATAAATGTTGGTTTAAATATATAAATATGATGCAAACCTATATTAGATATCTTGAACTTATAATTTTACTCACTTTTAGTGTTTCGTATTGTCCATGTGTACCTAAGAGCAAAGATGTGTGCAACTAGATAGATTATTGTTCAAATATAAAATAATGTAGTTGTAAATTAAAAATTACAATAATCAAAGAATGACTACACCTAGGAGTATATAGTCTTTTTTCCCTCATGGAGTATGCTCATGTATTGGAGAGGATATATCATGGCTTTAAATGACCCAGCCCATATGGAGAAGTTGCCTTTAGTTTTACCCTCTTCTTGGCTAGAGAATTGAACTAGATTTTGAGCACTACCTATGGAAATGAAACACTATATCCAAATGTAGAATCTAAATAGAATATACATAATTCTTGAGTAGAACCCTAAGAATATGGGTAAGTTTTTTTAGTCATCCATTATAGACTAATTTTATAATTCAATCTTTGAATTTGAGTATAAGTGAGTGAAAGCAAAGCATACACCTGAGTAAATAATCCTATAGAGTTTTTTACATATGCCTTGCATATGCCCCTAATATAATAACCTATGAAATCTTAGTCAATTAATTTGAGCCAAAATATCATCATAAATGTGAACTATCAACACATAAACCTAGAGAATGTATCACATATTCCCCACTCTATATAACCTGTGCAATTTTAGTCATATAACCTAAAGAATGCCACAAATATGCCCCCATTATATATAACCTCTATAATATGGGTCATATGACCTAGAGAATGCCTCATATATGCCCCCATTTTTTACATCCTATGTAATATGACTCATTAAATATGTGTAATAATATCATATAAATATGTGAGTTGTGAGTCATGAACCTAGAGAATGTGTCCCTAATCTGTAACAATCATATGCTAATATGTGAGAATCTTTAAAAATTATGAAAAACATGTTCCCATCTAAAATAATATGACCCATGCTAAATCAATTTGACCCAATTTAAGTATTATAATCCATGTAAATCTATTAATTGACCCAATATGAATTATATTTTGTGTCAATCTAATAATCTAAATCTAATCCAATGAAATAGACCAAATTAATTCCCACTTTTGATAGGAGGGATGAATTTGTGAAATCCATTTGTATCAATATACCCACATATATAATTTGGTATTGTATAAATCTAATCATGTGAATTTTAGTCATTTACATGGGGAGATGTGTCATCATATAATAATGTGATAATCTAAGAGTCATAAGTGGTAGTGTATAATCCATGGTAAATTCCTGAGTCATAGTTCCATATGTATTCAACATAATGTATAGGTTCCCATGTAATTGAATACTAAATATAATTTCAACAATTATTATCATTGATAAATTCTTTTGAATTATGTGAATTTGATATTGACTTGAACTATAACTTTTGAGAATATATGTCTTTAGCTTTGAGTGTATCAATTTCCCCTGATAAGAAGAATCAAATCAATAATTAAACTCAAGATATCCAAGCTTTCATACAACTTGAAAAAATCATTCGAGGGGAAGCCATTTAATTTATTGATTCTACTACTTTTACTAATTGTCAACCTAAGGTGTGTATTGGGCAATATGTCAACACTATATATGGAGTACTATTTTCTTTCAAAGTTCAAGGTAATAAAGTTATGTATATAAAAACACACTTGCATAATTCAAAGCAACACACTTGTATGGAAAGTAAATAATGGGAAAGTAAATAGCATAAAATTAAATCTAATTTTATTTCATAAACTTCCTCACACAATACTAAATTGACATTCATGAATCAATAAATATATATATATATATAATAGAAAAAGGATTTTATAGCCTAATCAAATTAATAATGTAATATATAGTGTAGAATTGAATCTAATACTAATAAATGGGATATTTACCACAATCATCTTGAGTAAGCCCTACTTCAGCTAGAGTTATGTCACAATCCCTTCCTTATGTTATATTTTTTACTTAAAATAACTTCTATTACATTAAAAATTTTGGAGAGTTTTCAGTGATGTCATGGAGATGTCCAAATGAGTGGAAGAAGTGTCTTGATAATATAAGTGTCAATGACAAAGTGTGCAGTGTGTTTGTCCTAATATGCTTGAAGTAGGCTTGGTTGATCTTTAGTTTTGGCATGGTTAAGTATGTTTATGGATGAGTATGGTGATTTTAGGGTGTGAAAGGGGTCCTATAAGAGGTAAAGTATGATTTTAGATATTTTATAAGTGTATGGTATTCATTTGATTCTTCATTATGTTCATCTTGGCATAGTTGGTTCTATGATAGAAAAATATGAGTAGGCATATTGGTGACGTTATATTTCACGTGTGAAGGTTCTAAAATCATCTTGATATATTGATGGATTACCCTATGTAATAACATCATATGCTTCAAATTTTAGGTCATTTGATTGAGTGCATCAAAAGTTATTAAGGGGCAAAGTTGGCTTTCTAGGCAGATTGCAAAGGTTCCCATACTTAGCCAGACCATCACTGCACATCATATAGATTTGTATGAACCAGTATGTTTATGCATTTATTTTAGGTACATATGAAGTCTTTTTTGATCAAAGGTTTACATAGATATGGTTTCTATAGTTCCAAGAAGATACCCTAAAAATTTGGAGACTTGATGTGTTGTCTAACTCAAGTTATAAAACTTCAAAGTTGCTCTAGAAGACTGTGATGGATAGGAGACTGTCAAGTTTAATCATTTTCTATATAAATCACATCAAAAAATGAGGTGATTTGTATAAAATATTAATAATGAGTGCTTAATCATATATATTTATATCAAGGGTGTGTATGAACTCAACATGTTAAAGGTTTCATGCATAGGTGACAAGTGTCACAAGCTCACTAGTTTGACAGAAAATCAATGGTGAGTAGTGGTTTGTACTGACAATGATAAAAGGTGTGTGACAAGTTAAAGAGTCAAAATTGCATGTGATAATTCTAAGTGGCATAAGCACAAGAGACTATCATTAAAGTGCTCAGAAGGCATGTGAGGGTGCCAAGTGTCATAATATTAGGAGTTCTAAGTAAGATCTAATGGTGAGCACTATAAGGTAAGGACTACGCTTATCCATAGATATCGACGGTGCATATTTAGTCAATATTATAAGGGTGCATGAGATGAGATCAACATGTTAGATGTTTAATAGTAAATCATAGTTAAATATCAAAAGAGATCGATGGTGCATGTTTTATCTAAGATGCAAGGACATGAGTGATGGGAAAGTGTTCAAAGTTTAATAGTTGCTCAATGACCATTGGAATTTAAATATTTGAATTATTGAGGGAAAACTAGTCTATAGAATGTTTCTCATATCCTTCAATCCAGGACAAATTTCTTGATGAAATAAAAAATCAAAGCTATAAAGGACTTTAAGGTGCATCTAGAAATGTTGATTAGAATATTTGTAAATTCATACAGTTATAGATATTGAGATCCAAAGTTGACTATGTGTTTTGACCATGGTCTGTAAGTGACCTGAGAAGGGTAATTGAGTTATTATTGATGGTATTTTGATGTTTCAAAATGAGTTAAGTATCAAATAGTATTTTAGACTCCATGAAGACCATTTGTATATATTTTGAAGGTTTGATTAATCCATATTTAGTATGAATAAATTCTTAAAAGTTGATTGTGTTCATTCATGGTGTTCTTGTGCAAAAAATGTTATTAGAGTAAATTATGCTTTAACAGAAGAGTGTTTTGGTGATTATGATTATTTGATGATGTTGAAGGGTTAATGTGGAGTGTACTTATTCTTTTTAAAGTGGTCTTATGTTTCTAATTTTCTCAATGGAGTGATAAATTAGGGAATAGGTCTCCATAAGACCTATAAGGGATACTAAGGCCTAATTGAAAGGCATTACTACTTAAGTGTGACCCATATTTGATATGTCTGACCTATGAGGATAATAAAGGTGACCCATATAGATGCCTTAAGTGTTAAGGCATGTGTTATGGCAAAGAAGGAAAGTTGTGAACATGATAATAATCATGAAGGCTCTATAAAAGGTGAAATAAAATGTGGTGATCTCTAGACTTGTGTGATTGGAGATAAGAGGAGCATGTGAGTAGTGGAATGAAGGAAAGGGTGTGTGTTTATTGGATGGATTGAAAATTAGACCAAGTTTATGACTATGTGTATGACCTATAGGTCATATTTTTGATTTCAATGATAGTGCTTTTATAGGTTTAAAGATAAAGGTCGTTAGAAGGACTTGATAATATTAGGGGTAGGTGCTCCTTATGAAATAGTTGTTTCACTAAATCTGATTATAAGGACTTGACCAAAAGGTGGTCAGAAGGACTTGACCATCTTAGGGGTAGGTGATCCTTGTGAACTAGGTTTTTCACTAAATTTTAGTTATAAGGGCTTGACTAGTCTCATGTTTGCATACTTCTTATATGACAAGCAGTCCATGTGTTTTCAAGATTGAGAGTGGGTTTTATTCCCCATGAGGGATTCCCATAGGAATCATGTGTTATGTGTTTGATATTATGTATGCTTTAAATGTATGATCTCTATTATTTATGTTGCTTGATCAAATTGATAAATGATGTTTGATTAAGAGTTTAAAAAGATCTAAATTGAAGATTGAAATATCTAGATTCATTAATTCACCCCCCTCCCATTAGTGATTATACATTCAATAATTGGTATAAAATTAGGTCCTTTGGTAAAGGCTTGACATCTTAAAGGAGATCTAAGGTACAATATGGGTAACCATCAAATGCAAGGAGGTTTCTCAACTAATTAAGAATCAATGTTCAATGGAACCAATTATACTTTTTGGAGTGTGAGGATGAGGACCTACATCATGTCCCTAGGGTTTGACACTTGGCAATATATTATGGATGGTTATTTTACACCTACTATTCCTCCATCTAGTGTTACAAATAAGAAGTTGTTTGAGAATAATTCTAAGTCAATGAATGCTATCACTTGTGGTCTTTTAGAGATTGAATACACCAAGGTAATCCATTGCATATTTTCCAAGGAAATATGGGATAAATTTAATACTATTTATGAAGGATTTTCCAAGGTTAAGTTGTCAAAGTTTTAGACTCACCGAAGACAATTTGGGAGTCTTAAGATGAAGGAAGAAGACTATGTGGCATCCTTTTTGTAGAGAGTTGATGAGATTGTGAACATCATAGAGGTCTTGGAAAAAAGCTTGAAGAAGCAACTATAGTTCAAAATGTATTAAGGTCTCTCTCTCTCAAGTTTGATTCTAAAGTATCTATTGTAGAATAAATTAATAATCTTACTCAATTAAAGATGGATGAATTACATGGCATCCTTACTACCTATGAGATGAGAATAAATGATTATATATCATTAAATAAGGAATAAAGGTATTAAGGTTTCTCTCTTTCAAGTTTGATTTTAAATTATTTATTGTAGAATAAATTCATAATCTTAGTTGAAGATGGATGAATTGCATGGCATCCTTACTACCTATGAGATGAGAATAAATGATGATATACCACCAAAGAAAGAAGCAGCATTTAAGATAGAAATTAATCCAAACAAGAAGATCCTAGGTAATAAACTCAAGGAGGATGATAGATCTGATATTATTGAAGATAAACTAATTGCTTTGTTTACCAAGAAATTGAAAATAGGTTAGGCAAGTATAAGGGTAAACTACCCTTCAAATGCTTAAATTATGGAGAGGTATGACATTTTGCTAATAAGATCCCTCATAAGCATAAGAAAAATGATGATGAATAACATGGTCAAGGTCATGATGATGGTAAGTGATCCAAAACTTAGAAGTCTTGGGTGAAGAATATTTTAAGAACACACATAATAATGCTATCTCTAAGAAGAGATGTTTTATTGCTCAAAATTGTTGATACAACATATGCTTATCTCTAGGAAGAGATGTCTGTTTTCATTTTTAGGATAGATATCTATTTATACCTATTTTTGAAGGTAAAAGGAAGATGTGGAAGGTCACCAATCTTGAGGGATATGAAATGGTTCAAATTATATGAATTACAACAACACAAAATTTGAGAAATTACTATTTTTAGAAACTATTTTTAGATTACACTACTAAAATTGAAATTTGAGGTACTTAAATTTTATTTTCAAGGGTCAAAACCCACTAAATAGAGCTCATGCCATCTCATGGTGTTCCCCTAATTCTTATATTTCCAACAATTCAAATTGGGAGTCAAAGAGAGCTATGGTGCAAAAGTTATGGCTCCCAAAAGTTCTACAACTAATTGGGATAGGATCATCACCATAATTGTCACCTAAAGTGTTGTCCAGATCATTCTTCTCTCCTTGAGAAGTAATGGTCCTCATTTCATCAAGATTCATCATCAAGTGTGGTAGTTTTGTCTTTATTTGATTCTCTATGAACCACTCACCTTGGTGGCTAATCTTGCCTCTCTTGACCACTAGATAAAGTGGAATAGAGCACCCTCTTGTTGTTTTTATCTAAGTATCCATAATTTTATCCTCTTCCATTGGAGAAAAACTTTTTGGATCAATATCACCAATTTCTAGTTGTTATACTATGACTAAAGTGTTCAATAGAGGTGGATGATATAGAATGGTTACATTATTTGGTGTTATGGGTTGGAACCCAATGCATACATAGAATGGACTATGCTTTATGGAGCTATGTAGGGCCTAATTGTTCACCATTTATGTTTTGCCATTAGCATATGTATGGAATGCCATGAACTTCCTCAGCTTGGTATCCATTTACTTTTTTTGTTGTGTTGATTGTATAATCAGGTTTACAACATTGGCCCTTTTGGATTTCTATGGCTTGACCACCATGAGAAAAAAATTCTTGGCACTAATCAAGGAGATAGAGGTGGAAGTTGGTACCTCAAGTAACCTATATCACCATGTTCCAAAAGTGAGGGTGATCCTTTAGGTTCTTGATTCATAGATGCCATGTCGATCATACATGAATGACTTACCAAGGAGTGCATCACAAACATCTAGATTGACCACATCACACAAGACCTCATCTTGGAAAGGTTTTATTGCATATGAAATAAGACACTGGTGGGTGAAATAGAGGTTTGTCATTGGACTCAAACATCTAATACCATATGGATTTGGGTGGGGTTTCATGGATATATTTAGACTTTTCAAAACATTAGCAAAGATTAAATTCTTTTGACTCTCACTATCAAGAATTAAATGTAGAGGCTTACCTTTCACCTATAACTTAGATTGAAACAAAATTTCCTTATCATCTATCCTTTCCTCATGGGTCTATGATGAAGCAATGATGACATTAGGCTCATGATCTACAATATCTTCATCCTCTTTCACTATAGGGTCTGTATGAGGCTAAGCAGTAGATGTTGAGGATTATGACTCAGAAATGATGGACTTGATAGCTTGACATTCCTCTTTAGAGTGAGTTATACTTTTGTGGTAATCACACCATTTCTTATCTTTCCCTTCTAGGGTTGTTTATCTTAGAATTCCCTTTTCCATTTCAAAGGTTAAGTCTTTGTATTCTTTTTTTCATGCTTCTATTCAATCTTTACCATGAACTTGTATGCTTCATTGAGGATTTTCAAATTGAAGAGTTCCATTTCCCCTATATGTACCATTTTAGTCTACCATGGTATTTAATAACCTTGTGTTTTTCACTTTCTTGGATGCCCAATCTCACAAACAGGGAATGAAAAATGTTAGTGTAATCTTGAACAGACTACTCCTTATCTTGGCAAAATTTTTGCCACTATATATAAAGATCATCATATGCTCCAATGGGATAGTATTCTTCTTTTACAGCTTCTATGAAATCATTCCAAGTAAGTTCTACCTCAAGTCAAATATCATCCATACTAAACCTCTTCTTGTACACTTCCCACCAATTTTTGACAAGCAATGATGCTTTCAAGAGAGAAAAAGTGATCTTATCTTCATTGATGAATTTATTTACTAAAAAAATAGGAAGAAAACTGATCCAACCAATTTTCTACTACATCATCATTGATTTTTCCTTCAAATGTAAGGATATCAAAATTCACCTGAACCTTGAAGGGTATTGGGGCACTGAAAGGATGTGGGGGTGCAAATGAGGAGCCAAAATTTCCCATCAAGATTTGTTAGAAAATTTGGGTGAATTTTTATAGCATATACACTTGTTATTTTTTGAAGGCTTCATTTACTATTTCTTTGAAAGGATCATATGTCTAGGTGTTGTCTACCATTTGAGTTCATTTGGAGTGAACAAGTGGATAGTCTGTTGGATCTTATATTTTCCACCCAAATTTCTTGTAATCTGACCTCATCCTCAAGATCATACACTCTTAAGACAAACCACTCTAATACCACTAATCTAAAACATGGAAGTCTTGTTTGAAGAATATTTCAAGAACACAATTAATAATTTTATCTCTAACAAGAGATGTTTTATTACTCAAAATTGTTGATAGAGCATATCCCTATCTATAAGAAGAGATGTTTGTTTTCCTTTTTGAGTTACATATCTATTGATATCTATTTTTGAAGGTAGGAGGAGAATGTGGAAGGTCTCCAATCTTGAGAGAGATGAAATGGTTTAACTTCAATGAATTATAACAACATAGAATTTGAGAAATTAATATTTTTAGAAACTTATTATTTTTAAATTGCACTCCTAAAATTAAAATTTGGGGAACTTCCATTTGGTTTTTGAGGGTCAAAACCCATTAAATATATCTTATGTCATCTCATAGCATTCCCCTCATTCTTATCTTTCCCAAAGTTTAAATGGGGAGTCAAACAAAGCTATGGTGCAAAAGTTATAGCTCCCAAACATTTTACCACCAATTGGGATAGGACCGTCACCCGAATTGTCACCTAAAGTGTTATCTAGATCATTCCTCCCTCCTTGAGAAGTAATGGTCCCCATTGCATCAAGATTCATTATCAATTATCATATTTGTGTCTTGATTGGATTCTCTATGAACCACTCACCTTGGTGGCTAATCTTGCCTCTCTTGACCACTATATAAAGTAGAATAGAGTGCCCTCTTGTTGGTTTTATTCAGGTATCCATAATCTAATCCTCTACCACTAGAGTAAAACTTTTTGGATCAAGTTCACCAATGTCCATTTTTTCTACTATGACTAAAGTGTTTGATAGAGCTGGATGATATGAAATGCTTACATCATTTGGTGTCATGGATTGGAACCTAATGCATACTTGGAATGGACTATGCTTTGTGGAGTTATGCAGGACCTGATTGTTCACCATTTCTATCTAACCACCAGTCTATAGATGGAAGGTCATGAAATTCCTCAACTTGGTATCTATTTGCTTTTATTGTTGTGTTGATTATGTAGTTAGGGCTACAACATTGGCCCTTTTGGATTTTTGTGGCTTGACCACCATGAGAATAAATTTTTTGGCACTAATCAAGGAGATAGATGTGGAAGGTGGTACCTCAGGTACCCTATAAAACCACATTCCAAGAGTGAGGGTGATCCTTCAGGTTCTTGATTCATAGATGCCATGTTGATCATACATGAATGATTGACCAAGGAGTATATCACAAACATCTAGAGTGACCACATCATACAAGACCTCATCTTGGAAAGGTTTTATTACATATAAAAGAAGACACTGGTGTGTGACACAGAGGTTTTTCCCTAGACTCAACCATCTAATATTGTATGGCTTTGGGTGAAGATTCACGGATAAATTTAAATGTTTCACAACATTAGCAGAGATTAAATTCTTTTGACTCCCACTATCAAGAATGAAATGTAGAGGCTTACCTTTCACCCATAACTTAAAGTCAAACAACTTTTCCTTGTCATCTATCTTTTCTTCATGGGTTTATGATGAAATAATGATGGCATTAGGCTAAGCATCTATAATATCTTCTTCATCCTCTTCAACATCAGGGTGTGTATAAGGTAGAGTAGTAGATGTTGAGGATTGTGACTTAGAAAGTAGGGACTTGATAGCTTGACATTCCTCTTTGGAGTGAGCTCCAATTTTGTGTTAATCACACCATTTCCCAATCTTTCCCTTCTAAGGTTGCTTATCTTGGAATTCCTTTTTCCATTTTGAAGGCTAACTCTTCTTATTTTTTCTTTCATACTTTTGTTCAATCTTCAGTGTGAACTTGTATGTTTCATTGAGGGTTTCCAAATTGAAGAGTTTCATTTCCCCCTGTATGTATCATTTTAGTCCACCATAGTATTTGAGAACCTTATATTTCTCACTTTCTTAGATGCCCAATCTCATAGATAGGGAGTGAAAAATATCAGTGTAATCTTAAATAGATTATTCTTTACCTTGTTTAAGTTGTTACCACTGTATATACAAATCATCATATGCTCCAATGGGGTAGTATTCTTCCTTTACAACTTCTATGAAATAATTCTAAGTAGGTTTTGACTCAAGTCCAATATCATCCATACTGAACCTCTTCTTATACACTTCCTACCAATTTTTGATAAATAATGATGCTTTCAAAAAAAAGTGATCTTTTCTTCATCGGTGAATTTCATAGAAAAATAGGAAGACAATTGATCCATCTAATTTTCTACTACATCAGCATTGATTTTTCCTTCAAATGTAGGGATATAAAAATTCAACAAAACCTTGAAGGGCATTGGGGCACTAAAAAGATGTGGGGGTGCAGATGAGGAGCCAAAATTTCTCATTGGGATATGTTAGATAATTTGGGAAAATTATTGTAGCTTCTGTGCTTACTCCTATTAGAAGGATTCATTAACCATTTCCTTAAAAGGATTAAATGTCTTGATGTTGTCTATCATTTGAGGTCATTTAGAATGAACATGTGGATAGTCTATTGGATCTTGTATTTTCCACCCAAGCTTCCTATAGTCTAACCTCATTCTCGAGATCATACACTCTTAAGACAAACTAATTTGATACCATTGATCTAAAACTTGAAAGCCTTGGTTGAAAAATATTTCAAGAACACACAAATAATAATGCTATCTCTGAAAAGAGATGTTTTATTTCTCAAAATTACTGATACAACATATACCTATCTATGGGAAGAGATGTCTATTTTTATTTTTGGACTGCATATCTATTTATGCCTATTTTTGAAGGTAGGAAGAGGATGTGAAAGGTTTTCAATCTTGAGGGAGATGAAATGGTTTGACTTCCATGAATTACAACACAAAATTCAATAAATTACTATATTTAAAAACATACTGTTTTTAGACTACATTACTAAAATTGAAATTT
Source organism: Torreya grandis (assembly GCA_037957365.1). Lineage (NCBI taxonomy): Eukaryota > Viridiplantae > Streptophyta > Pinopsida > Cupressales > Taxaceae > Torreya > Torreya grandis. The sequence goes on from JARHVA010004535.1 coordinate 237,862, forward strand.
GAGGTACTTCCATTTAGTTTTTTTGGCTCAAGACCCACTAAGTGGAGCTTATGACATCTCATGTTATTCCCCTCATTCTTAGCTTTATAACGGTTCAAATAAGGAGTTAAATGAAGCTATGGTGTAAAATTTATAGCTCCTAGAAGTTCTATAAGTAATTAGAGTAAGACCATTGCTTGAATTGTCACCTGAAGTGTTATTTGAATCATTCCTCCCTCTTTGAGAAGAAATGACCCCCATTACATCAAGATTCATCATCAAGTGTGGTATTTGCATCTTGATCTAATTCTCTATGAGCCACTCACCTTGGTGGCTAATCTTGCCTCTCTTGACCACTAGATAAAGTGGAATAGAGCACCCTCTTGTTGTTTTTATCTAGGTAGCCACAATCTAATCCTCCTCCACTAAATAAAAACTTTGTGTATCAAGGTCACCAATGTCCAATTTTCCTACTAAGACTAAAGTGTTCAATAGAGGTGGATGATATGTAATGGTTACATCATTTGGTGTCATGGGTTAGAACCCAACACATACTTAGAATGGATTGTGCTTTATGGAGATATACAAGGATAGATTGTTCATCATTTCTATTTGACCATCAGTCTATGGATGGAATGTCATGAACTTCCTTAGCTTGGTATCTATTTTATTTTATTGTTGTGTTGATCTAAAACATTGACCCTTTTGGATTTCTGTGGCTTGACCACTATGAGAACAAATTTCTTGACACTAATCAAGGAGACAAATGTAGAAGGTGGTACCTCAGGTGCTCTATAGTACTACATTCCAAGAGTGAGGTTGATCTTTTAGGTTCTTGATTCATGGATGCTATGTCGATCATACATGAATTGTTGACCAAGGAGTACATCACAAACTTTCAAATTGACCACATCACACAAGAACTCATATTAAAAAGGTTTTATTGCATATGAAATAAGACACTGGTGGGTGACATAAATATTTATCCCTAAACTCAACCATCTAATACTGTATGGCTTTAGGTGAGGCTTCATGGATAGATTTAGACTTTTCACAACTTGAATAGAGATTAAATTCTTTTAACTCCCACTATTAAGAATGAAATATAGAGGCTTACCTTTCACCCATAACTTAGATTCAAACGACCTTTCCTTGTCATCTGGACTTTCTTCTTAGGTCTATAATGAAGCAATGATGGCATCAATCCCAACATCTACAATATAATCTTAATTCTCTTTGACTATAGGATGTGTATGAGGTAGAGCAGTACATGTTGAGTATTATGACTCAAAAAGCAAGGACATGATGGCTTGACATTCCTCTTTGGAGTGAGTTCCACTTTTGTGGTAATCACACCATTTCTGAGTCAATCCCTTCTAGATTCACTTATCTTGGAATTCCCTTTTCCATTTTGAACATTGCCTCTTTGTATTCTTTATTTCATGCTTCTACTCAATCTTCATCATGAACTTGTATGCTTCATCGAGGGTTTCCAAATTGAAGACTTCTATTTCCCCCTGTATGTACCATTGTAGTCCACCATGGTATTTGAGAACCTTGTGTTTTTCACTTTCTTAGATACTCAATCTCACAGACATGGAATGAAAAATGTCAATGTAATCTTGAATAGATTATTATTACCTCGGCGAAGATGTTGCCATTGTATATACAGATCATCATATGCTCCAATGGGGTAGTATTCTTCGTTTACAGCTTTTATGAAATCATTCTAGGTAGGTTTTACCTCAAGTCCAATATCATCCATACTCAACCTCTTCTTGTACACTTACCACCAATTTTTGACAAGCAATGATGCTTTCAAAAGAGAAAAAGTGATATTCTCTTCATTAGTGAATTTATTTACAAAAAATTAGGAAGACAATTGGTCAAACTAATTTTCTACTAAATCAACATTGAATTTTCCCTCAAATGTAGGAATATCAAAATTCACATGAACCTTGAAGGGTGTTGGGGCACTGAAAAGATGTGAAGGTGTAGACAAGGAGCCAAAATTTTCCATCAAGATTTATTGGAGAATTTGGGAAAATTATTGTAGCATCTACATTTCCTACTACTAGAGGGCTTCATTCACCTTTTCCTTGAAAGGATCAGATGTCTCATTGTTGTCCACCATTTGAGGTCATTTAGAGTGAACAGGTAGATAGTGTATCGGATATTGTATTTTCCATCCAAGTTTTCTAGAGTTTGACCTTGTTCTTAGGATCATACACTCTTAAGACAAACCGCTCTGATACCACTAATCCAAAACTTGGAAGTCTTTGTTGAATAATATTTCAAGAACACATAAATAATAATGCTATCTCTGAGAAGAGATGTTTTATTGCTCAAAATTATCGATACAACATATGCCTATCTCTTTAAAGAGATATATATTTTATTTTTTGAGATACATATCTATTTATACCTATTTTTGAAGGTAGGAGGAGGATGTGGAAGGTCTTTAATCTTGAGGGAGATGAAATGGTTCAGCTTCCATAAATTGCAATAACATAGAATTTGAGAAATTACTATTTTTAAAAACTTACTATTTTTAGATTGTACTACTAAAATTGAAATTTGGATCACTTATATTTGGTCTTCAAGGGTCAAAACCCATTTATTAGATCTCATTCCATCTCATGTCATTCCCCTCATTATTATCTTTCTAATGGTTCAAATGGGAAGTCAAACAGAGCTATGGTGCAAAACTTATGGCTCCCAAAAGTTCTACCACTAATTGGGGTAGGATAGTCACTCGAATTGTCACTTGAAGTGTTTTTTGGATCATTCCTCCATCGTTGAGAATAAATTATCCCTATTACATCAATATTCATCATCAAGTGTGGTAGTTGTGTCTTGATCTGATTTTTATGAACCACTCACCTTGGTGGCTAATCTTACCTCTCTTAACCACTGGATAAAGTGGAATATAGCACCCTCTTGTTGTTTTTATCTAGGTATCCAAAATATGATCCTCCTCCACTAGAGCAAAAATTTGTGGATCAATCTCACCAATTTCTAATTATTCGACTAAGATTGAAGTGTTCAATAGAGGTGGATGATATGGAATGGTTACATCATTTGGTGTCATGGGTTGGAACCTAATGCATACTTGGAATAGATTTTGCTTTGTGGAGCTATGTAGGGCTTGATTATTCACCATTTTTGTCTAACCATTAGTTTTTATATGGAAGGTCATGAAATTCCTTAGCTTGATATGTATTTCCTTCTATTTTTGTGTTGATTATGTAGTCAGGACTACAACATCGGCCCTTTTGGATTTATGTGGCTTGACCACCATGAGAACAAATTTCTTAGCACTAATCAAGGATACAGATGTGGAAGGGGGTAACTTAGGTACCTTGTAGCACCACATTTAAATAGTGAGGGTGATCCTTTGAGTTTTTTATTTATAGATGCCATGTTGATCATACATGAATGGTTGACCAAGGAGTACATCACAAACATCTAGATTAACCATATCACCCAAGACCTCATTTTAGAAAGATTTTATTATATATGAAATAAGATACTAGTGAATGACATAGAGGTTTCTACTTGTACTCAACCATCTAATACTGTATGGCTTTGGGTGAGGATTCATGGATAGATTTAGACTTTTTAAAATATTAGTAGAGATTAAATTCTTTTGACTCTCACTATCAAAAATGAAATGTAGAGACTTACCTTTCACCTATAACTTAGAGTGAAACAACCTTTCCTTGTCATCTATCCTTTCCTTATTGGTCTATGATGAAGTAACAATGGCATTAGGCTCAGCATCTACAATATCTTCTTCATCCTTTTTGACTGTAGGGTGTGTATGAGGCAAAGCAGTAGATGTTGAAGATTGTGACTCAGAAAGTAGGGACTTGATGGCTTGACATTCCTCTTTGGAGTGAGTTCCACTTTTGTGGTAATCATACCATTTCCCATTCTTTCCCTTATGAGGTTACTTATCTTCAAATTCTCTTTTCCATTTTGAAGGTTGACTCTTTGTATTCTTTTTTCATGCTTTTATTCAATCTTCACCATGAACTTGTATGCTTCACCAAAGGTTTTTAAATTGAAAAGTTCAATTTCCCCTATATGTACCATTATAATCCACCATAGTATTTGAGAACCTTGTGTTTTTCACTTTTATAGATGCCTAATCTCATAGATAGGGAATGAAAAATGTCAGTGTAATCTTGAACAAACTATTCTTTACCTTATCAAAGTTGTTACCACTATATATATAGATCATCATATTCTCCAATGGGGTAGTATTTTTCCATTATAGCTTCTATGAAATCATTCCAGATAGGTTTTTCCTCAAGTCCAATATCACCTATATTGAATATTTTCTTGTACACTTCCCACTAATTTTTAATAGGCAATGATGCTTTCAAAAGAATAGAAATGATCTTCTCTTAATTAGTGAATTTATTTACTAAAAAATAAGAAGACAATTAATCTAACCAGTTTTATATTGTATCAACATTGATTTTGCCTTCAAATTTAGGGATATCAAAATTCACCTAAATCTTAAAGGGTGTTAGGGCACTAAAAGGACATGGAAGTGTAGATGAGGAGCCATAATTTCTAATCAAGATTTGTTGGAGAATTTAGGAAAATTATTGTAACATCTACACTTGCTATTGCTGGAGTTTTTCATGAACCATTACCTTCAAAGGATCATATGTCTCGATGTTGTCTATTATTTGAGATCATTCAGAGAGAACAAGAGGATAATCTATTGGATCTTGTATTTTCCACCCAAGCATTTTGTAGTCTGACCTCATCCTTAGTATCATATACTCTTAATATAAACCACTCTGATACCATTGATCTAAAACTTAGAAGTTTTGGTTGAAGACTATTTTAAGAATACACAAATAATAATGTTATCTCTAAAAAGAGATGTTTTATTATTCAAAAAATTTGATACAACATATGCCTATCTCTAGGAAGAGATTTTTGTTTTCCTTTTCATGCTACATATCTATTTATACCTATTTTTGAAGCCAGGATAAGGATGTGGAAGGTCACCAATCTCTAGGGAGATGAAATGGTTTGACTTCCATGAATTACAATAACATAGAATTTAAGAAATTTTTATTTTTATAAACTTAATATTTTTATACTATACTACTAAAATTAAAATTTGAGGTACTCCCATTTAGTTTTCAAGGGTCAAAGCTCATCAAGCAAAGCTCATTCCATCTCATGGTGTTCTTCTCATTCTTATTTTTTCAACAGTTCAAATGGAGAGTCAAACATAGCTATGGTGCAAACGTTATGGTTCCCAAAAAATTTGCCACCAATTGGGATAGGATTGTCACCTGAAGTGTTGTACAGATCATTCCTCCCTCTTTGAGAATCAATGGTCCCCATTACATCAATATTCATCATCAAGTGTGGTAGTTATGTTTTGATCTAATTCTCTGTTAGCCACTCACCTTGGTGTCTAATCTTGCCTCTCTTGACCACTGGATAAAGTGGAATAGAGCACCCTCTTATTGTTTTTATCCAGGTATCCACAATTTGATCCTCCTCCACTAGATCAAAACTTTATGTATCAAGCTCACCAATGTTTAATTGTTTTGCTATGACTGAAGTGTTTAATAGAGATGGATCATATGGAATGGTTACATCATTTGGTGTCATGGTTTGGAACCTGACATATACTTGGAATGGACTGTGATTTGTGGAGCTATGTAGGGATTAATTTTTCACTATTTTTGTTTACCCATTAGTTTGTAGATGGAACGCCATGAACTTCCTCAGCTTGGTATCCATTTGCTTTTATTGATATGTTGATTATGTAGTCAAGGCTGCAACATTGGCCTTTTTAGATTTCTATGGATCGACCACCATGAGAATGAATTTCTTGGTGCTAATCAAAGAGATATATGTAGAAGGTAGTACCTAAATTACCTTGTAACACCATGTTCTAAGAGTGAGGGTGATCTTTTGATTTCTTTATTCATAGATGCCATGTCGATCATGCATGAATGGCTGACCAAGGAGTACATCACAAACATCTAGATTGACCACATCACATAAGACCTCATCCTAGAAAGGTTCTATTATATATGAAAAAATAAATTGGTGGGTGACACAGAGGTTTCTCTCTAGACTCAACTATTGAATATTGTATGGCTTTGGGTGAGGCTTCATGGACAGATTTAGACTTTTCACAATATTAGCAGAGATTAAGTTATTTTTACTCCCACTATCAAGAATGAAATATAGAGGCTTATCTTTCACCCATAACTTAGATTGAAACAACCTTTTCTTGTCATATGGACTTTCCTCATGGTTCTATGATGAAGTAATGATGGCATCAGGATTATCATTTACAATATCTTCTTCATCCTCTTCAACTACAAGGTGTGTACAAGGTAGAGCAGTAGATGTTGAGGATTGTGACTTAGAAATAAAATAATTGATAGCTCAACATTCCTCTTTGGATTGATTTTCACTTTTATGTTAATCACACCATTTCCCAATCTTTCCCTTCTGGGGTTGCTTATCTTGGAATTCCCTTTTATATTTTGAAGGTTGACTCTTTGTATTCTTTCTTTCATGATTCTGCTCAATCCTCACCATGAACTTGTATGCTTCATTGAGGTTTTCCAAATTAAAGAGTTCTATTTCTCCATGTATGTACCATTGTAGTTCACCATGATATTTAAGAACCTTGTGTTTCTCACTTTCCTAGATGCCCAATCTTACAAATAAGAAATGAAAAATGTCAATGTAATCTTGAATAGATTATTCCTTACCTTGGAAAGTTATTACCACTATATATACAAATCCTCATATGCTTTAATGGGGTAGTATTCTTCCTTTACAACTTCTATGAAATCATTCTAGGTAGGTTCTACCTCAAGTCTAATATCATCCATACTGAACCTCTTTTTATACACTTCCCACCAATTTCTGATAGGCAATAATACTTTTAAAAGAGCAAAAGTGATCTTCTCTTCATTGATGAATTTATTTATAGAAAAATAGGAATACAATTGATCCAACCAATTTTATACTACATTAGCATTGATTTTCCTTTCAAATATAGAGATATCAAAATTCACCTAAACATTGCAGAGTGTTGGGGCACTGAAAGGATGTAGAAGTGTAGATGAGAAGCTAGAATTCCCATCAAGATTTGTTAGATGATTTGGGTGAGTTTTTTTAGCATATATGCTTGCTAATGGTAGAGGTCTTCCTTCACCATTTCTTTGAAAGGATCAGATGTCTCAATGTTGTCTACCATTTGAGGTCATTTAGAGTGAATAGGTAGATAGTCTGCTAGATCTTGTATTTCCCACCCAAGCTTCTTATAGTCTAAACTCATCCTTGGGATCATACACTCTTAAGATAAATCACTCTGATACCACTAATCTAAAACTCAAAAGTCTTGGTTGAAGAATATTTAAAGAACACACTAATAATAATGCTATCTCTTAGAAGAGATGTTTTATTGCTCAAAATTGTTGATACAACATATGCCTATCTCTAGGAAGAGATGTCTAGTTTCCTTTTTGAGATACATATCTATTTATACCTATTTTTTAAGGCTATAGGAAGATGTGGAAGATAACCAATCTTGATGGAGATGAAATCGTTCAACTTCCACAAATTACAATAACATAGAATTCAAGAAATTGTTATTTTTAGAAACTTATTATTTTTAGACTACACTACTAAAATTGAAATTTGGGGAACTTTCATTTGGTTTTTAGGGGTAAAAACCCATTGATAAAATCTTCTTCTATCTCAAGGTGTTCCTCTTATTCTTATCTTTCCAACGGTTTAATTAGGGAGTCAAACAGAACTATTATGCAAAAGTCATGGCTTCTATTTCTGCCACCAATTGGGGTAGGACCATTGCTCAAATTTTCATCTAAAGTTTTTTATAGATCATTCCTCCCTCCTTGAGAAGCAATGGTCCCCATTGCATCAATATTCATCATCAAGTGTGGTAATTGTGTCTTGATTTGATTCTCTATGAGCCACTCACCTTGGTGGCTAATCTTGCCTCTCTTGACCACTGGATAAAGTGGAATAGAGTACCCTCTTATTGTTTTCATCTATGTATCCAAAATTTAATCCTCCTCCATTAGAGAAAAATTTTACAAATCAATCTCACCAATATCCATTTGTTATGCTATGACTAAATTATTCAATAGAGGTAGATGATATGGAATGGTTACATCATTTGGTATCATGGGTTAGAACCTAATGCATAATTAGAATAGACTATGCTATGTGGAGCTATGTAGGGCTCGATTGTTCACTATTTCTATCTGGCCATCAATCTATGGATGAAGGCCATGAGCTTTCTCAGCTTAGTATTTATTTACTTATATTGTTATGTTGATTGTGTAGTCAGGGCTACAACATCAACCATTTTGTATTTATATGGCTTGACCACCATAAGAATGAATTTATTGGCACTAATCAAGGAGATAGATGTGGAAGGTGGTATCTTGAGTACCCTATATTTCCAAGTTATAAGATTGATGGTGATCCTTTGGGTTCTTGATTCACATATACCATGTCAATCATACATGAATGGCTGACCAAGGAACACATCACAAATATCTAGATTAACCACATCACACAAGAACTCATCTTGGAAAGGTTTTATTGCATATGAAATAAGATATTGGTGGGTGACATAGAGGTTTATCTTTGGACTCAACTATCCAATTTGTATGGCTTTGGGTGAGGCTTCATAGATAGATTTAGACTTTTCAAAACATTAGAGATTAAATTCTTTTGACTCCCACTATCAAGAATGAAATGTAGAGGCTTACCTTTCACCCATAACTTAGAGTCAAATAACCTTTCCTTATCATCCAGCCTTTCCTCATGGGTCTTTGATGAATTAATGATGGCATCAAACTTAGTGTCTATAATATCTTCTTTATCCTCTTTGATTGTAGGGTGTGTATGAGGTAGAGCAGTAGATGTCGAGAATTGTGACTCAGAAAGTAAGAACTTGATGGCTCGACATTCCTCTTTGGAGTGAGTTCCACTTTTGTGGTAATCATACCATTTCTTAGTCTTTCCCTTTTGGGGTTACTTATCTTAGAATTCCCTTTTCCATTTTGAAGTTTGACTCTTCATATTCTTTCTTTCATGCTTCTGCTCAATCTTCATCATGAACTTATATGCTTCACCGAGGGTTTCCAAATTAAAAAGTTCTATTTCCCCCTATATGTACCATTTTAGTCCACCATGGTATTTTGAGAACCTTATGATTCTCACTTTTTTGGATGCCTAATCTTGTAGACAGGGAATGAAAAATGTCAATGTAATCTTGAATAAATTGTTCCTTACCTTGGCAAAGTTGTTACCATTGTATATATAGATCATCATATACTCTAATGGGGTAGTATTCTTCCTTTATAACTTATATGAAATCATTCCAAGTAGGTTCTACCTCAATTCCAATATCATATGTACTGAACCTCTTCTTTTACACTTCCCACTATTTTTTTACAGGTAAAAATGCTTTCAAAAGAGCAAAAGTGATCTTCTCTTCATCGATGAATTTATTTATAGAAAAATAGGAAGATAATTCATCCAAACAATTTTCTACTATATCAAAATTGATTTTGATTTCAAATGTAGGGATATTAAAATTCACTTGTGTCTTGGAGGGTGTTGGGTCACTGAAAGGATGTGGGGGTGCAGATGAGAAGCCAAAATTTTCCATCGAGATTTGTCAAAAAAATTGGGTGAATTATTGTAGCACCTACACTTGCTACTGTTGGAGGGCTTTATTTACCATTTCATTGAAAGGATAAAATTTCTTGGTTTTATCCACCATTTGAGGTCATTTGGAGTGAACATATGGATAGTCTACTGGATCTTATATTTTTTACCCAAGCTTCATGTAGTATGTCCTCATCCTCAGGATCATACACTCTTAAGACAAGCTGCTCCGATACCATTGATCCATATCTAATTATACCTATTTTAGAAGGTATGAGGAGAATGTGGAAGTTTTTCAATCTTGATGGATATGAAATGGTTCAAATTTCATTAATTATAACATAGAATTTGAGAAATTACTATTTTTAAAAACTTACTATTTTTAGACTACACTACTAAAATTGAAATATGGGGCACTTTTATTTGGTTTTTCAAGGTCAAAACACACTAAGTAGAGATCATGCCATCTCATGTAATTCCCCTCATTCTTAGTTTTCCAATTGTTTAAATTGGGAGTCAAATGGAGCTATAGTGTAAAAGTTATGGCTCCTAAAAGTTTTGCCACCAATTGGGGTAAGACCATCACCCGAATTGTCACCAGAAGTGTTATCTAGCTCAGTAAGAGATCATTCAAGTCTAATAAAAATAAGAAGGGATTCAAAATATTTGATAAAAATAAAAATTACTTCAAGGACAACAAGAGTCTCTACACCAAAGAAGATTATAGCTCATCATATGAGAGTGAAGATAGTGACTCAGAGTATGATAATGAAGATGATGGTCCCATTGAAGATAAAGACCTCTTCATGGTTGAGGAAGGAAGTTGCTCATATCAAAAGGAGTCTAATTGGAGTAATTCAGATGATGATAAATATGAGGTGGACTATGAGACTAAATTGATGAAGACTCTTGAAGAACAAAAGATTGAGAAGAAGATTAACAAGAAGATGAAGTCTCAAATCAAGGACTATGAAGAGAAATTCAGTGTATTTGAGAAAAGGATAACTGAATACACCAAGGGGAATGAAGATATAGTCAAGCATCTTAGTTTTCAATTAAAAATCCTATCCACAATCTTGAAATCTAAAAAAGGTGAATGTTCAAGGTATGTAATTGAAAATGAGTCATTAAAAATTAAGTTAGAGAAGACATCTAGTAATATGAAGTCATTTGTGAGATTTGAAAAGAACTCAAATGATATAGACAATATTTTGAGTGAAAAAAATCATGAAAGTGATAGAATTTGTCTTGAATACAAAGAAGAACCAAAAAATGAAACTCAAGACAAGATTAAGACTAATGTAAATTAGACATTGAAGTTCAACAATCAGTCAAGGAATGAAGATGCTAGTCAAATGAAGACAAATCAGATCAAACAACCAAATGCCATGAGGTATGCAAGTTTAAATGGTTACCATTACACATGTAATCAATTTGGGCATAGAGATATAAAATATAAGACACCTGTTAGAAATGAGTTTGTATGGAACTATGATGGGGATCATCAGTCAAAAGGTGAATCTTCTTCAAAAAGAGTAGTTTGTTTCAATTGTCAAAAGGATGGAGATATGACAAGATTTTATTCTAATCAAGAAAGGTAAGATAATCTTGAAAAAGATATAGTGTGCTTCAATTATCAAGAGAGAGGTCACATTGCTAGATTATGCAAGCAAAGGCCTATAAAATAGAATAGGTTTAATCAAGTTCATAGATTGTAAGAAAGAAGGCAAGTTAACTCATTGAAAATAAAGGTGGTAAGTATGACTCATGATGAGTCTACAATTCCAAGTAATTTATTTGTTATGGTGGAGAATGTTACAGAAGTTAAAGAGTGCCAAGGGCTCTCATTATCTGCTCATGTTGTGAATGAAGAAACCAAGCTCAAGGAGAAGACCAAGGTGTTGGTTGAGGCTAGTTATGATGTGTGTATGGATTCAAGTGAAGATCCTATTATTTTTGAGTAATTTTCATGCAAATAACACCAGTTGCTAATACCTATTGATGAGGTTCTAAACTATAAGGTAGATTCTTGAACTAAAAAGCTATGTCATGAATCTATGTTATCCCCCTATGTTGTCAATATAGTCTTTGAAGAGAAGGATAATGTTGTACTAGATGAGAAAATTGTTTCTCTTAAACCTAAGAATAATAAGAACTATAAATATCAAATGACCATGGAGGATAAGGAATATGAGGAGTTGTGGGCAACTCTTGTTTTCACATTGTTCTAAGGAACCATATGAAGTAGGGTGTCTCTACCTATGCTTCTTAAGAGACTCATTTAAATGGGGAAGAAAGTGTTGATGTGGTGTTCTTCATAAGGCCATAGAAGGTAAGAGATGAGTGTTTTCAGTTGAAGTTGGTGTATCAAGATGGGAGAAGTGCTTTGATGAGGTCAGAGTAATGTCATAAGGTGTTTTCATTATATATGTAGTGTCTGTAGGATTAGAATGGATGTTTTCTAGGTGGCATAATGATATTGATGGAATATCAAGAAGATTTTGGTCCTTAGAAAGGTATGTGCACTTATTTGTGATGTATTCTACGTGGTTTTTTCTTGATGATTCTGTTTGTGCCTTTTGGAGGTTTTTGTGTGCTCTTGAGTTTATCTTTCTTATTGCAAATCAAATCCATGGTATATTAAATCAAGGTTCCCAAAGGTGTGAAGGCTAAAATCTTAGTCTAGAAGTATGTGATGGTTATTTCCATGTGTACAATAGTTTCAGAGATGGGTATTGATCAAAAGGAGGTTTGTTGACCTTGTTTATTTTGAGATTTTAGAGTTTTGGGCTATGATATAAAATTGGTTTATCTTATGAATTGAGGGCTGAGTCTTATTAATATGTTGAATGGGCCAAATGGGCTATCAAATCAAGCTTCATATAGATCTGAAGGTTTGTGGTTTTCAAATTATTCATGATTTTTTCAAGATGGAAGACTAATTAGCTAATATGTTTATGAAAAAAATATGTTACATATGATGATCTAGGTGATGAAAATTTGTGCCTAAGGGGGAATAAGAGAGTGATCCAAATATGAAGTTTTAGGTATTGAAGGTGTTTCTACTAAAAATTTTGGTCTCTACAAGTACCAAGGAGGGCTACAAGGAGACTAGCCATGCCTAGTATGAACAAAAATACTTTTTTATCAATTTCTCCAAAAGAGTATTATATGAGTGTTTCACTATAATTTTTTAGGTTGGTTCAGAGTATTTGTCCTATTTGGTAATTATAATTAAAGTTTTGTTGGTGGTTCTTGAGGTATCTTGAGAGAGAAGGTTAGTAGGCCTGTGTGGTGGTTCTTCATGATGTGTGAAGATTTAAAGATGCTCAAGAGGTCAAATGGCTCATATATTTTAGGGGGAGTGCCTCTTAGATGGTTATTGGTGATTTCCATAAGATTTTAATACTTTTATGTGTTTTTTCTTCCTTGGTTGTAGTTCTTGGTTGAAGAGAGTGTTGGCATATAATAAAAAGAAGTTATCAAGGAAAAGAAGTGGTAGGCTCAAGGTAAGGGGGAATTTTCATCATCATTCTATGGTGTTCCTCTCATGTTGTTGGGTTTTTTAGTTCATTAAGATCAGTTTGTGCACACTTTATCATTATGTCAAAGGGGGAGAAAGTTTCCATTGGGAGAGTGCTTGAAGAGAGAGAAGGAAGGTGAGTTGTATGATGGGTATTAAAAACAATGAAAAAATGATAGATTGTTAGAGAGTTATTAGTGATTTCATGGAGGTATCTCTATGAGTAGATGAAGTGTCTTTATAATCTAAGTGTCAATGACAAAGTGTGCAGTGCGTTTATCCTAGTATGCTTGAAGTAGGTTTGGTTGATCTTGAATTTTGGCATAGTTAAGGATGTTTAGAGATATGTATGGTGATTTTAGGCTATAAAATGGGTACTATCAAAGGTCAAAGATGATTTTAGAGCTTGTGTAAGTGCATGTTATTCATCCAATTGTTAATTATGTTCATCTTGGCATAATTGGTTCTGTGACAGAAAAATCTAAGTAGGCATATTAATGACATTACATTTCACACATATGAAGGTTCCAGAAGCATCTTGATATATAGATAGATTCTCCTATGTAAGGAAATCATACGGTTGAAATTTTAGGTCATGTAATTGAGCACAAAAAAAGTTATTAAGGGGAAAAGTTGGATTTTCAAGCGAATTACAGAGGTTTCCATACCTAGCTAGACCATCACTTCATGTCATATAGATTTGTATGAACCAATATGTTTGTGAATTTATTTTAGGTACATAAAAAGTCTTTTTTGATCAAATTTTTACATGGAGATGTTATTTATAGTTCTAAAAATCTACCATGAAAATTTGGATACTTGAAGTGTTGTCTAGCTCAAGTTATAAAGCTTCAAAGTTGCTCTAGCAGACTATGATGGGTTAGAGACCGTCAAGTTTAACCACATCAAAGACTAAGGTCATTTGTATAAAAGATCAATGGTGAGTGCTTAATCATACATATTGAGATCAATGGTCCATATGAATTCAACATGTCAGAGGTTGCACATGTAGGCGACAAGTGTCACAAGCTCTCTAGTATGACAGAAGATCAACAGTGAATAACAATTTGTACTAATAAAGATCAACGGTGTGGGATAAGTCAAAGAGTCAAGATTGCAAATAATACTACCAAGTGGCACAAGTGCAAGGGACTATCATTAAAGTGATTATAAGGCATGTGAGGGTGATAAGTGTCATAATATTAGGATTTCTAAGCAAGATCTAATGGTGAGCACTACAAGGTAAGGACTAGGTTGATCCTCAAAGATTGACGGTACATGTTTAGTCAATATTACAAGGGTACATGAGATGAGGTCAATATATTTGATGTTTTAAAGTAAATCATAGTTAAATATCAGAAGAGATCAATGGTGTATGTTTAATATAAGATGCAAGGGCATGATATGATGTCAAAGTGTTTGAAGTTTAATAGTTGCTCAATGACCATTGGAATTAAAATATTCAAATTTGTGAGGGAATACTAGTTTGTAATATTTTACTCATATCTTTCGATCTAGGATGAATTTATTGATGAAATAAAAATCAAATTTGTAAAGGACTTCAATGCACATCCATCAATTTTGATTATAATATTTAGATGTTCTTACAGTTGTAGATATTTCAATATCTCCAAAGTTGATTATATGTTTTTAACCATTGTCTATAAGTGACTTGAGAAGGGTAATTAAATTTTTCTTGATGGTATTTTGAACTTTTAAGATGAGCTAAGTGTTGAAGATTATTGTAGACTCTATGAGGGCCATATGTATGAATTTTATAGGTTTGACCAATCTATATTTGGTATGAACAAATGCTCATAAGTTGACTGTGTGTTCATTCATTATGTTTTTTGTGCAAAAAAAGTTGTTTGAGAAAATTGTACTTTAGCATAAGAATGTTTTGGTGAATCTGATCATTTGATGATGTTGAAGGGGTCATGTGGATTGGACCTATGATTTTATAAGTGTTATTATATTTCTAATTTTCTTAATAAAGTGATAAATGGGGTAATAAGTCTCCATAAGACCTATAAAGGCTAATAAGGCCTAATTAAAAGGTGTAGCTACTTGAGTGTGACCCATAGTTGCTATGGCCAACCTATGAGAATAATAAAGGTGGCCCATATAGATGCCTTGAGTGTGAAGGCATGTATTATGGTAGACAAGGAAGATTGTGATCATAATAATAATCATGAAGGCTCTATAAAAGGTGAAATAAAATGTGGTGATTTCTATACCTGTGTGATTGGAGAGAAGAGATGCATGTGAGTAGTGGAGTGAAGGAAAGGGTGTGTGCCCAGTGTATGTATTGAAGAGTAGAGAAATTTAATGACTATGTGTATGACTTGTAGATCATATTTTTAATGCCAAGGATAGTGCTCTTTTAGGTTTGAACACAAATGTGGTTAAAAGTAATCGATCATCTTAAGGGTAGATGTTCTTTTTGAAATAGGTGTTTCACTAAATCTGGTCAGAAGGACTTGATCATCTTAAGGTTAGATGCTCTTTGTGAAATAGGTGTTTCACTAAACTATGGTTAGAAGAAATTGACCAGTCTCATGTTTACATACTTCTTATAGGATAAGTAGTTTATGTGTTTTTAGGCCTGAGAGTGGGTTTTATTCCCCATGAGGGTTTTCTATAAGAATCATGTGTTATTTGTTTAATCTTGTGTATGATTTGAATGTATGAGCTCTCTTTTTTATGTTTCTTGATCAAGTTGATAGATGATGTTTGATTAAGAGTTTGAAAGGATTTAAATTGAAGATTGATATATCTGGCTTCAATGATTCACCCCCCTCTCAATGGTTGTACCTTCAAAAAAAACCTATGGTAATGTGAGTATTAATACAATGAAATTATATAGTTATAGAATAGAATTCAATCTTTTCTCAAAATATATTAATGAGTATTCTCTATTTTCTACTTAATAACTTATGCCTTACTACTTAATCTTTAAAAAGAAAGGGTAGGTTCTTATTTTTAACATCTAGTCACAACATAAATGATAAACTGCATTCTAGATATTAACTGAATCTAGGAAAATAACCTACACATGGACTATGACATATTGATAGTGAACATTCAAAGAATAGTATAAAACATGTTGTATAAAAATTTATTTCAAAGTTGCAATAGTTAAGATCCACAATATAATAAATAATGAGATGATGATGCAGTTTAACATTGATATGTCCCTTTCCTATATTTTAAGGTATACATAATTCTTTAGACTATGGAGGGAATCCACCTCATGCCACTTACTAACCATTATAGTCACAAATAGAAATAACAAGTGTTATAGGTTAGACTTAACCACTACAAATATTGTTATAGGTTGAAACAACTATCATGGCTATTAATATAGGTTGAAACACTTGTTTATGTCATTACTACTAGTTAGAATACTTATTTCTTTCATTGTAATGGGTTGGCATGTTGTTGCTAAAATTTGGCCACCTAGTTGCTATAGGTTGGCCTGCCTAATTACTACAGTGTAACTATCTAGTTACTATAGGTTAGCTACCCAATTTATACAAGTTAGCCTAGATAATTTCTATGGAATGGCTACCTAGTTGCTATAGGTTAGCCTAGCCATTGATCTAATGGTGATAATCCACTACTATTGATACTTGTTTTATTTCATAACTTATCCTTAAGATATATATGCACTAAATTACTAATAAATCCAAAATAGTAATGATAGTAAATGATATCATCTCATTCAAAAAATAAACAATTTGATCTTAAAACATCTAAGTTATATAAAATATGTTCATTTAGTATTTTATATTATAAATTAGTATAAAATAAAACTTTTATATGTTATCATTGATTGAAAAGGCTCAACAAAAGAGGTTTTAAAAGGTCTTTTAGGATTTATTTCTCAACTCATCACACCCCCCAACTAGCTAGTTATTTATCTTCAAAAAACTTAATTCTCATTAAACCTCATCATGTATTAAGCACATAATTGACAAAAAATAAAATATTCATATGAACACTCTCCTTTCCTTTAGTAAACCCTCTCTCTCTCTCTCTCTCTCTCTCTCTCTCTCTCTATATATATATATATATATATATATATATATATATATATATATATATATATATATATATTTCTACATACTCATCTAATTGTTCCTTCCATGTCCAATCAAGGATAGGAAACTAGAATGGTGGAGGTTGTAAAGTGACGGCCAACCATTGAACCATATGTTTCTTAGTTTCTTCAATAGACTTGTACACTCTTCTAAGTAATGCATTGATATTATATTTGAAGATATCTTCCTTTTTTCTCAATTTTGGAGTTAATTCATCCTATCTTATTGTGCATGAAGTGTCATTCTATCAAATTGATATGGATATGTAAGATATTAATTATGGGCTTGAACTTATTTTCTTAAAAAATATAAGACCACATTTAATTTTTTCATTAGGGTGTCTCAATAATATCTATACACCTGATATTTTCATCTTTATCATTTACTAATGGTTTCTCTTGTAGGAGTTCATAGATGCATCAATCTCCCTGAGTGCATACCTTAAACGGTGCATCAAGAATGGGGTGGGATTGGCTTGTGGTAATTTTTGAGAGATGTGTTCCTTTATAAAATATTCATACCTCCTATGATGTCTCTTTAAAATTTTAAAATCTTGAAACCCTGAAATATGATTAATTTTGAGATCTTGAAACCCTAAAATAATCTAAAACTAAAATCTAGTAAGATCTTCCAGAACCTAGAATTTATCTTATGACCCCTAAAGGTCTAAACCCACTCACAAATATCCTAAACATATACATACATACATACATTATATATATATATATATATATATATATATATATATATATATATATATATAATGTATGTATGTATGTATATGTTTAGGATATTTGTGAGTGGGTTTAGACCTTTAGGGGTCATAAGATAAATTCTAGGTTCTGGAAGATCTTACTAGATTTTAGTTTTAGATTATTTTAGGGTTTCAAGATCTCAAAATTAATCATATTTCAGGTATATATATATATATATATATATATATATATATATATATATATATATATATATATATATATATATATATATATATATATATATATATATAATTTAAATTAAATTATAAGAAAAATATATCCATATCCATATGTAAATTTATAACACTTAAATTTCACCATTTAGTGTCAAAATTCACTCTGACACCCTAACCCATCACCATCCCCAATTAGAATTCATATTAACATAATTTATCTCTAATTTTTTAATAATTTATTGATTCATAATTAATTAATTAATTTAGTGCACACATATTTTCTTCCAAAACTAATTAAAATCCATATTTTTCACCTTACCTAGACATCCTCTACATTTTTCTCAACCATGTGTTGACTCATCAAACCAATACTTTAACTTCCTCAACTAACTTATGATTCATCTTATAACATTTTAACTTCCAAGTTTCTCAACCAACTTGACCCATTTTTATTGACTCACTCAAATAATTCTCATTTCTTTTCAACCCATAGAATTGGTCATCATCCTTATAGATGAGGATTAATTCCTCATAGTTGATTATTTTAATATTTTAATAAATTCAAATAATACTTAATCATTTGATTAACATCCCATAATTTTATAAATTGATGCACAATCGATCACTTTCAATCATCCACCTTCAAGTTAATGAAGTGATATTTAATTGCCAAGTAATTCCAAACAGTCAAAACTTATCTTGTATATTGAAACATTGCTCAATTCTATTTGATGTGGAAAGGAGTTGAATATCCACATTAGCACTCAAGATCAAATCCACCCTTGATCACATAATGGAGAAGGTGATGAAAATGCATCTCATTTTGTAAGTATTTCATTTAATTTTCTATTATTATTGTTGTTCCATCTTTGAAGTTAAGTTTAGTTTAGTTTAGAATTCATTTGTAGATATTTATATAGCTATATTTCACTCTATATTTTATGATTATATATTTTGGTATGCCCAGTGGGACATTGTCCCTCATATTCTACATCATAAGTATATTTAGGGAGTTGTTTCAGTTGGTTTTGATTGATATTTTTGTGAATATACGTTTAATACTTGTGTTGGAGTTTTGTGTTTATTGTTTCAAGATTATTTTTTGAATTTTTGAGCTTACTATCTGTGAACCTATAGAATAATAAATTTCTCCTACGGAATAGTAAATTTGTTCTGCATAATATTAAATTTATCATGTAAAATAATGAATTCATTATGCATAATATCAAATTCATTATAATAAATAAAAAAATTGTTTATGTGTTATTTTTTTTTAGTTTTTCACTTTTTCAATGCTCTTTGTGTGTTTTTGCTTTGTTCAACCCCTATTTTTTCAATCATGCTTTCTATTTTGTCTTTTATTTTATTTTTTAGCTTTTTTTATAGAATGGAAAAAAAGGCAACAACTACAGTGAAATCATTACCAACTTAGTTGAAATCATTAAGAACTTTGACAAAATCATTAACAACTTTATCGAAGTCATCAACAACTTCAATGAAGTCATGTAATTTCAAGGAATTTGTTTTAAACAGTCAAATCATGTAATGAGTATTTATTTTCAATTTTCTTTTTTTTTTTCTAACTATTAATTATTTTATTATTTTATGTGACTATGTAATAGTAAAATTATTTTATAACCTTGATTTTCTATGTTTTTATCATTTTTTTTACTTTTTATAGGTTGCCTTAATCTTCTAACCACATAAAAGACTTATAACAATTTTATTGCAGACTGCTAGTCAAAAACAAACCAACAAAAGCTGGCCAAACCAAATTTTAATTTTTTTAGTACTCTTACTTTGTTCTAAGTACTCTAACAATTTTTATTTTAGAATTTTTACTTTTTTTAGTAATTAGCTAATAGTTTTTTTTTTAAGTTTTTTTCTAAAATTTTACATTGATGATGATACTCAAAAAATTAGAAATAACATTTACAAATTATCTTACTTAAGATCTACTTGCATGTATTCTCTTCTCTTTGTGTCATTTTGGTGGAGATAACCTGAGAATCAAAGGTAGGTGTTAGTATTTTTATTTTTTATTTTTATGAGTTCTATCAACCATGGTTTCATTACCACATAGTAGGCCAACCTTGTGTAATAATGGAGTATATAAATTGAGTTAGATTTATCATTATTGGTTAAGAAATATTGTGTTTTAAGCATACCATAAATTGAGGAGGTTTCATCCTTCAATTCTTAGACCTCAGACAACAAGACTCAAAATTTGATTTTTTTGATGTCAACACATTGAAAACTTATGGCTATATTGGACACATTGAGACTAGGCCCATGTGTGTGTGTCTTTCAAATCAACTTCTTTCACAATTTTGGATCTTATCATACCTAAAGGTATATAGAAGACTCCTTTAGATAAGCTTGTTTAAACTTTAAACCTAGAAAATCCATTCTACCCTTCTAATTTATAGTGAATTAGTTAGTTATTATCATTGAGAAGCTACTTTCCACACACCTTTGAAACTAGATTTAGTGAACCATGGGAATGAAAAATCTTCCATGGTTAGTGCTTTAAAATATTAGGCCGTAGTTGATGCAATGGAAAAGAAAGTAACACAAAAATCCTATGAGTTATTCAAGTCCCTTTGCCTAATTTTTATCCCTTTTTATACAATGCAAGTGTGTTTATAGTAGAATTTATTTATTTAATTCATTATGAAATACCACATACTGAAATCATTGATTGAAACCAAAACCCTTTTGATAATTGAAATTAATAATTTAAGTCATAATCCAAAAAGATTTAAAAATCACAAGTTTAGTCTCAAAAATTAAAACTTAAAAGTATCTTATTACCAATCAACTTTTAGTTGTTTTGGTCATTCATTTTATTAGAGTTGAGTTTTTATCCTTTTATTTTTGTGAGTCAAAACCTTTCCCTTAGCAATGTTGTCTCTCACAAGGCACATGTGTAATGTCCAAAATTTAAATCTTGGACACACATAAAAATCACATGTTTTTTTTTCTAACACTCCAATAAACACGTTAGCTCCTATGCATAAAAAGATAGTAACACATACATTGTATACAAACTCAAGTGAACATAAAAACACATCATTACTACAAAGTTGTGATCCAACTAGTTATGCCTTTGATCTACTATAAAAAGAAAAATACACAAAGAGTCAAAGCTCAAATATAACATGGATCAGTTATTTGTGTTTCACATGCCAATGGTCTGACCCAATCTAAATCCTAAATGACATGAAATCATGCACAGACACTTAAGCCTAGAAAGGTTTCAATTCTCTTTATAAATTTTTCATGAACCCCACATCCAAATAGAAAATAAATTTTATAATTAAAACTTTGCCAACAAAGAAGGTTCACATCCTATCTTTGATAACATTCACAAGTATAAATTTAAAAATAAACACAATCATAGGAATAATTGGGTCAATGCTGCAGTTAAATAAATCAAAATTATCCTAAGGCTACAAAAGTTTGACATGGCTAAATAGGTTATAAAATGATGCTAAAATAAATACCTGGAGATAGGTTTATGTTATTATAAAGTAATGGGTCAATTTTTAACTAAAAAAACCATCACAATAAAATTATTATTTCATAACAAGGGTAAATGATATGAAGAATAAGAATATCAAAAAAAATAATACTTAATGACACTTTCTATCATTCTCAAAAAATAATGACAAGTGGGGTTCAATAAGGACTCACTAAAAATATCAAATAGGGTATAAATATAAATGCGTAAGGTTATATATGAATATGAAACTCAAACTGAGAGGTTAAAACATTTAGATTCAAAAAACATTAAACTGGATGATTATTATAATACCCTTCCTCGAGTGACTTCATAGATTAAAATCAGAAACAACAACAAAAATCTCAATAATTTTAATTGGAAGAAGTGTCATTAAAAATAGCAAATGAAATCAAAAATTGAAACCAAAAGAACATAAGTTGATATGAATGTAATAATATTTATCAATAGATTTTGTTCTTAATGAAACTAATTTATAACTATTTATTAGACATTGAATCCAGAGCATATTCACTAAAAAAATTAGCCTATGAAAGTTTCTTGATATTTTGTTAGCAAAGGTTCCTAGTTCATCAGAACATGCTAATTAGGAGGATATCTAAGTTCTATGAGTTTTCATAGAAAATAGTAGTGAAGTCATAGCTAATGAAAACATAACAAAGATAGAATGTGCATTACAAAGGACCAAATAACCAAAGAGTTCTTTAGTTGTGTAGAATATTCAAGAGTGATTTTAAGATAGTTTAAACCTTAGCATTAAACATGTTAACATAAACAAGGATAAACATAAGAAATTTTATAGGTAACCATAAACTAGAAAGTCTATATTAATCTCAAAAAAGGTCATCATATGCATACAAACATATATATTTATAGTTGATATAGTTCCTGACTATTCGTATTCTACATTATACATTGGTTCCAAATTAAGGAGACTATTCACCTTCTATCTTTTCACAATTCAAGAGGATAGGATAAAATACACAAGCTGACAATTAAATATATGATGCACAAATACTTAAGGAATATTCTACACAATCTTATCTAGTTTTTTTCTCCCAACACTTTCCTAGACTTAAAATGTTGTCTCATCTCAAGACAACATTGCAGGTTCATCTAAATATGTGTTGAGGATAGAAGCCTAAAAATTTAGGTAGACTAACAAGAGTCATATTAATATCTCAAGGTGTCAATTTTGGTTTTCACCTCTTGCATACTACTTATCCACCCTTTTAGGTTTTCAGCTAAGTAGTGTACCAACCTACTGCCCTTTTGGATTTTTGATAAACTAGTGTAGCCAGGTGATCGCCCTTTATGGGTTTTCAAATATCCTATCCCTTATTATCTCAATAATCATCTATAATGTAAAAAACTATTCAAATTTTTTACAATTTTTTTTAAAAACTTGTGCAGTGTATAATACTCAACTGGTAGCTAGTGGTGTATATGAGGAAGAAGGCTGGTCAGCAGGATCCTTTGCCTCTTTCTAGGTAGTTGTGCATTGGGAGATCACTTATTATAGTTTAGAAGGTGGCATGTACATAATAACCTTGATCATTGGAGTTACCTTACTATAGAATGGGGCCAAGTCAATCTTGAATGCATCCCGATCTATCATGACTTCCTAGACCATGTGAATCAAGATGCACATTGATGCATAACTTATTATGAATTCCTTAAAATCCTCATTGTGTGCAGCACTTAGATCATCCCTTATATTACTAACCTTTAATTAAATTTTTTTGATGAGTTGTTATAGCTTTTTTGTGTCTTTCTATATGTTCCCTTGCAAATACACTATGTCACAAGTCCTACTGCCAACTGAGAAGTCGATCCCACATATTATCTCTAGCATTGAAGGATTGCTAGAGAGAAATTTTAGTCTCATCAGATGATGCATTTGGGGCATGTATAAATATATGGGTGATGGCATCTACACTAAATTTTGTGTTGGATCTTGATAAGGAGTTGTCAAGCTACTATTTCCAATCTAGAAGACTGTGTGTGAACTAATGGGCTTGGAGAACTATGGTGTCCAACATACTTTGATACTCTTCCAATAAAGTGATTAAAGTTATGGTATCATTCTTTAGATTGTACCCCATATTTTTGAGCACATGAATTTCTTGTGTTTTGCACTAGTGTTTGGTGAGCTCTGCTACTAGTGTCATTAACCTGTGATGATATAACATGATTTGTTTGCTTATGACTCGAGAAGCCAAATTTGGGAAAGCATCTTCAATTGCCTTCATTGCTTCATGTACCCAATTCTAAAGCTCCATATTCTAAGTCTTGGCTTTATCTTGTTCTTGTTCTAGGGAAGCCACCTTATGTGTAATGGATACTTGGAATGTTGAAGCTCCCTCTAATTATTTCTTCAAGGGTAATCAAGAGGCATTCAAATACACCTCCTTCCTAACTAGAAGAGTGTCCAAAGTGCTCATTATCATCACAAGATCCTGGTGGGGCATGATGGCTATAGGAAGGGAGAAGGTGGTGTGTCAAATAGTGATAACTAAGACATCCTAGAGCCATACACTTCCTAGTGGAAGTTATGGCATCTAAGCTTGTGGGTGTGTTATGACCGATACTTATTGCTGCATTGTGACCTCTACTACTATCTTAGCTTGTTGTACAGCATCCCCAGCCTTCTTCTACTTCACCTCTTACTCCTGCTTTTGCTTCCATTCTTCTTCTTCCCTTTTCTTTTTTCTTCTTCTTCTTGCTTTTTCTTCTTATCTTCCTCTTCTCTTTTCTTGTTCTCTTCCTCTTTCTTACTCTTTTCTTCCTCTTCTTTCCTCTTTTTCTTGTCAACTTCCTCTTTTTATTTATTCTCCCTCTCATCTTCTTCTTCCTTTTATTTCTTTTCTTGTCCTTCCTTCTTTTATTCTTCTTTTTTCTTCCTCTATTCATATTCCTATGTAGCTTAAGCCTAGGCTTGTGCTTGTTGTTGTCATAGGAATTTACCATGTTCTTCCTTTTTTTTGGAAACTTATTCTACTTATTGTTGTGCCTAGACTGCTTCTTCTTATTATCATTTTTCTTCCTCATCTTTTTATTTCTTCTCCTTCTCTTTTTGTGCTTTCTATTGTGTTATAGTTACTTCTTGGTCTTATTGAGCCTTCTATAAGTCTGCCTCTATGTCTTTGGCATTTTTAGAGGCCTCTACTCCCCAATGTGTTGTGTTTATTATTGTTATTTTTATTCTTTCTTTCTCTTCTTCTCCTCATTTCTCCTTATGTGCTCAACAATGTGAGCATCTTCTTCTCTTACAGCCTATTGTTCTTTGATTGAGGTCTACTTTGTTTCACTTTCTTCAAGCTCCAGTGCTTATGGTGATGGTGGATAGTCTTCAGGTCACACCTCTACACTTGAAACCTATTGCTTCTTCTTACCTAACTTGACCACCCTGCACCATGATGGTGGTGAAAAAATTTTTGGAGCAGATTATGGTTCCTATTCAGTAGCAGACTATCCAAATATGTATTCCTCCAAAGTATGGGAGACTCTCATCTCCTATCATGTTTTAAGCCTACATTCTAGTAATTCTAGTGGACTTTCTAGTAGGGGTGAAAAAATAACATATAGTGCATATATGGGGGTAGATTGAGGCTCCGAAAAATCCATTCAATGCCAAAGTTTATCCTCCTCTTCTTTAACTATGTCCACAATTATGGATGGTGGGCAAGCTAGAAGTTACACTCACAAGTTTGGTGGCACCTACTTCTAAATTTATACCATGCACATTACCTTCTAAAAAAAGAAATCCTTTTATTCTTATTTATCATAATAGTCCCCACCCATGTCTACCAATATGACTTGGTATACCTCTTGTGTATCTATTCCCATCTCCATGAGATTATAAGAACCAATAATTTATGGCAC
Source organism: Torreya grandis (assembly GCA_037957365.1). Classification (NCBI taxonomy): domain Eukaryota; kingdom Viridiplantae; phylum Streptophyta; class Pinopsida; order Cupressales; family Taxaceae; genus Torreya; species Torreya grandis. The sequence goes on from JARHVA010004535.1 coordinate 263,517, forward strand.
CTTCAGATCATATTTCTATGATGTGTTGTGTGATGTATGCTTTGGCAGAGATGACATCAATTGAAGGTATATTTTGTGTTTCCCCTTTTGTTATTATGTACTAGTGTTAGTTTTGAAGTTTACATCATAGGAATGTTTGTGCCTGATGGTATAGATTATAGAAGACTTGCTCACCTTGTTGCGTGTTCTTTCTATCTAGCCACCTCAACCAATGTCATCTTCATTATGATGAAAAAATGGTAGTGGTTTGAAGGGTGAACATGGTACCTCATGTATGCTGATGAATACCCTTTTAGGCATGAGGGTGACATTTCCATGTTATCCCAAATACTAAAAAATATATGTTATAACTCTACAGTGTGTGGCGATGAGGTCTAAGCATTCCTCACACCATTATTTGAACTTCCCTTCATGGGTGAGGGATCCTCATTCCTACATCCATATGAGGTTGTAGAATTATTGTGTTGGCTAGTAGGCCATATCCAAGTTCACTTCTCCCTTAGTTGACTTCCACTAGGTGAAATAGAGAAGGAGAATCAAGATTTGATATTGGAAGGTTTGCTTTGGCATAGTACAAAACTTCTCAATATTGGTAATGACTTCTTAAACCAAGTATTTAGGCTAGTTGAATTGCTCACCTCTATGGATCATCTTATGGGTGATGTCCACAACTCCTTTAGGTATCTATTTAGCCAACTTGGTTATCTTCTAGAAGCACCTATTGATGCATTGGAATAAAATATGCATAGGTTCATCTAGAATCTCATCAATGATAATCCATCAATTTTAGAATACAGATGTGGAACACTTGCTCTGATTGCCAACCTTTGGTGATATGGGCAAAATGATTCAAGTTTTTCTAGGATGGTACAATGAGGGAGAAATATACTTGGGGTAAAATCACATGGTTGTCATTAATACACAAGCTAGCCTGAGCACTCAACATACCTATGCATGAATATTCCTTATTGTCTTAGAAGACCAAAACACATCCAATTTTGTTGGAAGTTTGAGATTAGTGCATGTGATAAAATTGATGGATTATCATTGATGAGATTCTAGATTAACCTATGCATATTTTATTCCAATGCATCAATAGGTGCTTCTAGAAGATAACCAAGTTGGCTAAATAGATACCTAAAGGATTTGTGGACATCACCCATAAGATGATCCATAGAGGTGAGCAATTCAACTAGCCTAAATATCTTTTATCACATAGGGTCTATATGGAATATCTTTTATTCACCTTCATGTAAAAATTATAAAGGCTCTTGATCACTATATTTCATCTATCACAGTGCCATATCGATGCCCATAGATTCTTTTTATTCTTCTAAAAGAGGTTGAATCAATGACATAGTATTCATGGTGTAATGAGAATATTTTTGATTGATTTTGAATGTTGTGTATAATTGGAATTGGTGTACCTCTTTTGATAGCTACAACTCTCAGGAATGTGCTAAGTATGAAATGCAACTATGGAATTTGAAACTTAGCTTTTATAGACTTCACACCTCTTAGCTTTCACATCCAAGCCATATCTAGCTATCTATTCACCTTGAATGCCTAGTGTATATGGAAAACCACTTTTTTATTTATCTCTTAAAGTCTTTAGTTGTTGGCACATGTGTGGAGTTATGCCATTATGCCCTTAATTGCCCATATGAAAGGTACAAGTTATTGATGTTGACTAGCCACTAATTTTTAGAAGATCGTATCTACTAACCCTTAGTTCTTGCATTTATTTTTTAAGGATAACCATTATCCATAGGATATCTTGTTGATGTGACTTTTTGTCATCTTTTTTGAACTTAAAATTTTTTAGTCGCTCCTTGTTAACTTTCTAGTGGTACACATGGTGCTTCCTGCACATTTCTGACACATGTAATGCTTGGTCTTAGTACTTAATAATTTTTTTTATAAAGATAATATACAAACACAAAATATTAAAACACCACAAAAAAAACATTAACAAAAATCCTATTCTACATGGTACCACTCAGCACCCACTCAGCTTATAGATTGAGATCAATAGACTATTGGTAGTGAGACTTAAGCCTATAGCCATTTACTCGTCTTGGTAGTACAATTCCCTATAGCTCCCTTAAAAATACCATTATTTGTTGTATTAAGCCATGAATAATGTAGGGTCCTTTCCATATTATTTTTAATTTGCATATGAATGCTTTGAGCTGGCTATCATACAATAAAATTGGCTACTCCTTATGGAATTCCTTATGGTGCAAGTTTTGATCATGCCATGATTTCTAACTTTATTTATGTATTTCTTGCATCCATGTTGCTATTATTATAAACCCATCCATTATATTCAATTATAGGATTTGATTGGTAAGATATTCTTGATCTCAAAGGCATATAACCATAGCAATGTGCAAACTAGGCACTATATACTCTATTAGCATAACTACTTCTTGAGCATACACCAACTAAAAATGGTGTAAATAATATATCTCTCATAATTTATGTAATATGCACATAAGATCATAGGAATGTGGTCTTCCCAATCATCATGGTTAACATCCTAGATTTTTGTAATAATTTTTTTCAATACCTTATTAGAAGTTTCAGCCTGGCCATTCACTTGTGGATGATAGGCAATTCTTTTATGATGCACAATCAGGGAATATTCAGTCAAAGATTTGATAGTATTATTGAGGAAGTGTGTCCCTCTATCACTGACTAGTTTGATAAGACATCCAAACCTATTAATGATTTTTTCTTACAAAAAATTTGTTACGTCCTTCACACCATAGTTGGGTGTGGTAGTAACTTCAACCCATTTAGTGAAATAGTCTATCATAGTAATAATATGCATGGCCTTGCTACACTTGATTAGAGGGTTGATAGGTCTTATTAATTCAATACCCCATTATTCAAATGGTTTCTCTACTAGGAGGGGTTTCAATGGCCTCTCATATTTCTAAATTTGTTTCCCCATATGTTGACAGACATCATAATGTTGCACAACTTTATGTGCATCTTGAAATAAATTTAGCCACCACAGTCTACTCTATAGGATATTTTTCACTATAGCTTCTCTTGTGAAATTTCCTCTTATGACTCCTTGATGAGCTTCCTCTAGGAGTTGAGAGTGTTAATGTTTGAGGATAACTTTTCATAGGACTTCATCCTTCCCCAAGTGATGTAGCAATCTGTTAATGATATTATAGGGCAGCACTCTGGTTATAATTTAATTTTTATCCCACTCCTAAAAGCGCATAGGGAAGATCCCTTACTCAAATAAGTTATAAATTACTTCCAATTTTTTTAGGAATTGTAGTGACACAAAAGAGGTGTGCATCAAGTGAGTCTTCTTGTAGTTTTTCTAGCTCTTCACCATTCAGAATTTGACTAAGGTGATCAGCTCCAACATTTTCTCTACCTAGTTTTACATTTATTTGGAATTAAAATTCTTGAAATAGCATCAACCAATAAGATATTCATCCTTCTAGCATTGTTTTTTTGACCAAGTAGTGTAGGGCTTGATGGTCCATGAAAATTTTGAATGGTGTATCCAAAAAATAGTGCCTAAATTTTTGTAGTGCCAACATAATGGCCAATGCTTCTCATTCTGTGGTTATATAATTTTTCACTACATCAGACAATTTTTGGATAGTAAAGTGAATGGGATGGTCAAGCATACCATCTCTGAGATTTGAAAATATATAACCTATTACTATCCCTAAAAAATCTACATGTACATAAAATGGCTTAGTCTAGTCTGGAAAAACAACTATAAGCATAGTGACCAATCACTATTTGAGCTCAATGAAAGTTGCTTAGCAATTATATGTCCATACAAACTTAGGATTCCTATGCAATAAAGATTCTAGTGGAGATGATATTATTGTATAGCCTTTGATGAATTTCAGGTATTATCCTATATGCTTGAGAAATAAGTGCACTTCGATGGAACTAACAGGTGGTGGCATACCTAGGATTACTAAAATTTTATATTGATCCACTAAAATGACATAAATAAAAATAATATGACCAAGTAAAAGACCAAAAGGTGTGGAAAATAATAATTTCTTCAAATTTAAAGTGATGCGCAAGGATTGCCATCATTCTAGCATCAAACATAATTTGGACAAATGTTCTTTAAATAGGGAGAAGACTACCCAATCATCTAAATAAACTTCCAAGAAATCATAGATGAAATCTTTCAATGTTGTGGCTACTACACATAAAAATACCATAAGTGCATTCTTCAACCCAAATGGCATGACTTTATATGCAAAATAACCCCACACTATTTCAAAGTCATTTTATCTATATCCTCTTCTGCAATTAGAATTTTATGGTATCCACTAAACCCATACGTGAAGCAATATACTTCATGGCCTATGACAGACTCCAAGACTCCATGTGTAAATGGTATGGGGAATGGATCATTTACATAGGCATAAATAAGAATGTTGTAGTCTCCACATACCTAAATTTCCCCTAATTTATTCATTTGTACTATCATTAGACTTACCCAGTTAGCTTTTTATACTGGATAGATTAGCCAGCATCCTACATCCTATCAAGTTTTGCTTTTACTTTGAGTTTCATATTGGGGTTAAGTTTGTATGGTCACTTCTTAATTAAACATATGCACTCTTTTAATATAATGTGCATCTCACCAAGGGATGGGTCAACTCCTCATACCTCTGAGAACGTAGTGAGGAATACATCTTGATAATCCCTTAAAAGTTGTAGAGCTTTTGAAATCTCAATCTTCATCTAATAGTCACCTACACTTTTCAACTTCATAACCTCCTCTGTTTGAATGTTAGCAACATGTTTCTTAAGAAGCTACTAATATATGTTGGATTTTTCATCATCTACTGATTCTTAGATCTTATTTTTCCCTTCCTTTTTCTTAATCTAGATGTTTCACAGCTTATCTTCTTTAGTTAGTGTTGTGCCTAAGTCCTTAAGTGGTTCTATAAGTTGTTTAGGTCCAAATAAATCATTCAGATCTAAATCTACATTAGAATCTTCACCATTGTCTGCCTCACCCTGAATTTGATGAAAAGGCTATGTCAAGGCTTGTTCTTCTACCCTAGAAGCTCTATACTTTTGGTGTGGAATTAAGATTGAAAGCTGCATTTTTTTGTGTAGTTGATTCTATTGTGGTACTCACATCTTCCACACATCCATGGTATAGAAAGTACTTGATTTTCTAGAGTGCATTATGGACTAATAAATTTTCATCTTCAAAAACAAAAGTTTGTATAAATTCACTATGTACCTATGCCCAATATTTGGTTTCTCTCTTGCACTCTCGGTGCATGTACCATGTTGTAGGTAGTGGAGTCAATTGTAGTGAAAAATATGAACCCAATACTTATATGCCACACATTCTACATTTTAAACTCCAACACATTTATGTACATGAATTTTAGGTAACTCCCCTTATTGAAAAAATAGCCAGTTAATGCAAATGAATTATGGGAGATAAAATCTATTGATCATGAGTTCACAAGCATCATCCCACTCTAGTTGATTATCCTGAAGAGTTGCCTACCAATTTGTAGCAATTCCATTCAAAGCATAGTTTAGTGCACTAACCCACTAATGAATAGTTAGAATATGGACTTGTAGTCATAAAATAAAATCATTGATGTCCTCTGTTACATAGTAAATGAGTATTTGGTGTCTGTATGTAAAGACCATTCTCATGGGCCTAAGTTCATGGTCATCATAGGCCCAGTTAAGGAGATATGTATCTAAATCAGCACTGATAGAAGAAGTTATTTCCCAAATTATTGCATCTTCCCTTATTAGTTTTATGTAATCTTTCATGTGATCATCAATTTGGTATAAGAAATTGAATTCTGATCAAGTGGGAGATTTTACAGATACAGAGGTGCAATCCTCACTAATAAACTACTTTACACTCAGTTGCACAGCTTCAATTTTTAGTCTCCATCATTATGTTACATTCAATTTATAGGTAAGCATCGACTGCACTTAGGTTTTAACTTGTTGGTATAGGAAGTTGCATTGTTTTCCACATAGATCATTGGGATTTTCCTCTATATCAACCTTCATCCAACTAGTTTCTTGAAAAACATGTGGAGAGTCTAGTTTAGTAAGAATTCTATATGGTTTGTGCACTCTATTAAGGGGAATGACCACAACCTTATCACCTTGATGTGCCTCAAGCTAGTTGTGTACTGTATTGCTAATCATTTGACCATCATACACCCATTTATTTCATATCAAGTTAGGGTAGTGCATTTCCATAGTCTTCATATATATGACCTCAAAGTCTCTTTTCAAAGATAAATCTATGACTTTAATCTCAACATCCTCTAATTAGCCAATAGGCTCAAGTTTCTTGTAGTCAACTAGGATCATATTTATCAGGCTATAATTGAGGTATGGTCATCCAATAGCTTCTCATGTGGATTTGGGAATCATATTTTTATGCTACCAAAGTCAAAGATAGCATTTGGGATTTTGTATATTGCAACTTCAATATCAATTCATGCATTTACATCATATGGTTTCTTCGTCTTAACGTACAAAACTAGATTTTTTGTTTGTTATTGACTACATTGCACACATTCCCAAATATTATTTAATAAATTCATGATGTTTTGTGATATGTCTTCATTATGTATATTACTCAAGAGCTTTAGTAAATCTATTAGCATAGTAATAACTCTATCTTGTTGTATGATGCACACAATTTGACCATACATTTGTCCATCAACAGTTGCAGCATCACCATTAATAGTTTTTTATTGTTGAATATTTTTTAGAAGCTATGCAGTTTCATTCATCAAACTCTTTTTTTGTAATTGGATTCAGGTATTTGTCATGTCTAACCTTTCTAATGCCTTGATCTTGAGGCATCTCAAGTAGAGGTGGTCCTTTTTCTATATGTTGTTTCCATATCACATCATTTAGAAAGGCATTTTCTTTGGGTTTTGTACTTACCATGTTTACATTTTGAATAGATTTTTCTTTTCTCTACTTATCTAAAATAGGTTAATCCTTTATATCATGTTTCTCAAAAACTCTTTAGTGTGCATAACATGACTACCTCTACATATTCATCAAGTAATTTCTTTAAACATGATTGTACTCTCCATATAGGTAGCACTACAAAGGAGGCCACTAATAGTTATTTCCTCTACCACCTTGGTATCCACCTCAGCCTCCTCTCTATTTGACTGATATCCCCCCAATATCCTTTTTATGGCTACACAGATTTTTATTATTGATACTGTTGATTATTGTCTTCCATAGTGAACTTATGTTATATAGCTAGTGGAGTCTAATTTGATTGTTGTGGTTCTATTATAGGTGAATTCCAAGATGTTGGGTATTGATATTAAGGGGATGAAGGTTTCTAACTCAATAAAGAAGGGGTCCATCTAGCTAGACCATGAGGCTAGTACTATGGTGAACTCAAAATCCATTATGGTCCTTTTTGGGTCATACAATTCTTATCACCCTTCAAGCCTGAAATTATTTGATTTTTTGAGGAAATTTATTGTGATGTAGTGGTAAACACATTTTTGGATATTCCCTCTTTAAGTTCCTCCAGAGCTCTAAAATTCTTCTCATCATGGGTAGTTGAATTGCAAAAATTATAGTACAGATTTTGAGGAATTTTGATGTATTATTGTAAAAGATGACATTACATAGTGGCATGCCCTACTACTCAAAAAAGTCTATAAAATTCCATCTTTAATTTAGGATAGTCATTCTAATGATGTCCCTCTTTTCCACACTATGTGTATCATAGGTTGAATTAAGGCTTGTCTATTTCATGATACTGCACTATATTCTTCATGAAAGCCTACAATATATTTTTAGATTTAGAGTTAGCTATAGGAGTTTCACTATAGTCTTTCATTTGTTCAACATGTAGTATAGCATCTCTAGCATTTGCGTTTGTCTCATATTGAGTTTGCATAGTATCAAACTGAATCTTGCCTCATAATCCTTCAAAACACCATGTTGCTTTGTATTTATCTATTAAATTAAACTCTACTTTGTTAAGTACATCTAAAAATATATGATCATAGTCATAGATTGACTCTTCAGACTTCTACCTAATCTCCTTCAAGTCCTGTATAGTCTGACTAGTTCATTTTTTGATCTTAAATTCTATGATTAGCCAATTTTAGACATCCTTTAGACTTGAATTTTGGAGATCCCTTTTGTATATGAATTCTAATGCTCTCCTATCTAGATCCCTTATTAATTCATATTTCTATAAGTTTTCATCAGTGAAGCTCTTAACTTGCCACTTCATTTTACAAGTTAATAGATATTATTTAGGGTCTATAGACCCATCATAAACTTTTAGATTTAAGAATCCTCTTAGATAGTTTAACATAGTGACTAGTATAGATGTAGTCTTTTGTGTATCTATTATTTGAGGTGATTATGACCTAGGTTTTCTTACCTTTGTACTATTATGCACACCAGAAGAATTTACATGTGCACTCTACTTGTCTGCACCTCTTTGTTATTATTATTCAACTTCACCTAATCCTATTTACTTAAAATCCTTCCTAATTGACTTTGTCTAGATTTATGTTCCCCAATGGTCTACATGCTCTGAGAATTATTTTTCTCAACTCTTCTCCTCTTATTTGATTGGATGAAAACTTTTACTATGATATATAAGATTGGGTTTCAGGGATGCATACACTTCTGGTGAATAATCCTTCCCAGTGACTTCTTTTTCCACTACATTTGAGCCTATGATTATCCTATGACTAAGTTCTATTTATCTTTGTAATTATTTTTCTTTTTTAAATACCTTATTCTTTAGCTAGACACTACTTTTATCTTTTGTTCGTTCTACTCCTAAACTACTCTCAACTTCTTCATCACATGTCTCTTCTTCTACTTGCTCTTCATCTTCTCATTCTGTCTGTTAGCATCCAACATCATCCTCTTTTTTTGACCTTTGCTCATCATCTCATTTACTACCTCTACACACTCAATCATCATCTACTCTATTATTATTCTTACTTCTATTTGTAACTACTGGGGTATTATTATGTTTATTCCATTTATTCTATTATCATGATTCTCTTTCTAAACTTAGAGTTTTCTTTTGACTCTTCTTCTTTCGTTTATCCATTCTAGATTTAGAATCAAGCTCTAGTCACTCAACTATCCATCACTCACCATCATGTGTAGACATCCCAATATTCTTGAAGTGACTACATCATATTTTCAAGAGTAGACACAATGGTCATTTTCACCACCAACATCTTCAACAAAAGAGGTAGTCACTACAAAAAAAATCTCTAATTCCTTAAATGAAACAATCGTGAGTAGCCTCAAACTCTATGTAGCCTTGTACTACAAACTCATTAATATATATGTCTATAGTTGAAGTGACCTATTAATCTATCACTCACATCTAATTAGTTTCTAGTTTCAATAACTGGTCTATCTTTTCTTCATTCTAGGTAATGGTTTCTTCTGCTCTAGGATAGAAGTAATAGTACTCCAATATTATCAACCAATTAGCTATAAAATTAAATATCTTGCATTATAAAATTTCATATATTTCATTGTATATATGTTCTTAAATTATTTCACTCATAGTGAGGCATGTCTTTTTGGATTCTTCTTTTGTGAAGTGCCATATTTTTTGGTCTAATCAGGTTTTAATATCTTGTTTTCTTGATAACTATCTTAGCATAGCTTTCTCTTGAAAACTTCTTCCATGCTCATTGCACCATTATTATCAGAGCATCTTGGTTCACCAAAACATGCTAATTATGAGAATAGATAAGTTCTATGAGTTTGCATAGAAAAGCGCAGTGAAGTCATGGCTAATGGAAACATAACAGAGACAAAGAATGTGCATTGCAAATGACCAGATTAACCAAAGAGTTATTTAGATGTGTAGAACATTCAAGATTGATTTTAAGATAGATTATACCTTATAATTAAACATGTTAACACAAACAAGGATAAACACAAGAAATTTGATAGGAAACCATAAACCAAAAAGTTTATATTGATCTCAAAAAAGGTCATCATATTCTTCATACAAACATACATATTTATAATCAATATAGTTCCTGACTATTCATATTATACTTTATACATTGGCATCAAATTGAGGAGACTATTCACCTTATATCCTTTCACAAGTTGAGAGGATATAACATAATACACAAGCCAAAAATTACATATATGACACACAAATACTTAAAGAATATTTTGCACAGTCTTACTTATTTGGTTTTCTTCTCCCAACATATTTAGGTACTGTTTAGGCTCGAATGAGTTAAAAATTAATGTAATACTAGAAACTAATTCTCTTAACCAGTGATAATTATGATTGAGACTTAGATATCAAATTAGACTACTCTGGCTATTTTAAAATTTAATTTTCAAAGAGAAATTAAGGGCTATAACATAGAAATTTTTATCATTAGGAAAATAAATTAGTGAATTAAATTCTTTAATTTATGAAAATGTTTGATCTATTGTATTAAGATTACAATTGAATTATTAACTCCACCTAAGAGGACAATACCAATGATCGTGCTTGAGAAAGTAGAATACTTACAATTTTGATGTCTAATAATGGATTACACTTTAATTTGTTTGATGTAAGGTTGATTTATATAACTTATTGGTTTTGTTTATTTACTAAGCGCTTCAAAGTTTAAGGAAATCAATGCAACATATTATGCTTAATGTCAATCCTTTTTAAATATTTAAAGTCGCCATTGATTCATTTTAAACTACAAGAATACAACACGTTTAAATCTATATTCTTAGAGATATTACTAATTTTAGTTATCAAGTTATGTCTTTATGATTAAATGAACTATTATTACATAAATGATTTGATATAAATTTATGGCTTTATAAATTCATTCCTACATAATAACAATATTTCTAGAATGGTATGACATCAAGATAAAACCAATAATTTATAATATTAAAAAGACTATCAATTTATGGAATAACAAAGAAATATTTTATTGTTAAATAAGATACATTAATTTTATTTCAACTAAATGGTAGCATTACAAATGTATAAAATACTCTAACTACATACACTATTACGTGTATATAATTAATATTACATTAAGTATTTACAAATTATCTAATGTTGACCCCCATTACGAGTTTGAATTACAATTACCTCTTCACAAATCAAAAAAATAAAAATAAAACATTTCAACAATCTTATTTATACATTAACTTTTACAACACAAAAGATATTAAATTTTTGTAATCTAGTTGTTATTGGTACTCGGCAACCTTCACTATGAAATAGTTAATATAGAGATCAGTTTATGCTAAATAAGAGACTTCTCATTATTAAATGATTCATTTTTCCAAATCAAAAGCCAAATCAAATAAATATTTAAGCAACAAAATATAACATACTGATAATAACTTTACAAACTACGTAATAATAAGAGTTGATCTTATCAAGAAGAAAATTATTTGGTTGGTACCAAAGATCATTATCAATCAATGTATAATTTTATTACAATAATGACACAATATATCCATAAAAAATGCTAAAAAATTGAATCATATTAACATGAACAATACTACCATTACAAAAACAATTGTACAAACATTCAATTTCTAAGTTCCCATCTAAAAATGATATATAAAATAATGATTTTCAAATCAAATCCCACCCGTAGTTTTCTCTCAATACAAGTCAAGGAGTTAATTCATCATACACCTATTGAAGAGAGGTCAAAACACATACACAAGGAACCCATAGGTGTAATCAATAAAATAAAATAATGAATCTCCACTCAATACTTGACACCATCAATATATAAAAATATATGCATTTAGTAATCTGAACAGATTTAGTAATCTTCACTCAATACTTAACTCCAACTTTATTGAACTATACCAAAAACATATTGTGCAAGGAGAAGATTGTTCTAATGCAAATTATTTTATGAGAAAAAATTTATCTTTAAGAGGACATTAAGCTCAAACTTACATTCTTATAAATGCATAGGCTACTACATACCTATGTCATCTTGCTATAAATAATTGTATAATCATATTTTCTATACATATCCATATTTATGTATATTTATCTTATTATAAATAATATTACATTTAACATGATCTTATATATGTATATGTATATACGTTTATGAATTTGTCTAAGCATGAATATTTATTTAAATATAAGAATAAATATCTACATAAACAAAATTATCATTAGCTTCTATTGTATATATCATATAAATAACATAACATAAAATATAATAAATGTCATATAAAATATAAATAAAATGGGGAAAATATAATTTAAAATAGATATTTTAGATATGTAAATATTCTTTTTTAATATAATATTATTATTATTTATTTATATTATGATTATTATTATTTTAAACACTCAACCATAAAGAGGGGTTTGGCAGTCGATAATCAGAGGCCCATGGCCAATGGTTGGGGCTTAGAGCGCAAGCCACGGCCATAGCCATTGCCATGGCCTTATTGCAGTTGGGGAGAGCTAGCTGGCCCATCCCCCTCCCCTCCCTATTATGGGAGGGCGCTGGGATTGCTCAACCCTCCCCCCCCAGGGGGGGTGTTGCGCCAATCCCAACCCCCTCCCATAACAGGGAGGGGAGGGGGATGGGCCAGCTGGCTCTCCCCAAATATATATATATATATATATATATATATATATATATATATATATATATATATAATTTTTTATTTATTTATTTTTAAATAAAAAATTAATAAGGAACCCCAATATGATATTATTGTGTGTGTGTGTGTGTGTGTGTGTGTGTGTGTGTGTGTGTGTGTGTGTGTGTGTGTGTGTGTGTGTGTGAAATCAAGAAATTTATCATGCCCAATTCAAAAGGGCAAAATGAAAATAATCTTAGAAGTTTTAAAATAATTATTGTGCGACTAAGGTTTGTATTTTTTTAATTATTTTTTTATTTCTTATTTCTAAAAACACAAATCAAAATACGTAGAAAATAAATGTAGTTTCCACACCAAATTAAAACTACATACATGAATCAAATACACACAAATAAGCAATCAGATTTTTAAAATAAAAATTATTTGTAACACACACGCCTTGTTTTCATTCCATGTTTAATTTGTCCCTTATTTTGAAAAAAATAATGGATTTAGAAAAGAGAAAATCTTTCCCTAATCCATGAAAGCTCCCTACTTCCCCTAATTACTTCATTCTTCTCCATCTATCTTCTTTCACTCGCCTTCTACTTGCATTTCTCCCTTAACAAATTTTCAAAAATGTCTCATCTCTCCACCAAGTTAACTATTTAATGAAAAGAAAAATATATATATAATGCATGTTTATATATTATTTTAATATGTATTTTTTTTTCTTTTTAAAAATAGGACTCTCACTCTTCTCCAATCAACCATCCACCTATCATTTATTTAATTCATTTATTTGTTTATCGATATTTTTATTTTTATTTTTATTATATTAATTACTATATTGAAAAATTGAATAATAAAATATATATATTAAATTTATTAAAATATTAGTAAAAATATACAAATATATGGTCATTTAGTTAATATTATTTTAACTTATATTAATATATAAATACGTATATTGATATGTATTAGTTACTAGAATAGTAATATTTGATCCAAATTTATTTATTTATCTAAATTATGAATAAATATGTACATTTATTTATCTACATAATATCGTGTGTGTGTGTGTGTGTGTGTGTGTGTGTGTGTGTGTGTGTGTGTGTGTGTGTGTGTAATCTTGTTTACATCCATTATTAAATATTATCTAGGTTAGGTCATAATAGTATTTGTGTTATTATTCACATTTTAAAAGTAAATTTTGTTTTTGAAACATCAAGAAAATTGCAGGTCAAACAATCAAGACCAAATTATCATAATATTACTACTTAATGATTTCAATCAAACTATTTGAATTAATGCAACTCTAGTCACATAAATAAACCTATCAAAAATAACTTATCGACATAGAAACTCCTAGTAAGAAATAAATGTCACATTAAGAGATAATATGAATTATTGTTAGAATTAAAACACACACGACCCAAAGTGGTCCTACATGAGTCAAAATTAACATGATTACATGTCACCAGAATAAGGTAACCAAAATCAAGACTAACAACCAGCCATAAGACATTTCACTTGCACATCATGCATAAAGAAACATTCAACATGTTGGTAGTCCAAATGATGTCACATCATCAAAAAAATATTGTAGAGCTTAAGAAGGGTATTACATTCATCCCTTCTTGAAAATGGCATCTCCCTCAATGCTTCCAAAATAAAATCATACAATGAAATGTACCACATTCTCCAATTATAATAATCTACTACTAAGTGATCTCTCATGATATTTCAAAACTCATATAGCTACTTTATAAATGGTCACAAAAAGTGATAACACCAAAATGCTACTATCAATACTCTGATATTCTAAAATATAAGCTCTTATTTCAAATAACCCTTATGCCATCCCATGATACAATAGGAATAAAAAAGACAGTGTCAAAACATAAAACTAATGTAATTATTGAAATGCCACTTATTTATATAACCCTAATCCTATTATTACCCAAAAAATACTATTATGTTGTACCTACTAAATAAAATACCATAACTATAAAAAAAATTCATAATTCATATTCACTACCAACTAATATTATGAACTATCAAGATCGTTAAATAATAATATAATTACCAATCCATCATAAGATAATATTGTATCCATTGTGTAATAAATAATAATGAAAATGTCTACCAAGTCATATAAGAAAGCATATAATGTTAGAATAATATCAAGAAAAATCCAGTGTGCAAAGAATAATATTCTTTATCAAATACAACATCAATAACATCTAATCAAACTTCCTTAGACCTCATAAAACTACTTAGACCTCCTAACTACTTAGACCTCCCGAAACCATCTTATTCCCTCCTTAGACCTCCCAAATAAATGGCTAAAATTATATATATATATATATATATATATATATATATATATATATCAACACCACATCTGATGGTTGGGAAGGATGGTGTCATGAACCTATCCCACATAAGTCTCATCTAGACCCAATACCTTTTTCAATCCACTTCTTATCTACCAAAAAATAAACACTACACACATTACAACATATATATAGAATACACATAAACTAGCATTGATCAAAAAATCAAAATACCATAATAATTTTGAATAATCAATTATCAAAATAGTCAATTTAAGAGTCAATAAGTCGATGAAATCAAAAAAAAAATTACAAAGTCATAAATCAAGTTCAAAAAAAGTTGGTGTCATTAAACAAACAATTCCAAGTCATAATTATCAAGTCCTCAAAATAGAAATAAAAAATTCAATTCAATTGCAATCAAATGTAAATATTTTTACTTCAATTTTAATTAAAATAACTCATAAATGTTAAAAACTCTAAAATATCAATTAAATAAAAATTTAAGTTCAAATAATAGTGTTGGTTCTCAAAGTAAGATCAAAAACATCACTTTACTCGAACTATGTGACTATAAAAGTCACTCAAAGAGAGAAGGAATCAATAAAAGTCAATCACTTCTCAAAAGTAAGAGAACAAAAGTAACTCAAATCCCTCCCTGAAGTAGAAAAAAACATCATAGCATCCTCCATATACCTCCTAAAAGAGTAACATAATTATCTACCATAGGTAATAAAGCAAGACTCGAATACCTCTTAGGGGTAGAAAAAATAAGAACAACAGTAATCTTTCATATGCCTCCAAGTAATAAGTGTCTAGTAACTGTGTATAAATAAACTAAGTATGAACCTCATACATGACACCTAGTGCCAAAAGTAACCTAAAAGATATGCCTACTATCCCAAAGTCTCTGGATCAATTGAGATACAAGTCTCTCCTCAGATAATATGTCATTTTTCATTATTTCACTTAACTCCAATACTTTTCCAAAAAAATGATATGTTCAATCTTGGTTGTCATATTCTAATATAAATTTGTTACATCTCAAATATCACTAACTAAATTTACTTGATTATCCATAGATATTTATAATATGTATTTTTTATTATTATTATTAACTAAGTTATGAGTTATATGTTATTATGGGACAGTTGAATGTTACTTTGGTTTCATAGTTGTATTGTTATAAGGTAGTTGTATTATATATCCATTACATTATGATCATGTTGATTTGTTATTATAGAAATATTTTATGATATATATCATGATGTTATGGACTGACTATCTTCTTGTCATAATTTTGACATAGGAAAAATTCTTTCTTTAAAGCATGACAAAGGGAGACCATCATCAGAGAGGGTGACATAGATGGAGGTGTTAGGAGATGACAGAGGAATTGTTAGGACCCTACACACACCACACTCAATAGTACATGTTATGTGCATTATTTGAATTTTTAATGTTAGTACGTTCTTTATGTTACATGCATTTAAATAATTGTATCTTTGTGTTAGCTTAATTTATTACTTATGTAGGATTAACGTTGTGTGGTTGCATTATGGATATTAAATGTAGATCTAGTGTAGAATGCTACTATGTGGTTATTGTTGTCACTTGGGTGCACCTTATGAGAAGATGTTTTCTAGGCTTCTAATCTAAGTGGAAAAATAGGGACATCTCATTTGTTGTGGGTGACAAAACTTTTGAGATGAACCTCTAGATTAGGGGTTATCTCCCCTTGATGTATCATTTAAGCTCATGTTCCTACTACTAACAACTTAGAGGGTATGAAAAAAGTTATAAAAACTAAAAATAAACCTATTATACTAGAGGTGATGAGCCAAAATATTGTAATCTACTCTTACCTTTGACATACACTAGAAAGTAATGACAAATATCACATACACTTCATTCAACATCAATCTCCCCTCTCACATCAGTATTTTAACATGGGGTCTTGTAGATGACATAGGGTAGGAGGAACTAAACAATAGGAATTATAATACACTCTATTGGGAATCCTACTCACTTATGCCTACATTCTCTTCAGACACTTGTTGTTGACCTACAAGAAGGAAATCACAATACACTAGGTACCAATGGAATCAACATGTGAATGTAAAGGAAATTACAATGCACAAGACTAAAACCAAGCATATACACTTAGTGAAATATTTTAATGAGGTAAAACACTTGTATTTATTTCTTCAAGGTAAAATTTTGGAAAGGATTCACCATACCCAAGCAGAGAGATACAAACAATGGCCAAGAAGGCCCAATTTATAGAATTTAGAAAGAGAGAGAGAGAGGAGAGAAGTTGAAAAGTCACAAGGACATGTGTCACCAAGTGAAAATTAGTTAAACATGAATGAGAGAGAAGTATGGGGTTATCTATATCTTTTAAGGAGTTACAAAGATCATCTTCAATCATCCAAGACTTGCAAATGGTCAGAAAACTCCTTTTCTATGCATAGAAAATTGCCCCTCATAATTGGTCTTCCAAAACTACCCAAACTCTACATATGTTTAGGTCTGATGGTTTATCTAAGTAAGAGGGGTTAAAAAAAATCCCCCACATTCATTGTATTGGTCCTTGACCATCCCTATTCTTGTGGGCATGTAAAATAATCATTGGCAATTTACAAAAGGCTCTTCTCCATGCACCTTCTCCACTTGGCATTTAAAACTCCTCAATTTTCATAATTTATCTATGAATAAGAGAGAATGACACTTTTCAAAGTCTCCCATACCATCAATTTGAATAAATCAATAAAAAAACCTTTAAAAGGTCTCCCTAATTGCTTTTCATCACTTTTTCAAGTGTTCAATATTCTAGCTCACTGGACTAGCTGAAAGTGCGAGTCCATTTAAGACATTTAAAGTTTGATTCAGAAGATAAGGTGAATTTTTGGAGTTAGATCAAGTGTATAGTTTCCTTCTAAAACTTGTTTCATCCTCTAACTCCTCTTGTATCTCTCTGACCACTCAAAATGGCCAAAACAATCCTAGTTTTACCTTGTTCCATACAAAAAAGTACATGTGTGAGATCCTCTGACAATCCTCTACAACTTCCATGTGGTTCATTTCCATCCCCCTACATTTAGATACTTAAAATTTTCTATCTCTCCAATCACGTGCTTATGAGGGTTTTACAAGGGTTTTGATTGACCTAGACTCTTAAACTTTGTTCATAAAGGTTAAACATTGGAACCTTTGAAAAATTATACTAATATATCCTTAAGTACCCTCTCTAACATGTCTAATTAGCTCAGGGTCCCATGCAAATTTTTTTTAGAGATATGAGTGTCCAAAGTTGATCTTTGAGTGGCTTTATGCTTCTCATGAGGATCTAAGTATGTCTAGAGTTGGATGTGGCTTATTTTGGGGTTTCCAAGACAAAAAAAAGCTTCATCACCTCTAAAACTGACCCCCCAACCTGTTAAAAACCTTTTTAGAGTTCAACAAGACCCCAAAATGGAAGTTACCCCTATTTTAGAATAAGGGTTATACCATGTTAATAGGCCTATTAGCACTTTGTGGGCCAAAAAGTGAAAATCCTTACCATAAATTCCTTCCAATAGAATTAAAACATAAAATTCACCCTTTAAAACAACACATAAAACATTAAATCACCTGGATAAAGCTAAGACTTGGACTGACATCTCATTAGGGGTTGGGTTTTCATGTTTTCCTCTAGGCCTACTTGCAAACCTCCTTGTCCAGACCATATTCTTAGAATATTAAAATTATATATTGGTTCCTTGTGTTGTCCTATATTTCCCCCAATTTTAAAAACCTTACCAATTGATCAGAAGGACCTCTGGTTCACTATCCCTCTCTTTTCTCCAAAATTATCAACTTCTTGCATGAGAGGACTAACCTACCTCTGAGACAAAATAGAGGATATTAGGCCTGATTGGATGGGAAAAGTGAAAGGTTTTAGATCTCTAAAATGTCATTATTACCACTTTTACCAAATTATTTGTTTATATTCTAGTTCTAAGTGGTCAAACTAACTCAACCTTGCCAAAAGAGGGGTCAAAAAACCTTATTTTTACATGTTTTTATGTAAACCTCCATGTGGTTACTCATTTTATGCCATTAATATGCATAAATACCATTCCAACATGTTTCTAATCCTTATTCCAAGCTCATGAATATTTTTAAGTCCTTATTAATCTTGCTTGCTATTGAGAATCACAACTTACCTCTTGGAATAAGGTCCTTTGAACCCAGTTGTACAAACTGAGGCAACCTTGCTTAGGTGAAAATGTGTTTGGATGGATTTTTCATGATCTTGGTAATTTCATTACCTTAAATTTATGTCACATACCCATTAAAAATGTATTAAATTCTTCATAAGTCTCCATGGAAGTCAAAACTTGGCACCTTGTCATCACCAACCATTGCCCTGTCAGGACTGAGATAGTAAACAGGGGATATTTTCATGATTTAGTGAAACCAGATAGCATTCTATCATGATTTTGATATTTTTCAAGTGATTACTTAACCATATTGTCATTCCAATCTCAATTTATGTGAATTCATATACCCTTCATCCTCAATGTTAGGACTGAGACAACTTGCAAAAAAGTAGGTTGCTCTTGTAGGCTTGTTGACCTCCAATGTATGAAAATCTTTAATTTATATTTTTTAATCATAATATATACATAATTTAATTTATTTTATGCATTAATTATTCCTCCAAATACCACCTTTCTCTTGACTATCCTCATCCCCAAATTTTGACTATGTTTCCATACCTCTGCCCCTTTGCTTAGTTGTAGGTTTCATGGTGGCTATTTTCAACCTTAAAAAGTGTGAATAAGGTCCTTGGTTAATTTTATAGTATCATTTCACCCATTACATGCTCTTCATGGGCTCAAAAAAAATTTCCATTTCCCTCGAATGAACCTAACCTCCATTCACTAGGCTATAGGTACATATTCAGGCCTGTAGGTCACTTGGGGTATGTTTAGAATCTCTTTAGCTTGTTTGGATTGAATTTAGGATTATAACCTCCACAATTAGGCTATATATTCTCTTTAGGAACCTTCCATACCATATTTTTTTCCATCCAATGAAATATTTCCCTCACTGCCCTATGTACCCTGTGTACAGACAGGGGATGGCCAAGAAAGTCACTTGATGTAGTGATCACCTCTCCTACATTATGAATGCTCATGACACATTCTTGTAATTTTTGGAGAGGCTTACCAAACTTGGTCAAGTTAAATAACCTCCTTAGGTGGTGTCAACACCAACCTTCCCTCCAAAATCCTATAGATGTCACTATTTACTTTCAATGTCTTTTTTACCCTTTTGACAGGTCTCAAAGTATGCATGGTCCTTGCCCATTGAAGCTCAAACTTGGCATGATATTTTCTAATTTATGGGACTATAATGTGTGTGAAATAATAATCCTAAAAACAAAATATAGTCCCATCTTATGAAAACCAAAAAGACCCCTGGGAAATCTGTTTAGGGACTAAGGAACAAAACTTAGTCAGTTAGAACATTGAATGAAAAAAATTCCACTTATGACCCATTGTAGTCTTTATGACATGAAAATCATGAATTTTAAGAATTTTAGAACCTTATAAAACATCCCACCATGTATTTTCTCTTTGTATTATCCGTTTAACCTCCTCATGCCCTTGTAGAAGCGAGTTGTAGGTACACTTTGTTAGCAAGGTAGTGAACAAGGGAAAGGCAAATTGGTTTGAAGGAATTTAATAATATTTCATAATGGAATTAAATGAAACACTTTTAAAACATGGATAAAAACACATTAACACCTCCATGGATCTCCTTGGATGTTGGAAAAACTTAGGACCTACACACCCAACTTTACAAACTATAAGAAGCAAGCACTATAAGAGACCTTCTCTACAATTTAGTTCTATAAGGAAATAAGAAGCATGGTAATTGATTTAATATCATTTATAGACACTTAAACACACTATAACATCAATCCAAATCAAAAAAACTAAAACAAGTTCAAAAGGAGACCCCCTCTTCAATACAATTTCCAAAAAAGGTGACTAGAGTGTTAACAATTGTTCATAAAGTATAATACACCAATATGAGAATTATTTTCATGAAATTTAATTATACTAAGATTCCACCCCTAAGATCATTCTTCTTGATTCCACCTGTATGGCCCATGGTGAGCATTTGAACTTGACCTTCATTTGCATGCCAAGAGGAAAGTGAAGGAAACTAAGTTGTAGATGTAATTTTTTTTATTCCTCTTGAATTTTAAACATTAAAATGGATTTGGAGAGGTGAAGAGACACCCCATCCATGATTTTATCTAAATATCTAATCATGAGAGCCATACAGGTGACCAAAACTCCCTCAAAACAAAGATAAACTCACCTTTCTTAATTGCAACTAACCTCTAAATGCAATATGACTGATCCTATTCTGATTCTAACCTCTCCCACATTAAAATTGATCTTGGTGATAATTTTTTACCTTTAGAAGTTCGTGCAAGTTCATTAATGAGCTAGAAATTGGCCAAAGGACCCCTTTTTACTCATGAAACTTATGAAATGGACAACTCATAACCTGTAGACCCATTAAAACATTATAAAAACCATGCTAGGACAAAATCACACAAAATGGACCTTTGACCAAATTTTATCAAGGTTTGACTCGGTTGACCATGGTTGACTAGGTCAATTTAAGAGGGAAGAACTTCAACCAAGACTAGGACATAGCTAAGCAAGATATCTAAGATAATATGAGACCTCATAGGATGTATGTAAGCCTTAAAAAAGTTTAAAATGATAGGGTTTGACCTCATCTAACTAGAAGTCAAATTTGGTCAATAGTTATGTCATTGTATTTTGATATAGCATTATTTAATTTACCATTTTAGATTAAAAAATATTATCAACCTTATATTAGTCATATTGTTATTAATTCATGATGTCGATCGTCTATATTGATTTAGTAACAAAATTATATTGTTATCCTAAGAGCAACCTATAAACTAAGCCTAGATGTTATCAATAGTGTAAATTTGAATTTATGATTAATGAGTTAATTATTATTATAAAATTTAAAAATATACATATAAAGGGAAAATCCTCATATAGAAAATAAAATAATTAAAGTAATTATATTATTTTTTAATTAGGGAATAAAATAATCATTAAGAAGAATATATATTTAGGGGGAAAAAAGAGAGAGAAAAGGGCATTCAAGAAGGAAATAAAACAAATAAAATAGAGATTTTTTAGCTTGGTAGCTTATGAGAGAAAAGAAAAAAAATCATACAAAAAAAGAAAGAAAGGAGGAGGAGGTGTGGTGGAGAAGATAATAAGAGAAGAAGCAAAGTGGGGAGCACGAATTGAATAAGAGAATTACTGGAGAGAGTGCAAGATATTTTTGGGTATCATAATATGGTTCAAGTTTCATGACATCAAAATTGTGGTTGTAATCCATCACCTATAGTATGTCATTCTATTTATTTGTCAGAATATACTTATGCATAAATGGTTATGAATCATCTTATTACTTGGTTATTAGTCTATCAATCCATATTTATTACCTTATTATTTTTGTGAATCATCTTATTATCTTATTTTAAGAATACCATAATTCCGTACAGCCTGGTTTTATATCCACACAGTAGTATTCTAACTTAGCATAGCTATAGTATGATGACTTTGGATGTTGTATTAAATTAAATTATGTAAAATAACTTTGGTATGAGCATTTTTTAGCCTCTTTGGATTGTTTCTCTCTGTCTTCTTCTATAGTCAATGCATTCTTCAACCTATTTGTATTAGTTCATAATGGGCTGATTCATATATATAATATAGGGAGATATAATTTAAGTGAAGAAAAATTACAACATTGTGAACTACATATAACTATTTATGGATTATTAGTACGATGTTAAAAAAATAAGCCTATGCAAGGAAATTGGTAGATGATATTCACTTATATATAAACAGGTAGAGGAACCATGGTGTTATCATTACATGTAATATCTACCCTATTTGTATGGCACCATGACTATATATAATCATAATATATGGTATGGTACCCATGCCTATAGATAACAACTATTACCATGACTATATATTACCCCTGATCACCTTCTTAGTACCTAGATATATATAGTAAATTACCAATAAGTTTATAGATATTGGCTTGAGGTCTATAATATGATAATAACAGAATTGTCTATCATACATTAGTCACATGATCCATAATATACTTATTTTTCCTAAACTGTGAAACCTTATATATAAAATATAATGTGTAGACCAACAAAAAAGATATATATATCAATTATATATACTCATAAAATACAATGATTATATATTTATATATCTAAATATATATACCTAGATTACACTATAACAATGCTATAATGCATAGTTTACTTGATTATCCTAAAAGGAATATATCCCAATTAATGTAAACTAATGGAGCTTACATAGTTTACATAACGGTGCTTACATAGTTTACATACCAGCTCTTACATAGTTTATATAGTTCATATAAAGTAATATATAATCCATGTTATAATCAAGTATATTTTTTTATCGCAATTAAGGAATATATAATGCATAGTTCATATATTATACGATTTGGGTATATTCCTTTATTGTTAATATCTTTTAACTATGATAACAACATTATCTGAATACCTTTTAATGATATTCTAATGTATATGATATTATATTATGATAAAGGTATTATTCAACCTATATGTATTTTCCAACAAAGTTTATTAGAGTCTTGTATATCATATAATATCCTTTTAATGTGGTATCATTATTTTTTAGTTATATTCTATCGATCAATATGTATTCATGTCGATAGCTTTGATATATATATACCCTTATTCATTGTATATACATATCATTTTTTTTTTAATATAATTTAAATCATAGAATATTTATAAATAATATACATGGATGTTATAAAATCATATTTATATATTTGTTATATGTTATGTGGAATATTAATATGTAAATATGAATATGATATGAGTATAGATTATCTATAAAAATAGATAATTTTAATATCCCTACAAAGGAGCACAACTTTGGCATGTATATAATCACTATATATGCATAGGGTTTTTCCATGGATAACTAACCAAATTTAATGAGTGAATAGATTTGGTATTTGTAACTATGTTACGTGGTATTATCTGTAACTTATATTTATAACTTATGGTGCATAGGAATTATGTAAGATTAATTCATTGTATCACATTGATATTCATAGTAAACTTATGAAAAGGATAATGCTCTGATTATATGTAAGATTATATGTGGTTATTATATAGTCTCATAAAAACATGATGAGACATATAGATGAAAGATTATGTTCAAACAAGATATAACTTGGTTTATGAGTTGTTTGACCTAAAAATTATATGACTGGTTGTTTGTAATGAAATAATGAGTACATAAAAATAAGAGACTTTGATATTGTTTTTATCCTAGAATATACTCCATTTATATTTACTTAAGGAAAATAAAATATATAGTCTAAATATAGATTATATTAAGTTGGTATGAATTTTACTTATTTGCTTATTATTTATGATAAATAATGTTGTAGAGATTCATTCATTTAATTGATGGACTAAATATATTTATTTTGATTATTTTTATGTTTAGCATGTTTTATGATTGTTAGTAAGAAGTAATCTATATGACTCTATTGGTTATATATATGATAACAAAATCTCACATTGTTGGTACTAAGTAGTGAGATGAACTTAATTAGCTTAGTAGCATCGCCAGTGCTAGATGAAGGTAATCCGATCAAGTGGTATGTATAAAATTAATTGATCCTAAAGATCAATGACTATTAAAAACTTTGATTAAAGTAATGTTTGTTAGACATTATCATTTTATATGTATGATTTAAATGTTTGTGTGATATCATGTTAGAATAGATTTTTTTATGGTACACTGCATATTCTTAAAACTCATACAACACATAGGTACTAGCTTGTCTTTATAGATTTTTGCATTGTTATTATCTACTCATCTATGAAGGGAGGGGCATTTCCTAATAGAATATTGTGCATAGGATCGATGGTCTGTGGTTGATGTGAAAAATTACTTAGATGATATTTTTCCTCCCCATAGTAGTACTTATTTAGAAACTACACTTGAGATTGTCATAGATACTGAAGTTCAAAGAACTCATGCTCTATGTAGCCTTGTATCTTGTACATTATACTATATTTATTATTATTAAAACATTATACCTAATGAGATGTAATTATTTACTTATTATGCCATGATAGTAGTGGTTACATATTTATACTAGCCATGGCTGAAAATCTATAATTATTTTCTAAATTTAATTATGTTATGTTTCATCTAATGATAGTGAGTAGTGATAGATAGATGTTGCATGTTTATTTTCTAGTTATATTACTTATATTATTTTATTTGGATCACTAATTATATTTTTGTGATAAAATTTAATGAAAGAATATATTGATTAATTTTTATAAAAAAATATATTATTCTAAGTAGATCTAAGTGAGAATGGTACATGTGGTATCAGAGCTATGACTCAAACTCTAGGAGTTAATGAGTCCACTAACATTTTTGTATCCTTATGTTTATTATAAAATATAATGGTGAAATCTAGAATATCCAAAGAGGATCCTTCAAATGTTAATGATAATCTTCTATTTTATTTTAATCGATTTGATGTTGAGTAAAAAAAATTAGATCATATTCTCATAACCATAAAATGAAACTAGGGGTCAAAATTTTATTCTAGATCAGGAGGTTCATGGCCATCAAGATGTACCTGAATAACATCCTTCTAAGTAGGAAAACCTAGGATGTGAGAGCATAGATAGCTACAAAATTGACTAGAGTTATGAAAAAGGTCAATCCACTTAAGTTCGATGGAACTATTTTGGGTGATGGATCTGAAATGTGGTTGATTGAGATGGAGAAGTATTTCAAGATTCAAAACTAATTTAAGGTCACTAAATTAGTTTGAGGAGCTTACCAGTTTTTTGGTGAAGCACTTACATGGTGGGATAACAAGAAATTAGAAATAAATTTTAACTTGACCACCACTACTTAGGAGTAATTTGTGACATTGTTCAGATTATGGTGGCTTCTATAATTATATTTTTACTAGAAGCTTATAGAATTCTAAAATCTAAAGTAAAGATACTTATCGATGAATGAGTAATGAGAATAGTTCACCAAAATTCTAAAGTATGTACCTTAATATTAGGCAGATGAGAGATTTAGAATTATGAATTTTATCATGTGATTGAAACCCTAGATTGGTGGAGAGGTGGATGTTCATGGACCATCTACCATTGACCAAGTCTTCAAAAAGGAAGTCAAACAAGAACAAAAGTTGAAATCTCTTGCTCAAGTTAGGGACAAGTTTAATAAAAAATTTGAAAGTTCTAAATTAACTTTTAAAAATAAGAAATGAAACCAAAAGAATGGTAGAGGTGACCATTATACTCATGAGTATACCTAGGATAAGTTAAAGAACAAAGGTTCTACTCTTCAACAGGGAAATTCTTAGCAGTATATTCATGTGGTAGTTGATAATCAACAAGATGAATTCCAAACTTCACCCATACAACTATCAAATATTTTATTTGAACATCTAGTTTCCATTTTGATAGATACATGGGATACAAAATATTTTATAGCTCCTAAAATACTTAATAAATTATCTATAAGAGTTGGAGTAATGACAAATGCATGATCAAAATAATATAAGAATGATTCAAAAGATAAAGTTGACAAGTGTTTAGTTGAAGCCAAGATGAGGTTGCCTAAATTCACAATAGAAATGGATTTATATATAGCACCACTAGGGTCATATGATATAATTCCAGGAGTCAAATGGCTTGTGAAGCATAAGGCTAAAGTTGACTACGAGCTGAAGAAGGTTGAGTGTCTAGATAATTTTGAGAATCAAAAAAAAAATTAGGATGAGAAAAGAGAGTTGAGGTTTAGATAAATAAGATGGAATAATCTAAGTAACCATCCCTCAAAGACTATCTATTCTTTAGGAATTTTCATGATATTTTTCTAGAGGAATTACCAAGATTGCCTCCTAGATATGAATTTGATTTCTCTATCGATATCAAACCTGGATCAGAACCACAATATAAGGCATCATACAGAATGGCAACCATTGAGTTATTTAAATTAAAGGCTCAACTCCAAAAACTATTATGAAAGGGGTTGATCAGGTCAATTGTGTCACTATGGGGTACACCAGTTCCCTTTGTTAAAAATAAATATGGTACCCTTCAACTTTTCATAGATTATAGAATGTTGAACAAGGCAATTATCAAAAATAAGTATCCACTACCTCGTATAGATGATCTCTTCGATCAGATGCAAGGGGAAATAGTCTTTTTTAAGATTGAACTTAGTGAAAAATATCATCAACTAAAGATAAGGGATGAGGATATTCTTTAGATAGTGCTTAAAACTTGATATGGGCACTAAATTCATAGTGCTATCATTTGGGGTGACAAATGCTCTGGAAGCATTCATGAATCTTATAAACAATGTGTTTAGAGATTATCTATATCATTTTGTTTTAGTATTTTTTGATGACATTCTTATATACTCTAAAAATGAAGAACATCTTCAACATCTGGAACTACTTCTACAATGGTTGTAGAAGCACAAGTTACATGGCAAGTTGTCTAAGTGTGCATTTTTATAAGAGAGTATAATATCTAGGACATATTATCTTTTTAGATGGTATTTCAGTGGATCCAAAAAAAATAAGAGCCATTATGGAATGGTTGGTGCCAAATAATGTATATGAAGTAAGGAGTTTCATAGGATTAAAGAGCTATTAAAGGAAGTTCATTTTAAATTTTTCCATGATAGCTAATTCGATTACCTCTCTGTAATGAAATAACTAAAGTTATACCTAATCAGATTAGTATGAAGTAGATTTTTAAGAAGTGAAAAAAAGACTTACTTTAGCACTAATACTAAGAGTTCTTGATCCTAATAGTTAGTGTTTAGTGATCATAGATGCATTTAGGGATGGACTAGGAGGAGTCCTTATGCAGGATGATATAGTGGTAGTTTATGAGTCAAATAATCTAAAGCCTTATGAGGTGAAATATGCCCCTCCTGACCTAAAAATTATAACAATTGTACATGCTTTATAAGTTTAGAGGTATTACTTATTGGAAAACCCATTTAAACTCAAGACTGACAACTTGGGACTCAAGTACATCTTCATCCAAATGAATCTAAATGCTCATCAAAGATGTTGGATAGAGTTTTTTTTTTATTATGGTTTTGATAACAACTATATCAAAGGTAATAAAAATAGCGTAATTGATTCCCTAAGTGGTAGAAGGTACATAGCAACTTTGACTATTATCAAGAGTACTTTTAGGGATCGAGTGATTGAATTCTTGTTAGAAGATAAATTTTATGATCAAGTCAAGAAAAAATTATTTGAGAATGATGAGAAGCCTAGATATAAATGATTCAAATTAGAGATCGATGGTCTTTTATGATATAATAAAAGGATTTATGTGCTAGACTGAGATAATATATAAATCATAGTGTTAAAGGAACTACATAATGTCCCATATTAAGGATATTTAAGAGTAATTAAGCTCATGGTAGATCTTAGACCACTATACTTTTGGAAGGGAATCAAGAAAGATGTGGAATTTATGTCACATTGTCTAGAATGTCAACGAGTGAAATTTGAACATGTGCATCTGACTAAATTATTATATCTACATGATATACCATAATAGAAGTGGTAGGTAATCAGTATGGACTTTTTCTAAGGTTTACTATTATTATGGAATAGGCAAAACATGATCTTGGTTGTAGTTGCTAAACTAACCGAGGTGACTCATTTTATATCAAGCAATTTGACAAATAGTGCACCCATTATTATAAAGAGATTTGTAAAAAAAGTGTATCAGTTACATGAATTTTTGGAGAATATCATTTTGGATCATGATTCAAAGATGACTTTTAGGTTTTGGATAACTCTAAATTTAGCTTTATATCCATAATTAAACTTCAGCACTACATATCATCCAAATATTGATGGTCAAACTAAATGATTTAATCAAATGTTAGAGGATCTTTTTTGTATGTATTATATGCATTAGTAGTATAAGTGAGAATATTATCTTCCATTGGTTGAGTTTTTTTACAATAACTATACCAAACAGCTTTAAAGATGGCACCATTTGAAGCATTGTATGGAACAAGGTATAAGATACTAATCAGTTAGGATAGGCTAGAAGATAAGGTACTCTATGGACCGAATATGGTTTTAAAAATGAAATATCAAGTTAGAATAATCAAGCAGAGATTGATCGAGGCCAATGATAGGTAGAAGAGTTATGTTGATCTAAAGAGAACAAATATACAATTTTTAATTGATGATAAAATGTCCTTATGGGTTAAACCATAAAACTTGATTAAATTTGAGAAGTCAAAAAAAAATTATTGAGATATGTGAAACCCTTCGAGGTGTTATAAACTATCAATCATGTAGTGTATAGACTTATATTTTCACTAGCCCTAGCTATATTATATAATGTCTTCCATGTTTCTTATCTTAAAAAGTATATAGTTGATCCTTCATATGTGTTGGATTGGAATGCTTTGTAGGTTCTAGATCCTAGGGTGGTCATGATAGAATCAATTAGAGTAATTGACACTTGTAAACTTGGTTTGCGTAATAAAGAGATGTCACAATGAAAGGTCTTGTGGGACTAATAGTCTAAAAATAGTACTACTTGAGAAGACTATGATGAATTTTAGAGGCAATTTCTATATTTATTTTCTTAATTTGATACTTCATACTATGTTACTTTTCTATTGACTAATGTTTTTAATTTAGAACTTATGTTCAAATAAGTGTCATCGAGATGATAACAACTTTAGAGTGAAAGGATGTCACATCCAAATTTCTTATTAAGCAATTTTACTTAATTATCCATGGATACTTATAGTTGGTAATTTGATTTGATTATTAATAACTAATCTATGAGTTATTTGGTGTTATAAAAAAATTAATATTGTTTTGGTTTCATGATTTTATTGCTATAAGTTAGTTGTATTGTATATTCTTTATATTGTTGATTTTTATTACAATAGTATTTTATGATATATGTCATGATGTTATGGACTGACTATCTTCTTGTCATGATTTTGTTGTAGGATAAATTATTCTCTCAGAGAATGATAGAGGGAGAGCATAATCATAGAAGCTGACATGGATGGAGGTGTTAAGGGATGACAAAAGAATGGCTAGAACCTTGCACATACCATGTTAGATAGTACATATTATATGCATTATTTGAATTGTTAACATTAGTACATTTTTTATGTTACATACATTTAGATAATTATATATGTGTGTGTGTGTGTGTGTGTGTGTGTGTGTGTGTGTGTGTTAGCTCAGTTTATTGCTTATGTAGAATTAACCTCATGTGATTGCATTATAGATATTAAACATAGATCTAGTGTAGAATGCTACTATGCGGTTATATCATTGCATTTTGATATAGCATTATTTGATTTACCATTTCAGATTAAAAAACATCATCAACCTTATATTAGTTGTATTGTTATTAAGTCATGATGTCAGTTACCTATACTAAGTTAGTAACAAAATTATATTATTATCCTGAGACTAACCTATGAATTAAGCCTAGATGTTGTCAATAGTGTGAATTAGAATCTAATGATTAATGAGTTAATTGTTATTATAAAGTAAGAAAAAAAATGTAAAGGAAAAAGCCTCATACAAAAAATAAAATAATTAAAGCAATTGTATTATTTTTTAATTAGGGAATAAAGTAATAATTAAAAAATACATTTAGTTAAAAAAATAAAAAAGGGCATTCAAAAAGGAAATAAAAAAAATAAAATAGAGACTTTCTAGCTTGGTGGATTATGAGAGAAAAGAAAGAAAATCATACAAAAAATAGAAAATAAAGGAGACGGCATAATGAAGGAGAGAAGAAGAGAAAAAGAGGGGCAGGGCAGTGGGGAGCATGAATTGAAGAAGAGAATTACTAGAGAGGGTGCAAGATATTTTCTAGGTATATGAATCTCATTCAGGTTTCATGACATCAAAATTGTGGTTGTGAGCCACTATCAAAGGTATGTTGTTCTATTTATTTGTCAGAATCTACTTATGCATAAATGGTTATGAATCACCTTATTATCTAGTTATTAGTATGTTAGTCCATATTTTTTGCTTTATTATTTTTATGAATCACCTTATTGTCTTATTTCAAGAATACCATATTTCTTTATAGCCTATTATAAATCCACATAGCAAAATTCTAACTTAGCATAGCTATAGTCTAATGACTTTGGATGTTTTATTAAATTAAATAACATTGAATAGCTTTTGTCTGAGCATTTTTTAGACTCATTGAATTATTGTTATCCATCTTCTATATTCAATGCATTCTTCAACCTATTTGTATTAGTTCATAATGGGGTGATATATATATATATATATATATATATATATATATATATATATATATATGGCGATGTAATATAAGTGAGTAAAAATTAAAAAAATATGAACTACATATAACTCTTTATGGATTCTTACTACAGTGTTAAAAAATAAGCCTATGTAAGGAAAATTGGAAGATGATATTCACTTATACCTAAATAGGTAGAAGACCCATGGGGTTATCATTACATGTAATATCTAACCTATATTTACGGTGCCATGACTATATATAACCATAATATCTGGTATGGTGCCCATGCCTATAGATAACAGTTGTTACCATGACTATATACTACCCCTAATTACCTTATTAGTACCCATATATATTTAATAAATTACCTATAAGGTTATCAATATTGGATCAAGTTCCATAATATGACAACAAGTGAACTATCTATCATACATTACTCACATAATCCATAATATACTTGTTCTTTTTAAACTATGAAACCTTATATATAAAAGTGTTTGGTGTGGACACCGATTATCTTCCAAGATCAAAGGTTAAAATTTTGATGATTATTTTAGTTAGGTTTGGATCCCATTCTTTGTATCCCTGTTGGCACGAGGGGTTACAAAGGGCTATCCCCATAAAAAAATTATTAAAATTGCCTTATAAAATTGTAATTTTGTATTTAATCTGGGCCATTGATTATAAGTTTTCAGATATGATGGTAGAGGTTATGTTTAGGTGTTTTTCACCCTAAAATATATTGAGATATGAATGAGATGTATGTGAAGAAAAATTAACTTAGAGTGGAGGCGAACAAGGGGAGAGAAGTATAACAGGATTGGTTACATGATTTTATTTCTTTCTTGTATTGTTGGAAATAATATACTGAATAAGTTTGGTGGGTGTAGCTCATTTTAGGTGAACCACATTAAATATGATGTCTCATGTTATGTGTATGTTTTTATTTATTTTCTAAATGTTTGATTATTTCATTTCATAGTTTCTCTTGTATACGATTTTGGGATAAATCTAGGTTTTAATTTATCCTAACAAAAAGACAGTGTGTAGACCAACAAAAAAGATATATATACCAATTGTATATATGCATAAAATATAATGATTATATATTTATACATTTAAATATATATACCTAGATTATACTATAGCAATGCTATAATGCATAGTTTTCTTGATTATCCTAAGAGGAATATATTGTAGTTAATGCAAATTAACAATGCTTACATAGTTTACATAACAACACTTACATAGTTTACATAACTCATATAAATTAATATATAATCCAGTTTATAATCAAGTATATTCCTTTATTGTAGTTAAGGAATATATAATGCATATTTCATATATTATACGATTCGGGTATATTCTTTTATCATTAATATCTTTTAACTGTGATAATAGCACTACCCAAATACCTTTTAATGATATTCCAGTGTATATGATATTATATTATGATAAAGGTATTATTCAACATATATGTATTCCCCAATAGAGTTGATTAGAGTTTTTTATATCGTATAATATCCTTATAATGTAGTATCATTATTTGTTGGTTATATTCTATCGATCAGTATATATCCATGTTGATGGTTCTAATATATGTATACCCTTATTCACTATATATACATATCCATTTTATTTTAATATAGTTTAACTCATGGAATATTTATAAATAATATATGTGAATGTTATAAAATCATATTTATATATTTGTTATATGCTATGTGGAATATTAATATGTAAATATAAATATGATATGAGGACAAATAATATATAAAAATAAATAATTTTAATATGCCCACAAAGAAGCATGACTTTGCCCTATATATAGGCACTATATAGGCATAGGGTTTTTCCATGGATAACCAACCAAGTTTAATGAGTAAATATATTCAATATTTATAACTATATTATGTGTTATTATCTATAACTTATATTTATAATTTATGGTGCACATGTATTATGTAAGATTAATTCATTGTATCATATTGATATTCATAGTAAACTTATGAAAAGGATTATGCTTTGATTATATGTAAGAGTATATGTGGTTGTTATATAGTCTCTTAAAAACATAATGAGATGCATAAACAAAATATTATGTTCACATGAGATATAACTTGATTAATGAGTTATTTGACCTTAGGGTTATATGCCTAGTTATTTGTAATTAAGTAATGAGTACATAAAAATAATAGACTTTGATATTGTTATTATCTTAGAATGTATTGCATTTGCATTAACTTAGGTAAAGTATAATATGTGATCTAAACATAAATTATACCCAGTTAATATGACTTGTACTTATTTGCTTATTATTTATGTGATAAATAATATTTTATAGATTCATTCATACATTTGATAGATTAAATATATATATTTTTATTATTCATGTGTTTAGCTTATTTTTTGACTTCTAGTAGAAAGTAATTTGTATGAATTTATCGGTTGTGTGTGTGTGTGTGTTAATCAAATCTCGTATTGCTAGTACTAATTAGTGAGATGGACTTCACTACATTACTAACATCACCAATGCTAAATGAAGGTAATTTGATCAAGTGGTGTATATAAAATTAATTGATCATAGAGATCAATGGCTATTAAAAATTTTGATTAAAATAATGTTAGATATTGTCATTTCATAAGTATGATTTACATGTTTATGTGATATTAGGTTAAAATAGATATCTTTATGGTACGCTACATGTTCTTAAAAATTATACAACATATGGGTACTAGCTTGTCTTTTTAGATTTTTGCACCATTACTATCTGCTCATCCATGAAGGGAGGTTCATTCTACGATGGAAGATTATGTGGGGGATCAATGGTCTATGATTAGTGTGAAAAATATTTAGATGATACTCTATTTCTCCACATCAGTACTCATTTAGAGACCACTTGAGATTGTCATAGATACTAGAGTTTGAAAAACTCATGTTTCTTAGAGCCTTCAATCTTGTACATTATATTGTATTTATTATTATTGAAATATTTCACTCGATGAGATGTAATTATTTACTTATTTTATCATGATAGCGGTGGTTGTATGTTTTTACCAATTATGATTGTAAATATATAATTACTTATTATATTCAATTAAGTTATGTTTCATTTGATGATAGTGATCAGTGATGGATAGATGTCACATGCTTATTTTACAATTAATTTACTTAGAATATTTTATTTAGATCACCAATTAGATTCTCATGGTGAAATCTAATGAAAAAATATATTGATTAAATATTTTTTTTAAAGTATGTTATTTTAAGTAGATCTTAGTGAAGATGTTAAAAAATTAATAATGTGTTGATAACTCTCATATAATATCACTAATGCAAATATCTTAATAGTTGCACTATCATAATTGGTTCACATGGATATATCATTGTTTAGTCTCAATAATCATATCTAAAGTAGAGTAATCATATATATTAGAAAAACTATCATTCTTCACAATGATGATGGGGATAAATGATCTATCTTTAACTGCATACTTACTCTTGAATCACTAGTGGTTACATGTAAGGTTCAAACTACATAACATCAGGACAAGGTTAGAACTTACAACACTCTTGTCTAAAATGTAAGTCCTTCAAACCATAATATGAACCCTCTGATTATATAACAAACAATATACACAAGGTTAACAACACACTAAGTTTAATTAAATTCTATTATAACAACATAATAGAAAAAATCATATTTATAACCTCATGGCTTATGCTTAATCAAGAGAAACAATGAAACACTAACTAGAGCATATTAACTTAGAGATACCACTACTAATTATTTGATTGAAAAATAATTAATTTTATCATATTGTTAACTATAAACACATTTTATTATTAGAGTCATGATCACTCAATGAACTAATATATAATCATTAGAATTATATGAGGATAGATTAAATTAGGTATTTACTATGCACAAACATACATACATACAAATTTTCTTCACATATAGTCATTTTTTACCAAGGAATAGG
This sequence comes from Torreya grandis, assembly GCA_037957365.1. NCBI lineage: Eukaryota > Viridiplantae > Streptophyta > Pinopsida > Cupressales > Taxaceae > Torreya > Torreya grandis. The sequence goes on from JARHVA010004535.1 coordinate 298,983, forward strand.
AAAATTTGACTAGCATAAACATCCATTAATGAGACATAAGAGTAATATAATCAACAAAAAAAGTTCAAAATATTATCATTTTATTCACTTTGGGATCCAACGGTCCACGATGGCTATATACTCCACCATAATAGTAAGAATCTAATAAGTGAATTCTCTCTAATAAGATTCTCCCATCCACCAATGGAATGAATCTAACAACTAGGATTTAGTGATTATCAATGTAGTCCATGTCTGAAAATATGAACATTTTCACTGTGTCATTCTACTTGTACACACATGATCAAAAAATTTTGAACACATGTAGAAAAACACCAAACACTCTAGAGCTCTAAATGTTTAACCATGCTCTGATACCAAAATATAATTCTCATAATTTATATCTCAGACACACAAAAACCACACAATTTTTTTCTAACACTCTAATGAACACATTAATTTCTATGCATACAAATACAGTAACATGAACATGACATACAAATTCAATAAAACATAAAAACACGTCACCATAAATTTATGATCTAACTAGTTATACCTCGATCTAGTACACAAAATAAAAAACATAAAGTCAAGCCTCAAATACAACCTAGATCAGTTATTAGTGATTCGGGTGTCAGCGATCTGACTCAAGATGAATTCTAAATGATGTAAAATCATTCACAGACACTTAAATCTAGACAAATTTTAAATCTCTTTACAAATTTTTTATGAACCCCACATCCAAATAAAAAATAAATTTTATAAGTAAAACTTTACAAACAAGGAAGGTTCACATCCCATCTCTAGTTATATTCACAAGTATAAATTTAAGAATAAATACAATCACAGGAAAAATTAGGTCAACATTATAGTTAAATAAGTCAAAATTACTCTTAAAATTATAAAAGTTTGACATGGCTAAACAAACTACAAAATGATGCTAGAATAAATATCTAAAGAAAGGTTTACACTATTATAAAGTAATGGATCAAATTTGAATGAGACAATCATCACAATGAAAGTATATTTTTTTTTAAAGTGTAAATGATATTAAGAAAAACAATATCAAACCAAACAATACTTAAAGATATTTTTTGATGTACTCCCAAAAAAATGACAATCAGGATTCAAGGAGAACTCACTAAAAATATCAAACAAAGTTGAAAAATAAATATAGAAGGTTATATGTGAATACGAAACTCAAATGGAGAGGTTAAAACTTTTAGATTCAAAAAACATTAAATTGGATGATTATTAGAACACCTTTCTTAGAACGATTTCATAGATTAAAATTGGAAATAATTTTAATTTAGAAAAACGTCATTAAAAATAGCAAAAGGTAGCAAAAACTGAAACTAAAAGCTCTTAAGTTGATATTAAGGTAAGAATATTTGTAAATATTTTTTTTCCTAAAGGAACTAATTTTTAACTATTTATTAGATGTCAATTCCATAGCACATTCACTAAAAAATCAGCAAGCTAAAAAGAATTTTTCTTATGAAAGCCTTTAAAATTGAGGTACTCTTTTGGCTCAGATGAGCTAAAAATTAATGTGGTACTAAAAACTAATTTAATCAGCTAGTGATAATTATGATCAAGACATAGATATCAAATTAGATGACTTTGGCTATTTTAAAATTTGATTTTTGAAGGGTAATTATAGACTAAAACACGTAGAAAGTTTTACCACTAGAAAAATAAATTAGCGAATTAGATTCTTTGATTTAAGAAAATATTTTATCTATTGTATTATAATTATAATTGAATTATTAAAGTCACTTAAGAGGATGGTACCAATGATTGTGCTTGAGAAAATGAAATACTTGCTTATGATTTTGATGTATAATAATGGATTACACTTTAGTTTGTTTGACACAAGGTCAATTTATATAACTTATTGGCTTGGTATTATACTCAATACCAATCCTTTTTAGATAGCTACAGCCTCTATTGATTTATCTTAAACTATGAGAATATAACCACCCTAAATCCATATTCTTAGAGCTATTGCTAATTTTAGTTATCAAGTTGTACCTTTATGATTAAATGAACTTTTATTATGTAAATGAGTTGATATAAATCTATAGTTTTAAAAATTCAACTCTGTATAAGAACGTTATTTTCAAAATGACATGATATCATGATAAAACCAATAATTTATAAAATTCAAAAGACTCAATTTATGAAATTAAAAAAACTCTTTTATTGCAAAACAAGATACATTAATTTTATTTTAACAATTGAATGGTAGCATTACAAATCTATAAAATACTCTAACTACATACACCACTATGTGTATAAATTTAACATCACATTAAGTATTTATAAATCATCTAATGTCTACCTCCACTTACATATTTGAATTATAACTACCTCTTCACAAATCACAAAATAACAAATAAGATATTTCAACAATCTCATTTAAATGTTAAGTTTTACAACACAAAAGATATTAAATTCTTCTAATCTAACTGTTAGTGGTACTCACCAATCTGCATTACGAAATAGTCAATAAAAGAGTCAGTTTACACTGAGTAAGAGACTTCTCTCTCCTAAATATTTCATATTTCTAAATCAAAAGATAAATTAAATAAATATTTAAGCAATAAAACATGACATACTTATGATAACTTTACAAACTATGCAATAAAAAAGGTTAATATTATCGAGATGAAAATTATCTAGTTTGTACCCAAGCTCATCATCAACTAATTTATATAATTACAATTTTGTTACAATAATAATATAATATACCTATACAAAATGCTAAACAATTGAATCACACTAACATAAACAAAACTACCAATACAAAAAGAATTGTACAAACATTTAATTTATAAGCTCTCATTTAAAAATGATATATAAAATAAAGATTTTTAAATCGAATCTCAGTCAGAGTTTTCTCTCAATAGAAGTCAAGGAGCTAATTCATTAAACACTTATTGAAGAGAGGTCAAGACACATATATAAGGAACTCACAGGTGTAATCAATAAAATAAAATAACGAATCTCTACTCAATACCTGACACTTAATATATATATATATATATATATATATATATATATAGATTTAGTAGTCTCCACTCAATATCAACTCCAACTCTATTGAATTGTACCAAAAATATATTGTGCAAGGAGAAGATTGGTCTTATGCAAATCACTTTATGAGATGAAATTTTTCGTTAAGAGAACATTAAGCTCAAACTTACATTCTTATAAATGCGTAGGCTACTACACACCTATGCCATCTCGCTGTAAATAATTGTATCATCATAATTTTTATACATATCTATATTTATGTATATTTATTTTATTATAAATAATATTACTTTTAATATTCTCCATATATGTATATGTATATACATTTATGAATTTTTTATGAATATTTATTTAAATATAAAAATAAATATTCACATAAACAAAATTTATCATTAACTTTTAATGTATATATAATATATATAACATAACATAAAATATAATAAATATCATATAAAATATAAATAAAAAAGAACAAAATATATTTTATATATATATATATATATTTGAGCCCTAGTCATGGCCATGGCCGTCAGCTAGGCCCTATTAGGGCTATGGAGGACCGGTTAACCCGACCCCTTTCCCTCCCTATTATAGGAGGGGGCTGGGATGGCTCAGTTGTTGTCCCCCTCCTTCTAACCTCACCCCCGCCCCCAACACACACACACACACACACACACACATAATTTATTTTCAATTTTAGTTAAATAAATAAAGTTAATAACAAACCTCAATATGATATTATCATGTATATATTTATATAATATATCAATAAATCTATCATGCCCAATCTAGAAGGGCAATATGGAAGTAACTCGGGAAGTTTTAAGAGATATATTTTACAACTAGATTTTATGTTTTTTTATTATTCTTTTTATTTCTTATTTCAACAAATATAAATTTAAAATATTTAGAAAATAAATCTAGTTTTCACACTAGATTAAAACTACATACATGAATCAAATACATACAAGTAAATAGTTAGATTTTTAAAGCAACAAATATTTCTAAAATACACTCTTTTCTTTCATTCTATGTTTAATTTGTCCTTTATTTTGAAAAAATTATGGAATTTGAAAAGAGAAAACCCTTGCCTAATCCATAGAAGCTTCCTACTTCCCCTTCCTTCACTCTCCTTCCACTTAAATTTCTCCCTTGGGAAATTTTATAAAATGGTTAATCTCTCCACCAAGTTAATTATTTAATGGAGAAAAAAATAATTGTACAATGCATGTTTATTTATTATTTTAGTGTATGTGTATTAGAAATAGGGCTTCCATTTTTCTCCAATTAACCATCCACCTATCATTTATTTAATTCATTTATTTGTTTATCAATATTTTTATTTTTTATTAAATTAATCACTACATTAAAATTTTGAATAACAAAATATATATTAAATTTATTACAAAATTAGTAAGAATATACATATATATAGATAGGTACATATATATGTATATTTATAATTATGCTCATTTAATTAATATTATTTTAATTTATATTAATATATAAATACATTAGATACTAGAATATTTTTTTATTTGATAAGGTAAACTCAAGTTTTACAAAGACCTAGAACCATGAGAGTGAGATACAAAAGTTTGAACAGACCCTTCATAGTCGATCGAGCAAAAAGAAAAACTATAGGCTAGAGCAAAACAAAACAAAACCAAAAATAGAAAATTACCCAGATTATGTGGAGGGGCCCTCCTGGATGTCTTCAGCAGTAGAACTTTTCTTTACTAGAATGTTGGGTTTGTCTTTTGGAACCTTGGCTCTGGTGTAATTTTTGGAGCCTTCAACAGGTTCCCCAAGAAAAATCATCCTAGGTCACTTCTTGCCTTTCACCTAAGGGGTTTTGCTTTGGGGGAGACCCCCTGGGAGAACTCAGGGGGAGGATTTTAGGACCTTGGGGGATTTGAAAGCAAGGGATTGAGGAGGGGTTAGGTAGAATGCATAAAATATTGAACAATGACCTCTGTCACCTGATGAAGATTGTTCTAGTTTTTTATTAGTTTTGCCAAGCCAAGTCCCACCTGCTAAACCTTTGTATTAAAATTTTTCAATATTTATTTATTTTTTTCAAACTCCTCAGTTACAATGGCCTTACCCTTCTAGTCTGAGGTGATAGAGAACCCAAATTTGATGGGTTTGGGATTGGAAATGAACAACAACTTAAGTGGTAGGTCATCAGGTGGGAATTTGGATAAGCTATTTTGAGAAGAGTGTTTAAAAGTTAGGTGGCATCCCTCAGTAGGATACTCCTCTAATAAATCCTCTAGGGAGTCCTCAAAGGAAGATCCTCTCGGGGGGACCTTCTAACCCAGAAGGGTTTGGCCATGTTTTATAAGCAAAAGGATAAGGCCTTGATGGAGAATAGGGTTAGTGTCATTAATCTAATGGAGTAGGTAGTGATTTATAAAGACATGAGAAGGAAATAGGGGAGGCTAATTTTAAAACTGATACAATGATTAAGCAAAAAAAATAGTGTGAGAAAATGAGAGTATACTTACCTTCTAAAGTCATGTATCTCATGACCTGAAGGTAGACATCAAGTCAGTATCATGATGGGTATATGCAAGGAAAGCCCTTCTTTTTAGTTTACATGAAGTCATTGGTTTGAAAGAGAACATTTTAGGGATTCCTATTTCTTAGACTGGTCTTTGAATTCTTTAACATCGATAGGAAATGCCCATGGTATCGCCAATAAACTTCTCAGAGATGTTTATGGAAATACCCTGTATAATGACCTTCCTTTTGATCTAAAATTATTTATTTATCCAAATTATGAATAAATATATATGTTTATTTATTTAATTTATTTATCTACATAATACCATTTTAATAGACATATATTTATATATAATCTTATTTACGTCTATTATTAAATGTTACCTAAGCTAAGTCACAATAATATTTATGTTATTCACATTTTAAAAGTAAATTTTGCTATCAAAATATCAAGAAATTTACAAGTCAAATAATCAGAACCAACTTATCATAATAATGGTTACTCGATGGGTTCAAGTAAACTATTTGGATTGACACAGATCTAGTTCGATGGATAAACCTATCAAATGTAACTTATCTATACAAAAACCCCTAGTAAGGCATAAACATCACATTAAGTAATAATATGAATTATTATTAGTATTAAAATACACACAACCCAAGGTAATCTTACATGAGTCATAACTAACCTATTTTTATGTCAACACAACAAAATAACTAAAATCAAGACTAACAACCAATCACAAGACATCTCACTCACACATCATGCAAAAAGACATACTCAACACATCAGTATTCCAAATGATGTCACGTCATCAATAAACACTATAGAGATTGAGAAGGGTATTACAACATGGATAAGATGAATAATCCTAGGTTAAGGAATGAACTTTTTGGCAATGACCCCTTTCAATTTGGTAGTCAAAAAACTAAGGTCATCATGTTGAGATACACAAAATCTATGATTATGAAGAATAATAGGGACCTTATCAAGATTAGGGTATCCATACAACCATTTTTATTCCTCCTCCATTTAATCAATACATCATGTCTAACAATAATGAAGATTTACTCTAATCTTTGAGTTTAGGGACCAAACTTTCATCTAATTTTGATATTCAAAATTTATGCCACTTAATTTCTAGGAGGAGTCTCTATCATGCATTCAAGACCAATCCCTAGAATAAGGATCTCTAGAGGTTAGCAAGGATGCCATGGGTTCCTCCAATTCCAATCTACCAAGTCTCCCAAGACAGTAAAATCCATCCTTAATGAGGAATCATCTCAATCAATCCATGGGTTTTCTATGGAAACCCATACCCATCAAATCAACCAAGAGATAGAAAATATCCAAGATAATAAAACAAAAAATTATTTCATTGAGACAAGTTCCAGCCCAAATCTAAGTTTGAGTGTGAACCCAAATTCATCCTCATTCATCATCAACCCATCCAATCCAAACTGGAATACTTATTCAAATTTATAAAACATCAACCAATCCAATCCAAACTTGAATACTCATTCAATTTTATCAATCATCAATCAATCTAATCCAGATTTGAATACTCATTTAAGTTTACCAACCAACAATCAATCAAATATAAACTTGAATACTTATTCAAGTTTTCCAATTAATCAAAATCCAATCTTCCATAGTTCACTAATCAATCATACCAATCCAAATCAAAATCTGAACTTGAATACTCATTCTAGTTCACCTATCCATATTCAATCAACTTAAAATCCAAACTTGAATGTCTATTCAAGTTTATCCATCAATAAAATTTTGCTTTAGGAAGTGTACCAAATTAATTTTAAAATCTAAGTTCCTTTCTAGGGTTAGTTCCATTGCATTCAAATCAACCACCCATCAATCCAAAACCACGCATTCACACTAATTCAACTTTCAATAAACATCAACCATTTAACCCCAACACTCATTCAAATCAAATTTTTGGTTCACATCCTTTTTCAAATCCAAACTTGAACCAAACCAACCTGAATTCATTTACCTTCACAAACTAAATAAATCCTAACTTCACCAAAATCCAAATCAATCAAATCCTAATTTCACCATCAATCCAAATCAAATAAACTCTAATTTTTCCACTAGTCCAGCAAACTCAAATACCCTCACACAATCACAACATGACAATCCCTCTTTCAACACACTTCCCTATCAATTCATCAACAATCCACCCCATATCAATATTCATTTTCACAAATCAAAACCACTTCAAACCCATTTATGGGTCAAACTTCTAACATGTTTACTTCTTCAAGACAAAGTAATAAACTCTTGCCACACTTCATTCAAGAGTGGAAAAACATGAAGGATAAGATCTGAGGCTTGCAAGACAGTACTTTTTCAAGATAAAAATAATATAAGTTTGAGTAAATTTGTCCCTATTCATATGATGTAAACAATATGACAACACCATTTTCCAAACATTTATAACTCCCTAAATATGACAAGTACAAAGATAAGGGTGATCCTGGGGAACATATTAAAGACTTTTATATGGCATGTGTCGATGTTATCTATAGTAATGAATACATGTTGAGACTCTTTCCATGTAATCTTAGGGATCAAGCCCTAAAATGGTTTTCACATTTATCCAAAGGATGAATCTCTCCACCTTTGGAGACCTATTCAAAAAAAGTGTTCATCATTTCTCATACAGTGTTGAAAATGAATTGACCATGATTGATCTATATAATACTAAACAATGAAAAGGTGAAACCTTTGCCTCTTTATTAAAAAGATGGCAGTCATTGGCAATCCATTTTCCATGGTCTTTTCTTGAAAAAAAACTCATTATTATCTTCATGAACAACCTTAACTCAGAATTGGGTCATCACTTGAAACATCTTTGTCCATATTCCTTATATGAAATCATCTAAAAATGGAGTTCAAATTGAATGAAATTTAATTACTAAGCGTGTTATAAAAAATTTCAAACATGATAGCAATTCCACAAACCAAATAGAAAAACCTAAGTTTTTTATCAAAAATAAAAACATTATGGGTGATAGTGTAACTAATGTCAAGTAAGTTCAAAACACACAACTCATCAACAACATCATAATATCTAGTGGTCAAAAATAATAATAAAACCACAAGCTTAAGTTCGCCCAATTAGGAGACTCTTATGAATCAATTTTTTGAAAGTTGGCCCAAGAAAACATGATCATTTGGCCCAACACCAAACCCTTTGAATAAAATGTTCTTAAACCTGATTGGAACCATGATGACGAATATTGTGATTATCATAGGATTAAGGTACATTCAACCAATTGGTGTATGAGGCTAAAACATTATTTCCAATATCTCATGGATTTTGGGGACATAGCCATTGAAATTCAACTATCCACATTATCCTAACCAAAATTTGGGCATATATTAAGATATATTTCACAAACATAGGCAAATACATGATAAACAAAAATAAGAGCAACCTTGAACAAGTAATGTTAATCAAACTAATCATATTTTTAGATCTATAGTCAATTGTGTTAATTATACAAACCATCATGTTTCTATCATTTCTGTCAAATCCCAAGATTGTGTCGTTATCAGAAGGCACACCAATATTACCATCCCAAGTGCTTCTTCACCCACTATTGAGAGTAAGTACAATATCATAGATCATTTTGAGAAGACACATGCTCACATATCCATTTTAGATCTTCTTAAAACCTCCCTTATATATAAATATATATTGTATAAAGTCCTTCAAGATTCAAGAGTCCCTTAAGACATCAATCCATCAAATTTTTAAGCTTTAGTTGGGAAATTATCCATTAACAATCAAGTTACATTCAATCATTATGATATCTCTCCTATGGGATTTGTACATAATTTACCTTTGTATATATGTCATGATCTCTAGACACAAAGTAAAAATGGTGTTTATTGATAATGGCATAGCTTTGAACTTGTGTACATTAAGATTAATCAAACATTTAGGATATCCAATAACAACATTATAGTCAAATATTATTATTGTTAAGGCCTACGATAATAATGAGTGTGAGTCTATGGGTACCATATATCTTCCTTTGATGGTGGATCTTGTCATTCAAGAGGCATTAGTTCATGTGCTTAACTTAGATTTACCTTATGTTTTACTTCTTGCATGTCCATAGATCCACTTTATCAATTCTATACTTTCCACCTTATACCAGTGTTTGAAATTTTATCATGATGCCATGGAAGTAAACATACCTAGTGATCATCAACCTTTTGATATTACAAATTATTAGGACATTATCAAAAATCTAATTATATCCCTTTTACTGAAGACCCATATGTTTCTATTGATGAATAACCAAATATTAAAAACTACATCCATCCTAATAAATTATTTCAAACACCTCCCCTTGATGGTTGGTTGAATACGCCATCCACATCCACTTCCATAAATACTTCATCTACAAGTCAATCATCCAATAAACCTTCCACTTCAAAAACCACACCATCTCCTCCAACCCAATTCAAAATTATTGAAAAAGGCATGGACTAGTATGAAATTTAAGATGATAATTACTTAGGTAAAATTTACATGTCTCCAAATGATCATGGCAGGCCCCATTATTGAAATGATACTCGAGTGGTTCATAACTCTAAAAAAAACATTATTTTCAAAAGGTGGTCATCTTCCAATGATCAAATTAAATATTTTAATTCCTCTTTAATTTATTCCAATCAATAAGTTACTTCCTTCCTTAAAAACCAATATCACATAGCCAAATCAATCATGTGTAATGTAATGAATTATAAATGTAAGGGCCTTGGCCTTCATGAACAAGGACTAATAGAACCAATCATGTTTTAATATAATTATGTTTTTCATGGTATAGTATTTAACACACTTAATTTGATCATAACACTTTTCCAAAGTGACTCTTCTTATGAGTCTGAGGCAAGCTCTTTGAACACTAAAAGGGTTCCATCTAAAGCTGATATGAAGATCTATCCATGAAAAACTTATTCTATGAAAACATTATTTTAGCACTTGACCTAACATATCCAAACCTAATCCAATGGGACTAACAATCAATACCTACACTTGATCACTTTCAAAATGATGAAGCATATTTGAATTCTTGAGCTCAAGAGACCATATTCTAGTAAGCAATCATAAGAAGGGATTTTCCATCTAGTTAGATTATTCTACATATTTTGGGCAAATATTATCACATCATCAAATTAGTAACACAAAAATATTACAATAAAAATACCTTAAGAATGAACATAACTTTCCTCCACCACCCATAAAATATAAAAAAGAATCAACTCTCCTAGTTAAAGACGCCATAGCAGTTAACATTGGGATAGAAGAAAATCAAAAGATGTCAAGATTTATGCATCATTAACTCAAGAATAATATAAAACTTTCACCCATTTAATTAAATAATTCTCTGATGTATTTGCATGGTCTTATGTAGGCATGTCAAGGCTTGATCCTTCACTTGGTGTGCATCATCTTTTGGTTCATTTGGATGCAAAACCTATAAAGCAGAAACTTATAAAAATGCATCTCAAATTTGCACTCCTAGTAAAGGAAGAACTATAAAAAAATTAGAGGTTAGCTTTATACGTCTCATAAATTACTTAGATTATATTTCTAATGTTATGCTAGTATCAAAGAAACTAGTTAGAATCAAGGTATGTACAAACTTTAGGGATATAAATAAGGCATGTCCCAAATATGACTTTCCATTATCAAATTTAGACATGATCATGGACTCCATCGGGTCATGATATGTCTTTAATGGATGGTTTCTCAAGTTATAACAAAATCAAAATAGCCCCTGAATACCAACACAAGATAGCATTTATAACACCTTGGGACACTTTTTGCTATCAATTAATACCCTTTAGTCTCAAGAACACTGAATCCACATACCAAAGAGTAATGATATTTATCTTCCATGATATTGTTCATGACATCATGGAAGATTGTATTGATGACATTCTTTCAAAATCCAAATCTAGATCAGAGCATCCTGAGATACTTCACATAATTTTTGACAAAATGAGAGAGTACAAGCTCCATTTGAATCCAAAGTAGTGTGTCTTCAGGGTTACATAGGGCAAGTTATTAGGATTCATAGTTTCACACTGTAACATATAGAGGTTGATCCTTCCAAAGTTTTAACTATCATGAATATTACTCCACCTAAAAATCTCAAGCAACTTCATAGTTTCCAAGGTAAATTTAGGAAATTTGATAATTTATATCACATCTTGTATAAATTTGTCATCTATTCACTTTCTTTATTAATAAATATACTATGTTCACTTGAAATGAATATTGTAACAAGGCATTTGAAAATGTTAAACAATATCTTTCCAATCTACCAGTCTTAATGCCATCTATTGTAGGAAATTTTTTCCTTTTATATATACTTACTCCACAATATGCATTGGGGGCATTGTTGGCATAAAATGATGACAGTGGATGAGAATGATCAATGCATTACCTAAGTATAAATTTGGCTTCATATGATATTAATTAATCTCCCATGGAAAAAACATGTCTTGCAGTTGTTTTTGTTTCCCAAAAACTTTGTCATTACATGCTCAACAATTAAACAAAACCCATTGCCAAAATTGATCCTCTTAAATATCTCTTATGTAAAGCAGCTTTAACAAGAAGAATGGCTAAATGGGTCATGTTTCTTAGTGAGTTTGATCTTTACTATATAGATCAAAAATCAATAAAAGGATAGGTACTATAAGATGCATTATTAGAGGCTCCTTTAGAAGATCACACACCTCTTGTCACAAATTTCTCGGATAAAGCAATTATGTTAATCAATGAATCCATAGTCTAGAAGTTATATTTTAATGGCTATTTTACTAATTATGGTTTGGGAGCATGTATATTATTGTTTACTCCTAATGGAGACCTAATTTTAAAAGCATTCTGGATTAAATTTCTTTATACAAACAACATATCAAAGTATGAAGCCTTTATAGTTGGTATTAAACTTGTAATACAATGGGGTATCCAGAATATTCTTACCTTTAGTGATTTAAAACTCATCATAAATCAATTCACTAATGAATTAAAATCTCATGATGACAAATTAATCCCATACAAAAGGATGGTGGATAGCCTCAAGTTATGTTTTACATCTATACAATTTGAACAAGTGCCAAGGGCTAACAACAGTGCAGTTGATGTCATGTCCATGATTGGTTCATTATTAGACCTTCAAACTAAGCATAATTAATTTCTTGTATAATACTTGATAATACCAGCTTATGATACTTTGGATTCTGAGATAGTTTTCTAGTTGGTTGGTCCCACTTCTCCTTAGTACAATGACATCTATGAATACCTCTATAACAACACCATTCCATCCAACTTCACTCATAACCAATACAAATCCTTTATCCAATGAACATTTATTATACTATCATTTTTTGGACCCTATATCAAATAAGTTATGATGGAACTCTACTACAGTGTTGAAATTCTAAAGAGTCCACCTTAGCCATTAGATAAATTCATGAGGGAATTTATGGTGCTCATTATAATGACATAGTCCTTGCTAAAAAACTCTTGAATGTGGTTTATTATTGGCCTATAATTTAATATGATTCTTGTACTTATGTTAAGAAATGTGTGCCTTTCCAAAATCATAGTGATCTTATACATAATCCTTCACAATATTTACAACCCATCACTACACCTTGGCCATTTTCCATATGGGGGTTATACCTCATTGGTAAAATCAATCCTAATTATTTAGATATCCACAAGCATATTATTACCACCATAGAATACTTTACCAAATGGGTTGAAACTATGCCCCTAATGTATGTCACCGACAAACAAATTTCCAAGTTTATCTTACACCACATTATTTATCATTTTGAAATCCCATATGCTATCATCTCCGATAAAACAAAATAATATAAAAACAAGGACATCAAGGTCCTTTTCACTACTTACCATATTAAACATAAGTGGTCTAATCCTTACTACCTACAAGTTAATGGCCAAGTTCAGGCAAAAAATAAAAACATCCTCAAAAATCTTAAATGGATTGTCAATGTTTTTGGTCATGACTAGCATATGTCATTTTATCCACTTTATGGCATACCGTGCAAGCATCTGCACACCCATAAGGGCATCCCCATACTCCCTTGTTTATGACAGCGAGTCCATCTTACCTCCTATCCTTACACATATCTTTATAAAATATTTTGATGATGAATCTTACTGCATTTCATGCTTAAGCAAACTCAACCTCCTTGATGATAAATACAACAATGCCTTAAACCACTTACAAGTCTACCAAAATTATTTTAATTGTAGCTATAATAAGAGGACTAAATCTAAGGAATTTGAAATCAATGATCTTGTTCTGAAATAAAAATCAATAGAATACCAATATAGAAAAGGAGAAAAAAGGAAAATTTGAACCAAATTGGTTGGGCCCATACATAATCACTGCTAAATATGGATTTGGAGTTTACAAGTTGGCTACAAAAGATAGAAAGGAGCTTAATAAACTGATGAACATCATGCACATCAAACAATTCTATGTTGAAATCATTATAGTGTTTTTGTACATATCCTAATGTCAAAAAATCAAAAAATTCAAAAAAGTCAAAAAAACTTAAGAAAAAGAGAAAGAAAAATTGTATGTCCAAAAGTGAAAACCAATTTATTGACACTTTGGGAAATTATAATGGTGAAAACTAATTTCTGGCACTATACGTAATCCATTGTCTATATACACCCTAGTTACTTGGGGGCATCCCATTGTATTTATCACTTGTATATTTCTATTTAGTCACTTATTCCATCATCCACCCATGACATGTTAGCTTGGGGTTTGACCCTTTCACTTGTATAATTATGTCATTGTTCATGTTCAGATAAATATCTTGTATGTGACCATTATTATCACTTGTGTATCCATATCTAAACACATTCTTATCTATGCATCCAAACATGACACTTCATCTATTCAAATATACCATACATCTATCATTTAATAACATCATCATTAACTCATTCATCTTCTTGGGATGGAAATCACTCATCTATTCATCCAAACTTTGCACTACATCATCTCTTTTTCATCCATTCCTATATTGGGAGAATTACATCTAGCCTGATATCCCCACCAAGACTTTATCCATGGTAGATTATGTAGGCAGTCCTTAGAGACATGGGGTCTCTAGGGTTAGCTCATCCACCACATCCCTTTGTCATCCCATCATATAAAACATGATTTCACTTTTCCACATCACCATCCACAATAATATGGTTTTCTTAGGATTTCATCATCAAATGTTCAACATTGTCATAGATATTGATTACTAAAGGTTCAACTCTAGCCTAGGGATGTTCAAAAAGTCATTTGCTTAAGTTTACATGTCATTTTATTTGTTTGCTTTCTTATGTGTTTTTTTTTCATTTTATTACTTTTTCGCATTTTTTTATGTACTTGCTTTATCATTTACTTAGCTTTGATGCGAACATTTATTTTATTTTTCATTATTAGTCATTATTACAAAACAATTCTTTCTTTTCATTTATTATTGCGTTTTGAGTTAAGATGATTACATGTATTGAAAATTGTGTGATTATGATCTTCCATATCATAATGCACTAAGTCTTGCACAAATAAATATTTCAGTCCTTATGCATACAACACAATAGTCATTATGGTTATTTCATATCATTGGTTCATAATTTTTTACGTTATATTAAACAAAGGTTTCTCAGCTCTCACTTGTTTATTAATGTTAGAATTATTGTTAGAAATCCAAAGTAAATCAAAATCAGCATAATATAAGGATTGTGTCTCATTCCAAACATAGTATATCACACTCATATTCTTGTCTATTGGAGCACTGGCTAGGATCTCTGCTTTCAAACAAATGCATAGATTAATGAGCAAATGTAAAACTATTTCATAAACATTATTGTGAGTAAGAATGAGAATATTACATAAAAAATAAGACAAAATATCCAATGCATTCTATGTTTAATAACTCACCTAAAGGATGTACAAATAGGATATTAATGTGTAACTCTTTCATGAATGATCCTAAAGGCCTAAAATATGTATGTAACTCCTAATATAAAATGGCCAATCAAGGAGTAATATCCATTAGTTAATGATAATGAAAAAGAATAACACCCTATGTTTAAGTACACCTAAGCAAGTTAACTCAAGTGTATAAATAACCCATGTGTGTAGGAATAATACAAATAACAAAATATAAGGAAAATAAATACCTACACTAACATTCCCCATTTAAACACAACTTAGGTGGGTAGAATAAATGGGTCCCGACAACAAAGTTTGATGAGATACCTATATACAAAAAAACTCTCATAAAGTGGATAAAATAAGAAAACTCGTAAGAAAAAACTTTCCCCCTCGAAAGAGATTAAAAAACAAGATGATAAGGCTAAAAAACCCCACTAGAAGCTACAACTATTTGTAGCCACCATGTCTCTTGCAAAGCAGCTCTCTGGAGTAACTGTGGATTAGTAGTAGATGTAGTGAAGAGTGAATCACCCTAGAATAGTGAATGTGTTTGCCAAAGTATCTGATGCATCTCCAACTAAAGTATATTCTCTATACAAGGAACTATGCTCCTCATGCATAGTAGATGGGCCAACAACTCCATGTAATGATGTAGTATCAGAAACAAATACAAAGAAAGAATTTGGAATACCCTGTAACTATGTAGAAGATTATCTGATGTCTGATGACGCTTGAATCAATATACTTCTTGTAATGTATAAAGTGGAGTAGGTGACTCAATAAATAGATTCTCAATATCTAGAAGGTGACAAGAAGATGGTGGAGGTGTGTCCCCATCTCTACCATAGTCATTTGTGCTAGATGAAGAGTCTTTATTATCATATATAAGGTCAAGTTCAAAAATGTCAAGTCCAAGTGAATTTTATGCATAAGAATCTGAAGGATAGTCTAGGATAAAGTCTGAGAAGGTATATAGTCAATATTGATGATTGACCAATCCCACTACAATATAGTATCATTGTACAACTCTCTGACATACATCAAATATGGAGTGAACTCAACTCTCATGCCCAGAATAAAGTGAGTAATCTAATAAATAGATAGGATATTAGTTAATACTAATAACATTATTGAATGTTTTTCCACTCACTTCAATAAACCCTCTCCTCAAAGCATGTGTAGAAGTGTTGTTAACTAAATGAATAGTGGACATGTCACATGGTCCCAAGGAAGTGACCTAAATATGTGAAGAATCCATGCGATGTGATGCTCTAGATTCAATTACCCATGTAGGAGTTGGAGATACAACTACAACTAAGGCCCTTCCTTTTACTTTCTTCTCATTTTTTATTTTTCCTTTTATTTACCATTGTTATTTGCCTTGGAGGATTCTGGTGTTGATGAATATGGTTTCATAGACTAGAAAACACCTATATTATTCTTCTCAAGAAGAGTTGTTAAGTGGTCAATTTATTTCTTCAAATATTTTTTTCATCATGCTTGTCTGTGTAATACCCAAACTTGATCCTCTCTTTCTTATGATTAACATTAGAAGAGGAGATCTCATTGGTTGATTTAGAAGTGGAAGGTTTTTTATCCTTTTTATTATATTTCTTCTCTTTTTTATTTGAAGCCTACTATTTCCCATTCCTAAAAAATAGTGCTTGAATTTTTGTGGACTTCAATGTGCCCATATATACTAACTTGGCTTATCTTTTAGTCAAGTCTATAACAAAGGCATCTAAACAATGCATTTTTCATGTAGTCCCAAGAGAACTTTTGTGGTATGGAAAGTGGATACAAACACACAGTAATATAAAACTAATTTGGAGAGAATTGATAGAATAAGTTGATTATATTTCTTATATATACCACATTTTTTCACTTTAACCTTAGAGATTTAAACTTAGTGAAGAAATCCTATAGTGTCAAATTTACTTGGGCTCAAACTGATGAGCTCATTCTCCAATTTATGACCTCTCATCACATCAATTTTCCAAAAGATTTTTGCAAGTGTGATCCATACTTCATTAGGTGCTTTAACACATTCAATGTGAAAATGTAAGTCAAGAGAAATATACAAACTAAGACAACCATGTGCTTGATCACATTTGTTAAACCATTTTTTTTATTTTCATCTACTAATGTTGAGTTTCCTTATTCATAGTTATCCTATATAATTTTTATTTTCTTAGATCCATTTACATGTTGGTTTTCAATTCATGAGAGTTAAATGAAGTAAGTAATAGAAATGACCAACAATCTATGTAAGAATAAATGAAATTGTAAAATCTAATGTGCAAGAAGAAGAACACATCCCCCAAATCAAGAGAATATGAATGGAAAACAAATTAGACCAATGAAAAGAGAACAAAAAACATGTAATTTTGAGAAAGACGCCACTCAATTTTGAGTTTTTGATCAAAATTTATAGCAAACTTGTCATTAATGGCATATTTAATGAGTTTGCACTAAAGGTTTAAATGCACAAGTAGAAATAACAACAAATTGAGCCTTGCATATAATCAACAGAACCATAATTCAATCACAGTCCTCATCAAGACAACTTATTTCAAAAAAACCACCTGGCCATACACCCCTATTTGCACTTTACTGAAAAAAGGTTTATATTGAAGGTGTTTCAATTAAAAAATTAAAGCTATTTTTAAAAAATAATTATTAAAATAGCTTATTTTTCAAAAAAGCTTAGGACATGGATTAGGTATTTTAGACTTTAGTTATAGCAAAGTAAATGAAATATTACTATTTAGAGAAGCACCGCTATGGAGAAGCATTGTCCAGGCTTTATGATATGAAGTTTTTCCTTTTGTCATGCATCCTCTAACATGGATCAAGATGTGGGATGGTTTTAGAAGACTACAGCAAGCCGTGGGTTAGAAAGCATGTTTCCTCAAAAAATAGCTCTTTGTATTGGCCTTGTATACTCCTAGTTTATACAATGGAGTTCCTTGTTTGCATTAAGGAATGACAAGCACAATCTGAAGAGAGAGATATTTTCATGTCACTAGGAGATTAACAAGCCTAAGGAAACTCCTTCAACTTTGTATAACACCTCACTTTCCCACTTAATACACAGTCTGATGTTGATTATGTTCATAGGGTTTACAAACTGGCTGAAAACCCATTCATAATTTCTACTAATCATCAAAGTAGGAGTGATATACCAACATTTCGACCAAGAGGATTAGTTTACATGGTAAGTAAAAATGGGGATGGTGAGTTATGTAGAGAACTATCAATAATGGTAGTGAGGAAGTCAATGAAGGCTTGAAACATCATCGAAGTGGTAATAGTCAATTAAAATATCCCCATTTTCTTTGTTGGTTCAAAGTAATAGTGATCAAATGGTAAGATAACTCTGGTACTACATCATGCAAAATCAACCAACATGTAATCCATAATTTGTCAGGGTGGCATTGAGTGGCAAGAGAATCAACTAGTAGTCCATGTGATGAAAATGATTTTCCCTCCACCATGCAATGAATCCTCTATGTACTTCTCTTCTTATACTCTAATGGAATCACCCAAACAAATATATCAAGGGTTTGTTGACCATCGAGTGAAGACTTATTACATTTGCATACACATAGTAGAAAGTCATGATTGTAGGAGGTTTGAGTAGACCATACAAAATTTGTATGCCATAAGACTACAAATCAAACTATGTTTTTTTTATAAATAACCTCAAATTTTCAAAAATAAACTAACAATAAGTAAAAAAAACCAGACAATCAATAAACCAAAGTTTGCTTCAATACCATATCGGAGCCTTGACCAGGATCTCAGGTTCAAATAAATGCATAGATTTATGAGCAAAATCAAAAATATTACATAAACATTATTATGATTAAGAAGGAGAATATTGCACAAAAAAACAAGACAAAATATCCTACACATTATTTGTTGAATAGCTCACCCAAAGGATGTACAAATAGGAGAGTAATGTATAACTCTTTCATGAATGATCATTAAGGCCTAAAACAGGTATGCAACTCCTAAGTCTGAAATGACCAATCAAAGAGTAACATACATTAGCCAATGATAATTAAAAATAATAGCTCCCTATGTCTAAATACACCTAAGCAAGATAACTAAATTGTAGGAATAACCTATGTGTGTAGGAATAATCCAAATAATAAAATAAAAGGAAAATAAATACATACACTAACATCTTATTGCACTTTCTTCTCTTTAGTACTAAAATGAGGAGTTGGAGGTAAATTCTTATCTTTGAGGTCTTGTCTTACTTTTGGTCATTAAATCTCAATAGAATAAGTTGAACCAAAGAGATGTCATAGTCTTTAGAGTTCCCAATTAAGGATATTTATCTCTTCTTCTTACATTTGAAGTCTTCAACCTACAAAATCTCTTACAAAGTGCCACTTGAGCCAAAAAGGATATTGAGGTGTCAATGAGTCCACCCCAAGGTAAGTGTTTCTATCCATATACTATTTTATTACTTGGTAGATTAGATGTTGTTTATTATTATTTTGATGTATGTGTGTATCATTGCTTAGGCTCTTCCTTATATCAAAAAAGTTGGTATAGATATAAGCTTTTTTAGGCCTTCCAATTATCACTTTAGGTTACATAAACCCTCATCTGCTTGACCATTATACCTTACCCCCTTTTATAACTTCTCACCCATCATTTAATTTATTTTTACCCCTTTACAACCATTTCCTTTACTTGCATCTTTACAACCATCGTTACAATAATTTACCTTTGTTGAGGTCTAGTGAGAGTTATGTCATCAACTTAGGCTTTGGAACCTTTTCCTCTTGAAATTTGAGTTGTAGGTTAATCCCTACTAGATATATGGATATCATTGATCCTTACATACTTGTTCAAGTATATGTAGGCTCTATTGGATTCACCTTATTTTAGTCCTAATCTATAGAGAAAAAGAGGATAGTTGTCGATCATTCTAGTACATACATATATTTTGTTGAAACTGATGTGAATCTCATTCCACCTTTTGTTGGATCATTTTCATGTTTTTTTTCCTTAGTGACATCTTAAAAACCATCATAAATTTTCAATATGATTCTATTATGAATCCCAATACATTTTTATTAGTTTTAAAATTTGTATCGATCAATTTGGTATAATTTTATGTCTTCTACCAATGGTATCGACCATACTGATATAGATTTGTTTCTTTTACCAACTACACTGGCCAGACCAATTTAATTTTTTATCTTCTACCAAATACATGGGCTAGCCTGATATAGTTTTCTCTTTTTTCAACTACATAGTCTATCCTAGTACAGTTTTGTGTCTTCTTCCAATTGCATCGACTAGCTCAATATAATTTTATGTCTTCTACCAACTACATCAGCTAGATGGTAAGTTTTTATCTTCTACCAATTGCACCATCCATCCTGATACAATCTTGTGTCTTCTACCAATTGCATTGGCCAGCCTAATAAAGTTTAGATTTTATTTTTAACTACATATAAAAACTTGATATAGTTTGTTTTATTATACTACATCAGCCAGCCTGATATAGTCCATTTCTCTAGCTATTAGTAGCACCATCATTTTTACAAAATTATATCAATCAACCTGATATAGTTTGTTTTTCCAAAATCAGTAACTAATTATATTGGCTAGCTTGATAGTCTTCTTTTATAGACTTAGTAACCAACTATATTAGTTTGCCTGATACCATCTATTTATTTTAACCAACCTTATTACATAATATATTTTCAATCTTCTTAATCATGATATCCCTTCTCAAAATATTTTTAGTGAGTCTCAACCCATTTAGATTCCATATGGGTTGTTCCTTTATCCCTCCCACCTCCACCCTTGAATTCAACTCTTTGGGATGTATTTTCCCTCAATCTCTATCTTGATATATCCCATACCATATGGTAGATCCATAAAATCCTCAAAGGCAAATCCAAAATCATGAAAACCATACTACCCATACACCTTACACCACTTTAACTTCTTCCAAACATAGAAGTTGTAAACTCATCAACAATGCCACCTCAACAATTGTAACATCATATGATGTACCACCTATTCAAACCAAAGCTATCAATAATTTGGTTACATCAATATGATAACACTAAATATTAACGCAACACATTGCAACATGCTTGAAATCAATCCAATTCAATACCTAAGAGATCCTAAGAAACTTTCAAAAATCTTGAAAATAACATTATTTATACACCAAATATGAATGGGAGTCTTAGTCTTATCAATCCATCTACTACAATGGTTAGGGAAACTAATAATCAGCCTCTTATTAACACTAGTGTTTTGAATCCTCCCCCCAATAGTAATCCTCCTACCAATAATCCTAATGATTCTAATCAAAATCTACCTCTAGATTTATCATAAGTCCTTGTATAAATGGTCCAACAAATGGCCCTTAAGAAAACTTCTAGAAACACCCAAATGATTCAAATTCAAAACCACATTTTTAAAATGCCTAAAAAATATGCTCATGTCATTTGAATCAACCAAATTAGAATTATGTTCCTCTTCTTATAGATGCCAATGGAAATATTGTTTCTCAACCACTACTTCAAAATAAACTGCTTAAAAATCTTTAAAATGAACCTCTAGATCCATTCATTGTGCATATGGATATTGGAAGCATTTCTCCAACCATCACATATGACAAGAATATTAATCCTACCTTACATCTTAAAGCTTTTGACAACCTCTAGAAGGAATGGATTAAAACTAACATCTTTATAACTACCAAACTTTAAGCCAAAACATTTGTTAGAGATGTGTTAGAATAGTAAAATCAACTTCTTATACATTCCATTCCATAACTAGATGACTTAGTCAGTGTTCTAGTTAAGTAATTTGAACATAACAAACTTATCGAGAATAGACTTAGAAACTTCATTAGCTCTATGAAATCACCTAAGTAATTTGTCCATGATTTCATCAAATGATGTAAATGTTTGATGCATAAAGTGGATCAGAACATGAGTAATGAAAATATCTTCAAACTATTTGTTACTACTCTAAAATATCCTCTTCAATACAAAGTTTTGATGATCTCCCCTAATAATTTAAAGGGCTTCGATTAATAAAAATGAAAAGACTTCCTTATGAGCCAATTTAAACCATCTCAAAATGTTAGTAAGTGATATTTACCAACATCAACCAATACAATCATCACTAATAAATCTCAAAACAATCCTCCCCAACAATATCAAATGGGAGCTCCTATTCCAAACAATACAAACCCTTCCTGCCCTCCCTTGAGTCTCCAAGAACTCAAGAAAAATATATTGCATTCTCTACCCATGAGTTTTGATTCTTCCAAGGGTCCCCCACTATGGTACAATATTAATAAATTTTATTGGTAGCACGCAATGGAAGGTAATTGTCATAAAATTTATTGTGATCTTTAAAGATTTATTTTTACCTTATTTTAAGGTGCACACTTTAACTATGAATCCATCACCCAAGAATGCTACAATGACTCTATTAAAGATTATAAATCCCATTCAAACCAATCACATAAAAATCACACTTCACAACCAAATAATAATTAGCCTCAACATCCTCTGAATATCCCACTAACCATTAACGTTGTTGAAACCAAGATTAACCCACTCTTGAAACCATGATAAAATCTTGATTCATATGAACAACATAAAGTGTGTGGTAGCCTTCATCACTCCTCAACCTCTTAGGTCAAATAAATTATAAGAGAACCTAGTTCAAATGTCTATTCCAAAGCACATTATAGGTGATCATGATCCTATAGCTTATAAGAATGTTAAGACCTGTCCTAAAAGTCCAATTTAATTTTCAACACATCCACATTTCACTTCATATCTTGGGGCATCTTGAAATGCCCACCTTTCTCTCAATTCAAACTTTAGATTATTTTACAATGTCCATCCCTACATCAAAATACTCTTTGGGGCATTGTATGATGCCTACTCTTCCTCCACATTGCACAATCATAAACAAATCCAACTTCAAGAAATTTTCAAAATGCTAACCATGTGTTATGCTTACTAATTTAATTTATTACACATAGTTTTTCTTATACATAGTTATATTCTATTATATCATGCTAACACTTTCATGCAAGTTTTTTGTTAACAATTTCTTATGTTGCATATTAGATTTATTTACACCTTTGGGTTTCTTAGCATCAGTCCTAGTACATATTATTGGACCTTATGTCTCTTGTCCATCTCTTGGTTTTTTTTTTCCATCTCTTGGTTTTTTAGTTTGTGAGTTGTATCATAAGACTTGCGGAATCAACCACGACCTCCTCACAAATGTCCATCTTTTTTATTTTCCTTTGAAATCTACTCTATCTTTACTATTGACTTTATTTTATTTTATGGATCTTAGGTATCACCTCCAAGTTTTTTTTAATTATTTTAGCTTTCCCCTCTTTTGGGATGATTTACAGTTAACCTTAATTTCTTTGTGGTTCTTAGGTAGCAACCTTTTGTTTATTTTTTCATATTTTGCATTTCACCATTTTTGAATTCGACCGTGGTTTCTTTTAATTATTTGGTGTCTTTTTGCATTTTGCGTTTTTGGAATGATTCATCTTATCATTTCCTATGATAAACCCTTTGTAGGTTAGTATGTATTCTCTAGTGACATGATCATCATTCTTCTACAATGTTTCCCTTTTGTGGGTTTCCTTTTTGTGATTTGACCTACATTACCATGTACGTGTAAGTCCTTATTTTAGCCTAGTCTCTTATGAAGAAAATACTCTACCTTATTATGGTCAAATACTATCATATCATCATTTTATCACCCTTTTCACATTCACAGATCTTCCACTATCTCCATATTTCCATTTCCTTTCACTTGAGGTAAACTTTGGTCCAATTCGAGATTGCACTCTTTCTTATGGTTTAACTCTAAGATTTTTTATGCATCTTGGTCTTTAGGTTCTCCTCTCTAGTAGTTAGGTGTAGGGTCTCTTATGTTATCCATATTTATCACCTATTTTTTAGTTTTTCTAAATTTGTACGAATAATGAAAATAGAAAAATCCAAGAGTTAAAATCCATATCATAAAAAAAGGCAATGTTAAAAGGCAAATCAAATCTTAAAAGTCACATCGCACAAAATGACATGATATTTTTTTCACATCTACTATTTTAGTTTAATTTTAAACTCTATAATTGGACTCATGATAGAGTTGAGGTCTATTGGGGTGTTGCAAGCTAGTAGACTAGGGTAGGAGGTATCATTTCATCATTATATTTTCCTACATTTCAATGCCACCTACTTTCTCACACATGTACACAATATTCATAGTAGACAAATGACTCTATAAGGGGTCCTGAGGAGTGAGATAAAACATTATGGGAATGTAGTATCCTATTAATTTTTATGCATATATCCTTCATGTGATGATTTATATACTTCACTAGTTAGTCTTAGGTTATGCTTGTTATGTGGGGTTCCCTAGATCCTTGATGTTAATAGTTCTTAGACTTCCCAACATGATTATAGTGTCTTATCTCTACTAAGGATTTATTCATCACCTTTGTGGTGCCTTACATCTATAGATCTCCATCATATCATTCCCAATATCCCCTTGATAGATGTTAATTTTATTTGATCACATTCCTCTTCTTTAAATTCCCATCTTATATCTATTTTCTTCATACTCTACTCTTAGCTTTCATTTACACCACCTCTTGGCTTTCTAGTTTATGAGTTGCATAGTAAGACCTCAAGGAATACAATCAGGCCTTTCTCACAAACACCCATCACCCTTCATATCCAAACCATCTTTTTCATAATAGTCATGTCTCTAGATGGTCATATTTTCTAACACATTACTCTAGCACAAGCATTTGTTTTTATTTTTTACTCATTGGATTCTTTATTTTCCTTTAACACACGTCCTTGTTTGATTTAAGTTTTCACTTGTCTTATGTTAGATGGTTTTATAGTCATTTTACTTTCACTTCTATCTCCTTTGTTTGATTTTAGTTTTCACTATCTTAGGACATTTTATAGTCACTTTTATCTCCTTTGTTTGATTTGGGATTTTACCTAGCTTACTTTGAATGTTTTATAGTCACATTACTCCCCTTTGTTTACTTAGGTTTCCACCTATCTCACATTAGATTTTTTTACATTAATATTATTTCTTAATCACTTGGATCTTTCAGTTCTAACCTAGCCTTATCAATCTCGACTTGACAAATTTTTCAACCTTATTCTAAGAGTTTTTCATTTATATCCATTTCATTACCATCTTACATATGCATATGTTGCTTTTATCTATTTTTAGTCTTGTATCATCAAGGTTTCTCAAATGAAATTATTGCACCATATAATATCAATACTCTAGTATTATGTAGAAATTTAAATCAACTTATGTATATGGTACTTTCAGTGATTTATTTATCATTAGTTCTTTCAATATTTATTTTCATTTTTTTCTCTTTGGTGTTGATATGTATCTTTCCCAAAGAACCATCATGTGTTACACTATTTTGACATGTGATGAGATTAAAGTGGGGCATGTGTATACACCTAATATTTTCATCTGTATCATTTACAAATGGTTTCTCTTACAAATATTTGTTAGTGTATCAATCTTTGTGAGTGTATGCTTTAAAGGATGCACTAGGAATGAGCGGGATCAGCTCGTGGTACTTTTTGAGAGATTTTTTCCTTCATAAAATCCTCATAACTCCTATGACATCTCTTTAAAATCCTAAAACCTTTAAATATGCCTCCTTTTGAGATCCTAAAACCCTAAAATATGACAATCTAAAATCTAGTAGGATACTCCAAAACCTAGAATCTACATTATAACCCTTAGAGGTTTGAAACCACTCTCAAAAATTCATATATATATATATATATATATATATATATATATATATATATATATATATATACATATATATATATATATATATATACATATATATATATATACATATATATACATATACATATACATACATATATATATATATATATATATATATATATATACATATACATATATATATATATACATATATATATATACATACATATATATATATATATATACATATACATATATATATATATATACATATACATATATATATATATACATATACATATATATATATGTATATATGTATGTATATATATATATATATATACATATATACATATATATGTCTATATATATATATATATATGAAACTAGATGTCATCCATATTTAAACTTATACTTAAATGTTTATTTTATATATATACTAGTTGTTTCACTCTTATCATATACATATATATATATATATATATATGAAACTAGATGTCATCCATATTTAAACTTATACTTAAATGTTTATTTTATATATATACTAGTTGTTTCACTCTTATCTGGGCCTTTCCTACATTCTAGTCAACTTAGTTCCATTAGTTCCTTTTAGGCTTTGGAACCATATGTATATGGATCATGTTTCATTCCAAATATAATATATCATACTCATTTCTTCCAATCACATTTCTTCTCTTAATTAATAGAGTTAGAGGAATATTCTTATCTTGGAGGTATAGTCTTGTGTAAATTCATTGAAGCTCAATATAAAGAGTTGAACCAAGGAGATGCCATAGTATTTAAAGTACCAAATTAAGTATATCTCAGTCTTCTTATTACATTTAAAGTCTTCTACCTTAAACATCTCTTTTAAAGTGCCACTTAAGCCTAATAGGGAGAAGGGTTGATGGGTCCACCCCAATAGAAGTATTTATATCCCTATACTCTTTATTTTACTTTGTAGATTACATGTTATTTATTGGTTTTTAGATGTATATGTGTATCCTTGATTAATATCCTCCTTATACCAAATAAGTTGGTAGAGATATAGGGTTGCTTAGGCTTGTCATTTATCACTTTAGGTTGCATAGACCCCCATTTGGTTGACCATTGCACCTTAACCCCTTTTATAACTACTTACCCATAATTTTATTTATTTGTACCCCTTTATAATCATTTACTTTACCTGCATATTTACAACCATAGTTAAAATAATTTACCTTTGTTGAGGTTTAGTGACAACTATATCCTTATGTTATAGGCTTAGGATTTGGAACCCTTTCCTCTTAACATTTGATTTCTAGGTTACCCTCTACTATATTTATGGATATTATTGGTCTTTACCTACTTTTCCAAGTATATGTAGGCTCTATTCGATTGATTTTATTTGATTCATAATATATTAAGAGAAAGGGGATAATTATAGGTCATCCTAGCCCATGCATACATCATCTATTATCTCAACTAGCCTAGTGGTTTCCCAACTTATCATTAACTTGGCCTCATTTTCTCTTTCATCATATTTAGTCATTTCCTTGTGTCTTTTGTTTTCATTGATCAAATATGGAAAGAAAAAAAATCAGTAGTACATCCCTCATATATAAGTATGGATTTTACTTTAGATCATTAGTAACAACATAATCATGAAGATAAAACTCAATTTATTTTGAACTTCAGGAGTACTCTTCTCATAGACATTAAATAAAGAGTGGGGATCACTTACTTTGTAGGCAAATTGCAATATAGCTACATAAAATTGAATATCAACCATTGTTGTTTAAGGTAGAGCACATAAACACTTGCATGTGATATGCACTCCAATTAAATAGTTAGTTGATTTACTATTCCATTTTTTCTTTTTAATTCAGATATTTATTTTATTTGTCCTACAATTTTAATTTCACCTCCTTTAATTTTCCATTCATAATCTTATTTTCTTCTATTAATTGATTATATTGACTATACGACTAAACTTACAAGGCTTGAATTCTAACATCTCTTTTCACAATTATTTCCTCCTAACTTGGTTCATATACTTGAATGGAAATAAATGCAAAAGTTATTTCAATGGTAGTGACAACTATAGGATATTATGTTGCTACATGTTGTGCTAGGGGTTGTTGAATATGTTCAATTTCTACTTCTGCCACCCTCTCCAATATGTCCCACCCATTCTCTTAATTTTTCAAAAACCTAATTTATCCCATAAGATTTTTAATTTCTCTTAGGGTAGCTACCAATTTCTAATTTTCTTATTTTCTTGGTGGAACAAGGGTTCTTTGTTGCTTTGTCACCTCTTCCTCCTCCATGATTCTTTTATTTCTTTAGTTTATTCTTATATTGTATCTCATGTAGGATTCTAATGCTCCATTTCACTGAATGCTAAGAACCATAAACTGAAATAATTCAAATTTTATTCTTCATTACTAATATTAATTTGGGTCTCTTCTTCTCTAGGTTTCTCTTCCTCCACATATGAACCTCCACTTTCAATATGGACAACATCAAGGGTGACAAGGGTTTGTTATTTTGTTATCCTACTTTTAAGCCTCTATGATTGCCTCCTAGGAGCACTTACTGGTGGAACCCTTTTTCATTTTCTTGGGCCTTGAGGTTGAGTGCATATCCTATAGCCTTTCTTCTTGAACTTGCTCTTTACCCTTATCTTGTGAGTTTGAGGAGGAAGGGGATAATCTTAGCCTTATCCTTCTTCTATCAATTTGTCCCACTCACATTCCCTTCTTATTCTTCAAGGTCAATATTTCATTCTTGTTTCTTAGCTACTACATCTTCTTCACCTACCACATCTTCCTCTGCTACCACATCTTCCTCTTATTCCTTAGGTGGTAATCATTGCATTCCCAAGAAATATTCCCATACTACATTGGGTTTTTTATCCCTTATATACTTTTATATTATAAGTTGAGTTAGCCAATGATGAAACAAAACCTTTGATTTTACCATATGGTACACTTCAACTATTCTTTTAAGGATATTTAACAAAAAATTGGGCACATTTACCCTTATATCATGTTTAAAATGGATTGCATAGAGAATGGAGTATCTTCCCTCACAAGTGAGATATTTTATAATGAATGTAGCCACTTATTTCCACTACATAGGTAGTGAAGATTGGAGTGTGCCTTGGTTATAAAACTCTAACTTCTCATAAGTTGTGTAAAATTTAACTTCTCATAAGTTGCGTAGAATATATCTCTTATTACAGTAGCACTTGGTATTCCTTGCCATAATTCCCCTATTTACAATAGGTCAATCACTTCCTCTAGTAATTTTTCAATGACCTCAAAATGTATCCCTATAATGATACCTACCCTATTTTTCAAGGTTAATGTAAACTCCTATGAAAATTTGATCATCATATCCTATCAATTTATGAAACTAAGTGAACCAACTTGTGTTTCTAAAGATGTTAGTAAGATCCTATTTCTTTGTCAATGGTGTGAGGTATGACAGTTCTCTCTTGGGTACATCTTTGCCCATGTTTTCTCGATGTTTCCTCCCTACAACAAAAAATGACTCACAACTTGAAGAATAATACATAAGGTTACTAATTTTGGAATGTTTTATATGTTATCATGTGGCAGATTTTTGGTCTTTGATACTTATATTTTCATCATTACAATTTTTTTATCTACTTATTATGTGGGTGTCTGCAACATCATCTCAAGACGACTCTCCCCCAACTTATTATTTCTAGACCATAGCATCATAATAGGGCATTTATTCCCCTTAACCATCAAATCACTCAAGCTCAGTGCCATGTCATAATGGTCAATCCATGTGGGGAAAAGAATGGCATGTCTAAGAATAACTGGAAATAATTGGATATGAGTAATCAAGTTGATTTTACATGATGTCAAAAACATAAATGTTTTTCCATGGGTTAAATTTGTAACATGAAAATAGTACTTAATGCACATGATTACATAAATTTAAATATTTAATATGAAAAACATGATTATTCCATAAAAAGAATGATATTGTCACCTATTATGTATTGGTCTACCAATAAAATTTATTTGTATAATTTGTTTTGACTATTCTTTTTTGGTGCTTGGATCAGTCTCTACAAGTTATTGAGTATTCATGGAGGATGTTGTGAGGCTTGAAGGGGATGTTATTTGTTGAAAATCATATTATGTAAGATCAAAAACTGATAGCTGATTTTAGTTGATGACTAAGTTGGAATTTTAGTGGGAATGTTTAATTGGATGCTAACTTCTTAGAGAAACCAGTTATTATCTTCTTGTGGTGAGGCTTATAGCTATGTGTAATAGGTAGCTAACATAAATTGATGAGAAATAAAAAATAAGAGCTAGTTATGGTTGATTGCTTGGGAAGCAACATCCATCTTGGTGATAATATCTGACAGTGTTGTTATATCCATTTGGCCTTCTATGAGACATAGGTATAGGTCATTCAGTAATCTGATAGGGGCCAAGTACTTATGGTGATCTTCCTTTAGTACCTACATTTTGAGTACTTATAGGGATGGTAAATCAATAAAATATATCTTGTTGTAAGGAGGAGCTATTGGGGGTTTGTATGATGTTGTAAGTGAAACTTTCAATAGTTTATATAAAACTTGTAGCACTTTCAAACAACCCATAGTAACTACATGTTTCTTGTAACATCCATCCCCAACACATAGCAATTGATTTCATGCATCTTGTAGCATCTTCCTTTATCATGTAGCATTTATTACATATCATGTAACAACTATAGGTAACATGTAGAAACTAATACCTGACCTATAATAACTATTACATTTTTTATTGTAACAAGGATACAACCCATAACTACTTGTGGACAATCTGTAACAATAGGATGCAACTTGTAGTTTCTTATAAACTAAATGCAATAATTGTATAGAGCCTGTAGAGAGCTATGATTTGGTGGCAAAATAAATTAATATCAATGTGTGTGTGTCCCTGATTAGTTAGAAAGGTGGTTTTCCAATCAAGGATCTTTATCTAGCCCTTGGTCAACTAGTAAATTATTTTTTTAACCAAGATTGTCAACAAAATCCAAGGGTTTTCATTGTTGAAATTTTTATTTGTTATTTTTTATAGAATTTTCAATTCTAACCAAAAGACAAGATTTTTAGTTAAATTTTTTATTCAACCCTTGGCCAGCCATAAAATTGATTGGTTGGTCAATATGGTTAAATAATTATTACCTCTTATATATGGGATGGAGTATGAGCTTCAATGCTCATCTAATACATGAACATGATCCTCTAAGGGATCAAATTCTAAGATAACATGTTCATCCAATATTCTAGGCAACGCCATATCCATGCAAGATTTTTCTTCTTCCATGATATTTCTTATGAAGTCTTGTTTGGAGAGTGATTTCTTGTATACTTTGAAGTAGTAAACATTTACTAATAGGGAAAATCTTACTAGATAAATTTTTTTATGTTCACTACTCCATTTTGGAATACTTTCTCTATCTCATAAGGACCAAGCCATCTAGTTTGTAGCTTTCTTTTATGGTCCTACTTAGAGTCAGAGAATAGGGCACAATCTCCTAGTTTAAATTCTTGTGTCTTGATGAACTGATCATGCCACTTGAATAATTTTTGTTAAACCATTTCTATATGTTGCAATGCTTCCCTTCGGAGTTCATTAGGAGTTGAATTTCATTATCCTATCCTTCTATAGTTAATACAAATCTATGCTAAGTTATATGGTAGTTTTTAGAGTTTTAAGTTCAAATTTTGTGAGGAGAATAACTTTCTTACCATAAACCAGCTCATAGGGTGTAAACCTTGTTGTGGTTTTTCATGTGCTTTTGTATGCCCATACAACCTCTAGAAGGTGTCTTTCCCAATCCCATGATGCACAACTATTTTTTTGTAATAATGTCCTCCAATTCATTATTTTTAAGCTCCACTTGGCCATTAGATTGTGGATAGTACGGAATGTAAATTTTATGCCTAATTTCATATTATCAAGCAAGGGTTGCATCTAAATTAGATGTGAATTTTGGTTCTTGATTTGTAACTAATTCCCTCAAAACATTGTACCTTTCAAAGATGTCTTTATAAATATATTATGCTACTTTATTATCCATTGCATGTGTTAAGTCTCTTACTTCTACCCATTTGGAGAGGTAATATGAACATTCCAATATGTACTCGTTGTTAGATGTTGGATCTATTGAGTCAACAAAATAAATTCTCTATTTTTTAAAAGGTTCCAAAACCAACCAGGGTTGAATAAGCATTTCATCAAAACATGTGGATTTCTTCATACGTTGGCATCAATTTTACTGGTAAGTGTATGTTACAACATCCCTATGTAAGGTGGGCTAGTAATATCCTATAGTGAGGATCTTGGAGGTAGTCCTTTTGGTTACAAAATGCCCCCCACATGGTTTATCATGACATGATCAAAGTATGTAAACTATTTCATCTTCCCTTACACACCTACGCATGACTAAGTCATCCCTAGTTTAAAAAAGGTACCTTAAGATCCATGAGTATGGAAGGCTTCTCTCCACCAATTAGTATTTTTCTCTTGGCAAAAAATGTTACAAGAATTGTCTTGTAGCTAGATGGTTAGAAATGTTTGAAAACCAAGAAGTATTAATGGTCAAAGAAAAAATATACTCATCAAGAAATGTATCCTTTACTAATAGACTATGTTCTTCATATGTTATCCATGATATAAAATTTATGATGACATTATCCTTACCTAGTTGACATACAATAGTAATGTCAAATTATTGTTGTATAAATAAGCATCTAATTATACTACCATTGACAGTTAGTTTATTCGTTAAAATACATTATTGCAGCATGGTCAGTGTGAAAAAAAAATCTAGTAATATAATGTCTAAATTTATTGATGGCATACACTATTGTAAAGAATTATTTTTTTGTCACGGTGTAACTGAGCTCAGCTATTTGAATATTCTTGTTGATAAATTATATAGCATAGTTCAAGGATCCTTATTTTCTCCCCAATATAGCTCATAGTGTTGTATTGGAAGTATTTATATAGATGTGGAAAGGTAATTTTCAATTTGGGACTCGTAGCACTAGAGTTGTTACCAGTACATCGTTTAGGTATCAAAATAATTTTTGACACACATTAGTCCATAATAAGTTAGGATATTTAGATAATAAAACAAATAAGTGTTTTTATTTTAATAAATTCTTTAATAAATATATGGTAATATCTATAATGTCCTAAGAAACTTCTAACATCTTTTTGTTTCTATGGAGTTGGTAAGTTTTTTAATTACTTCTATTTTGGCAAGGCCTAGATTTATTCCTACTTATGAGATATGGTATCTTAGTTCAATGTCTTTTGTCATCAACATGTAACATTTTGCATGACTTAAGAATAGTTGGATGGCTTTGATGTCATTTAAGGACTTTCTCTAGGTTCTTTGTGGCTTCTTCATATGTATCGCCATAGATTGTGAAATCACCCATATAAATCTCTACACAATCATGGAACAAGTCAAACAAATTCTCAAGACACCCCTTTGAAATGTGAGATGAGCCCTAAATAACCCGAATGGGAATACAAAATATGCATATGTGCCTAAAGTACATGTCAAAGAAGTATTATCTTGGTCCTCATGCACTATTCTTATCTAGTTATATCCATTGAACCTATTTAGAAAGAAGTGCTTTCCTATAAGTGTGTCAAGTACTTGGTCAATGAAAAGAAGAGGAAAATGATCCTTCCTTGTGATTGCATAAATTTCCCAATAGTCCACATAAATATGTCATTTTCTACCCTTCTTTGGCACAATGACAAGGGGAGACACCCACTAGCTATTAGAGATAAGATAAATGAATCTTGCATCCATGAGTTTCTATAATTATGTTTTCAATGTCCTTAACAATAAGGTTCATTTATCTTTGTGTTTTTAAGATGGGTTTTCATTCCTATTTGATGTATATCTAGTGGGTGCATAGTTCAGTGTGTATGTATCTCATGTCATGTTACTCCCATGATAAATCAATTTTTTTGTTTTAGAGATTGGTTACTAGCTAAGTTTCTTGTTGAAGGTCCAACTTATTGTTGATATTCAAAAGTTATCCAAGTATGATTTATACTTATTTGGATAAGGACACCATGT
Source organism: Torreya grandis (assembly GCA_037957365.1). NCBI lineage: Eukaryota > Viridiplantae > Streptophyta > Pinopsida > Cupressales > Taxaceae > Torreya > Torreya grandis. Next base: position 333,483 of record JARHVA010004535.1, read on the forward strand.
TTCCCAATATAGGGCTAAGGTTATAATGATGTGCTATTTGTTAGGGTGTGGAGCTAAAAGCTTCACCAAGGAGCATACTTAAACAGGTTCGGGTCTACACAGACGCCGGCGTCGGTCAGGAGCGACCGACGTCGGTTAGTAGCAGTTGCAGAGGCGCCGACGTCGGCGATATGGTCGACCGGCGACAGTCACAGGCGAACAGGCAGGAACCGATGTCGGTTACCTGCGTGTCCAGAAATCTATTTTTGTGGACGGCAGCGAGTGTTTGCATGATAAGTTTGAGTCGTGGACTCAAGCTTGCGTCTCTATTGTTAGCAATACTATTTTTAGAGCCTTTATTCAAGAGGCTTAACTGTTTGTTGTAAGAGCATGCTCAAGTTCCCTATTTCTATATGTAGGAAGATCTTCTTAGCTTAGAATTGTAAGAATGAGTGTAGAACTGTAAGAGTAGAACATTGTGAATGTTTGAAGGACAGTACAGAGTTGCATCAATCCAGGTTGTTGGATTTGAGTGTACTTGAGAGTGAGCTCTTGAGGAATAGAGATCTAGTGAGAGATCTTGTGTGCATCTGAGAGAGGTGTGGAAGAACGAAGCTTCTTCAAATTGTGTTCCTATTGTAAAGAGTTTCAATACAAGTTTTCAGGGTGTTTTCTTGTATATCTTGTTCTGTGCTATTTATCATTTCAGTTACTTATTTATCTGATTTATTTCCGCGTTTATTGCTTTCAAAAGTGTAATCTATTGTTGGTTTGATCCCCCAACAAGTGGTATCAGAGCCTTGGTTACAGGTTACAGGTTACAGATTACAGGTTGCTCACAGGTGTTTCTACAAGAATTTCTGTTTGAGTGGGAGAAGCAATGGCAGAAGAAAGTAAGCTGAGAATGGAAAAATTTAATGGCAAGAACTACCAACATTAGAGAATGCAGATAGAGGACTATCTGTATCAGAAGGATCTCTACTTACCGTTAGGTGGAATAGCAAAGAAGCCCAAGGACATGGAGGATGAAGAATGGGAAGTTCTTGACAGAAAGGCTCTTGGGTCTATAAGACTGAGTCTGGCCTCCACTGTGATATGTAATTTGTCACAGGCAAAAACAACGGTAGAGTTGATGACCACGTTAGCAAATATGTATGAAAAACCCTCAGCTTCAAATAAGGTATATCTTATGAAGCAATTATTTAATTTGCATATGAATGAAGGTGGATCTGTTTCTACTCATCTGAATGATTTCAATGGAATTGTTAATCAGTTAAGTTCTGTCAATATTGTATTTGAAGATGAAATAAAAGCTCTTTTGATATTATGTTCTTTGCCCGAAAGCTGGCATGGCTTAGTAATGGCAGTTTCTAATACTGCATCTGCATCAAATATTTTGAAAGTAGAGGATGTGGTTAGTGTTATCTTGAATGAGGAAATACGCAGGAAAAGCACAGAAGAGACATCTGGGAACGCTTTAAATTTTGAGAGCAGGGGAAGGCAAAAAGAAAAGAGCAAGAGGAGATCAAGATCCAAGTCTAAGGTGAGAGGAAGATCCAAATCCAGGAATGGCAGGAAGCCACAATGCTGGAACTGTGGAAAGATGGGGCACATAAGCAGAGATTGTTGGTCAAAGCCCAAGGAGGACAACCAACACGAAGGAAAGGAAGAAGCCAAGGTTGCAGGTATTGCACAGGATGCTTTAATTTTCTCTTTGCATAATAACATAGAATCTTGGGTATTAGATTCTGGTGCTTCTTTCCATGCTACCCCTAACAGAGAGTATTTCAGTGACTATATCCATGGAGATTTTGGAATAGTATACTTAGGGGATGACGAGCCTTGTAAGATTATTGGCAAAGGTAAAGTGCAGTTGAAGTTGCAGAATGGCAACACATGGGTGTTGAGAGAAGTGATGCATGTTCCTAGTTTAAAGAGAAATTTGATTTCTGCAGGTAAGCTAGGTGATGAGGGTTGTACAGTAACTCTCACAGCAGATTCTTGGAAGGTGACCAAGGGTGCACTAGTTATGGCCAGAGGTAAGAGAGAAGGTACTCTCTACTTGTGTAATTGTGTTACTAACAAATCTCCTTCAGTTTTATCTACTTCAGGTGTGGATTGTAAATTGTGGCACTCAAGGCTTGGCCACATGAGTGAGAAGGGGATGTCAATACTTAAGTCTAAAGGTATGCTTTCAGATTTGAAAAGTTTGGATCTAGAGTTTTGTGAGCATTGTGTATTTGGGAAATAGAAAAGGGTTAGTTTTCTCAAGACTGGATCTACTAAGAAAAGGCAGAAGTTGCAGCTTGTTCACACAGACGTGTGGGGACCGGCTCAGGTAGCCTCTATTGGCGGATCACGGTACTATGTTACATTCATAGATGACGCCACAAGAAAGGTATGGATCTACTGTATTAAAAAGAAATCTGATGTTTTTGAGACTTTTAAGTTTTGGAAGGCTATGGTTGAGAATGAAACAGGCAGAAAGTTAAAGTGCTTGAGATCTGATAATGGCGGTGAGTTCTGCAGTCTTAAGTTCAAATTGTATTGTTATACACAAGGAATCCGTAGGCAAAGGACGGTTCCAAGGACACCTCAGCAGAATGGTATTGCTGAAAGGATGAACAGAACTATCATGGAGCGTGCAAGATGTATGAGATTGCATGCAGGGTTGCCCCTAGAGTTTTGGGCAGAAGCAGTTGACACCGCAGTGTACCTGATTAACAGAGGACCCTCTACAGCTCTGGATGGTGGAATTCCAGAAGAGGCTTGGACAGGTAAAAAGGTAGATCTCTCATATCTCAAAGTTTTTGGTAGTGAAGCCTTTGTGCATATAGATAAGGAAAATAGAAAGAAACTTGATCCTAAGTCTATGAGGTGCACGTTTATAGGCTATGGCTCAGATGATTTTGGTTTCAGATTTTGGAATCTAGGAACTAACAAGGTAATCAGGAGCCGTGATGTTGTTTTCAATGAAAGAGTGATGTACAGTGATCAGATAAGGAAGCTGGATCAATCTGGGCAGAGCAATAGTGAATTAGACGAAGTTATGGTCCAAAATGAGCTCGCGGGAAAAAGAAATAATCACTTGCAGGAAAACACAGAGACCGACGTCGGCAGGGTTGGAACCGGCGTCGGCAGTACAGAAACCGATGTCGGTCATACAGAGACCGACGGCGGCAGACCAGGCACCGAGGTCGGTCAGGTAGAACCGACGACGGCGAGTGACAGGTCTACAGGTGGCCGAGGTCGGTCACTGTCAGAAAATTTGGGTGGACAGATTGTTGAAAACAAGTCCAAGACACCCACCAGGAGGTCTGAAAGGGTAAGTAAGCCTCCGATTAGATATTCTCCTTCCTTATATTATTTATTGCTAACTGATGGTGGAGAACCAGAAAGTTTTGAAGAAGCATTACAGGTGGAGTCCAGGAGTAAGTGGGAGCGTGGCATGGTTGAGGAGATGGAATCCTTAAGAGAGAACCAAACATGGGATTTGGTTGAATTGCCAGCTGGTAAGAGAACACTGAAGAACAGATGGACCTACAGGTTGAAGGAAAGTGAGGATGGTCAGATGCGATATAAGGCCAGATTGGTGGTAAAAGGATTTGCACAAAAGCCAGGTATTGACTTTGGTGAAATTTTTTCTCCGGTTGTTAAGATGACTTCTATAAGGGTTGTATTGTCTTTGGTTGCTTTTGAGGATTTGCATCTCGAGCAGCTAGATGTTAAGACAGCATTTCTTCATGGAGATTTGGATGAAGAAATCTATATGGAACAGCCAGAAGGTTTCGAGGTCAAGGGTAAGGAGAAATTTGTGTGCAGGTTAAAGAAAAGCTTGTATGGCCTCAAGCAAGCTCCAAGGCAATGGTACTTGAAATTTGACAGGTTTATGACTGAGCATGGCTACAGTAGGTGTCAATCAGACCATTGTGTGTATTTCAAGAGATTTGATAACGGTAGATATATTATTCTATTGTTGTATGTAGATGACATGCTGGTTGCAGGGTCTCACATGCAGGATATCTCTGAGCTCAAGGAGAAGTTAGCTCAAAAGTTTGCCATGAAGGATTTGGGAGCAGCGAAGAAGATCCTTGGCATGAGCATTACGAGAGACAGGAAAAATCACAGGTTGATATTGTCTCAAAAAGACTATGTGAACAAGGTGTTGGAGAGGTTTAATATGCAGGATGCAAAACCGGTGAGTACACCTATGGCTGGACATTTTAAGCTAAGCAAAGAACAATGTCCCAATTCACATGATGAGGTAGAGTACATGAGTACGGTTCCATATTCTTCCGCAGTAGGGAGTTTGATGTATGCAATGGTGTGTACTAGACCAGATATTGCCCAAGCAGTGGGAGTAGTAAGCAAGTATATGGCCAATCCAGGTAAGGAACATTGGAAAGCGGTTCAATGGATCCTTAGATATCTGAGAGGAACCAGCAGCAAGCACCTATGCTATGGAGGTTCAGATACTTCTCTACATGGCTATGTAGATTCAGATATGGCAGGGGACTTGGATGGCAGGAGGAGCACCACAGGTTATGTTTTTACTGTAGGTGGAACGACAGTTAGTTGGATATCTAAGTTGCAGAAGGTTGTAGCCTTGTCAACTACAGAAGCAGAATATATTGCAGCTACAGAAGCTAGCAAGGAGATGATATGGATGACACGGTTCATGGAAGAGCTTGGAAGGGAGCATGGGAGTTGCAGATTGTACAGTGACAGTCAGAGTGCAATCCATTTGGCCAAGAACTCAGCCTTTCACTCTAGAACCAAGCACATACAGCTAAGGTACCACTTCATACGGCAGGTATTGGAAGATGGTGAGTTGAAGCTGGAGAAAATTCATACAGACAAGAATCTTGCTGATATGCTAACAAAGCCGGTTACGATGGAGAAGTTGAATCTTCATTCAACTTCTATTGGTCTTCATGATTGAGTTGAAGATGGAGGAGCAAGAAGATGATGCTGTACAGGTTGGTGCAGCTGGTTTATCTCCAAGTGGGAGATTGTTAGGGTGTGGAGCTAAAAGCTTCACCAAGGAGCATACTTAAACAGGTTCGGGTCTACACAGACGCCGGCGTCGGTCAGGAGCGACCGACGTCGGTTAGTAGCAGTTGCAGAGGCGCCGACGTCGGCGATATGGTCGACCGGCGACGGTCACAGGTGAACAGGCAGGAACCGATGTCGGTTACCTGCGTGTCCAGAAATCTATTTCCGTGGATGGCAGCGAGTGTTTGCATGATAAGTTTGAGTCGTGGACTCAAGCTTGCGTCTCTATTGTTAGCAATACTATTTTTAGAGCCCTTGTTCAAGAGGCTTAACTGTTTGTTGTAAAAGCATGCTCAAGTTCCCTATTTCTATATGTAGGAAGATCTTCTTAGCTTAGAATTGTAAGAATGAGTGTAGAACTGTAAGAGTAGAACATTGTGAATGTTTGAAGGACAGTACAGAGTTGCATCAATCCAGGTTGTTGGATTTGAGTGTACTTGAGAGTGAGCTCTTGAGGAATAGAGATCTAGTGAGAGATCTTGTGTGCATCTGAGAGAGGTGTGGAAGAACGAAGCTTCTTCAAATTGTGTTCCTATTGTAAAGAGTTTCAATACAAGTTTTCAGGGTGTTTTCTTGTATATCTTGTTCTGTGCTATTTATCATTTCAGTTACTTATCTATCTGATTTATTTCCGCATTTATTGCTTTCACAAGTGTAATCTATTGTTGGTTTGATCCCCCAACACTATTAGTTGATTTAAAATATGAATGTCTCATGTGGGATCTGAGGATCATTTTATTGGGAAGATGTTAATAAAACATTGTATGCATTGTAATTGGTTGTTTATTGTGGGTTGGATTGATAAGTATTTTATAGTGTATTATAAATGATTGTTTCATCATCTCCATGTTGTGTTAAATTATGAGTAAGGCCTACAAAGGATATTTCTCATTGTCCTCATCTTCTAGCCAATAGGGTTGTTCTACTTCACTTGAAGGCTGAGTTGGTGGGTATAAAACCAACATCTTTATGGTATTTTTATTTGAGATCAGCATGTTTCCTAACTTGTAGTTGATGAATGCATCAGTTGTATCCAACTAAGGCCTCCCTAGGATAAGGGGGTATTCCCTAAGTTAGAATTGGGTTGTAATATTATAAATTATGTCAATTACTCCCATAAGTCCATAGTGATGATTAGGTCTGCTATACCCCCTTCTAGTTTCACCATTAATCTATTTTTTATTTGTAGAATGATGGGGATTTGGTGAAGGCTTTTGAAGTGATTTTTTTTCATAATTTCCTTCATCATCACATTGATAGTTGCCTCTAAGTCTATTAAGATGTTTTGAATGAGGGTGTCATAGATGTGGACATCAACTATCGGGCTACCCAGGTTAGAGTACTTATGTGGGACTATATTTCCCAACATAATGCCTATATTTTTTTCAACTACTTGGACATTCTTGGGATCCTTCCTCTTCCAACCAAGATTCCTTAGGCATAGTTCCTAGACAACATTAGTGTAAATATGGACATATTTTATATCTTGAAAAAGTGTAATATTGACATAGACATTTTTGAGTTGTCCTACAATATCAAATTCAGATCCATGATCTTTTTTTTGGATGTTTAGTCATTTAGAAAAAGGAGAGGTGTTAGGAACTCCTTGACTAGTAGTTGTGCTTGGTTTAGGGCTGAGGTCTTCATTATATGGTTGTGGGTTAGTTGTAATGTTAAGGACCTCTTTAGGGGGGTTTATTATTATGGGTGTGGTGGGATTTAGGATAATTAATTCTTAAAAAAAATACACCCCATCTACCTCCATTGAATAAGTTAGGTATTTCATCATGTCATTAGTGTATATCAGTTGAACTAACTTATTGTTGTGGTTAAGCACAAACAGGTCAAGGAATTGAGGGACTCTAGGTTGATTTGGAGTAGGATTTCATGGAAGTAACCATTGTTATTTTTGTTGCTACATTTTTTGTGGTTGTTGGTACCCAACACTCTAGTTAAACCATGATTGGTTTCCTATCCATGGTTGTTTACATTGATTGGAGTGTGGATACCATTGATAATTTTAATTTTGTGGTAGTCATAACTAGTGTTGGAATTGTTGCTAATTGGCCCGAGGTTGGAAGTTTTTTTATGGATAAGACTAATTTTATGATGGAATTTGTTGTGTTTGAATTCAGTGGGTGGTTTCATATCAATATTGGGGAGAGATAAATGAAAAATGAGAATTGAAAAATGGAATGTTTGATGGCATACCTAGATTTTGAGGTCTTTGTGACCATGGTTTCTTTTGATTCATGTAAAAATATCCATCTCCTCTAATTATTTGAAGTTCCATTGTATTAAGGTCCTTCTCTGTGATGATTGTTACCTTTAATGGTAAATTTGGCTCCTATAATTTGCTTTCTTTTTGTGGTAATTTGGGTAGTAAATAGTTAAAGATTGCTCTACTTATTCATGTTTTCTACACATATGCAATGTATAAATTTGTGTGGCCGAGGGGCTGATAATATCGTACTTCATATCTTGTAGCAGGTTGTTGACTTGTATCCTTGAGACTCCATTATTGGTCTTAAAGGATGATAATGTAAATCTATTGTCGTTGTGGGTCATATTGATTGTATACCTAGATTAATTTCTACACAAGATGATGATATCATCAAATTGTATTTGTGAAGCATCTCCATTGCTTATGACATCTAATGCCTCCAAGCATTCCTCATTTATTCCTTTCAAAAATATTTGTTTCACTAACTTTGCATTCATCTTGTTCAGTTTATATTTTTAAGGTTGAATGTGAATATTTCCATATAGTCCTCCAATGGTTCCTCCTCCTTTTGTGACATCTAAAATATGTCATCTCTTTTGAAGTGCTTCCCTATACAATAGTCTTGATACTTGGAGATAAATCTATCTTTCCAATCCATGACTACATTCTTTCCCGACCCCATGAACCTATAGAGGGATGCATCTTTGAGCATAGCTGGAAATAACTTCAACTTGTGGCTATCCTGATTGTAGTCATAAATACAATACCAGACTTTAAACTTAAATATGAACATATTAAGGTCCTCACTCACCATCCCCTAAAGTTAGTCAAATCCAATAGGGGAATGTTTTTCATGTGTGCATTACCCATAGGGGTGTTGATGGGAATCGAATGTTGTGACCTAGTTGTCAGGGGTTTCTCCTTCGATATCTCTCATGAATCTACAAATATCTCATGCACAAATGACTTTTGTAACCCATGTTTTGAATTATTTGTCAATTTTATTAGCCCAAGGTGAGTAATGTATGATGGCTCAAGGCTTTGTTAGGGCAAAGGAATATCTACTGGATGGAAGTGATGTATTAAACTCTTATGTGAATTCTTTTGTAAACCCGACAAACATGTCATCTTTCTCTACTAGATCTAGGACTACAAGTGCAAGCTTTCCTTTTGGAGTTAGAAGGGTTCGGTATTCTCTTTTGGAAATAAGTTTAAGTGAATGAAAAATGGATTGAATACTAAATCTCTATGTGTAATTTGTCCAAGTTGGTACTCATATAAGGATGTCTCTTTCCAGGGTATGAAAATCCTTTTATCATTTGTCTTTATAATTATTGAATAGTTTAGCCAAGAATATTTCAGTTGATGTCTCTTCTAATACAATATCTGGTGATAGCATTGGACTGGCTACATGTGTGCTTCTTTGACTTGTAGTTGTTGAAGGTGATGTCTCAGATTCTACTTCTATAGAAAAAATTAGTCTCCTAGGTAAAAATCTACCTAAGTGATCCCTCTCACATTACATATACTCAGTCAACCTTTATTTTGGATCTTTCCTACCCTACCTTGCACAGGGTTAGTTCTAAGAGGGAAAAAAAGCATTATGACTAATAAACTTTTAGGATTTGAAATCTTAACTAGAAAATAACAAATTACTCTATAAAATGGGGAAATTATTCTAGAAAGCAAGAAAATAATTCTAGAAAGTAATAAATCTAATCTCAACTTCTTATGATACTAATTTTTTACACATGTCCCTAATAATGCCGCCAAACTAAAAAGCATAATCAAACCATCAATTAAACCTAAGACAATTGAGCTCATATACAACTCGACATAGTCACCTAAGGGGTAGCCATCTGATTTATCAGTTCTTCTACTTTTACTAATTATCAACAAAGGGCATGTATTTGGCAAGATATCAACATTATATATGCAACACAAGTTTCTTTCAAAGGTTGAGGTGTTGAACTTATTTATAGAGAAACACAATTACATAATTCAAAGTAACACACTTGCATGGAAAGTAAATAATGAGAAATTAAACAGTAGGAAATTAAATCTAATGTTATTTTGGAAGATTCCTCACACAATAATGAATTGACTTGAAAGAATCATAAATGTTTATGCAAAAAATAGAGTAACAATGATTGTAAGGTTTAATAAAATGAAGAATGCAACACACAATGCAGAAAGGAATCTAATACTAATGGATGGAGTCTTTACCACAATCCTCTTGAGTGGGCCCTACCTCGATTGGAGTTGTGTCACAGTCCATTCCTTGTGTTATGGTTCTTACTTCAAATAACTTGTCTTGCATTGAGAAGCATGTAACAATGTGAGTATTTTTACACTAAAATTGTAGAGTTACAGAACATGATTCAATCATTTCTCAAAAAAAATTAGTGACTATTCTCTATTTGCTACTTGTTAACCTGTGTCTTATTGCCTACTCTTTAAATAGATAGGTCTGGTTATTATTTTCATCATCTACATAAGACATAAATGATAAAATACATTATTTTTGTTAACAGAATCTAGAAAAACAACATTCACATGCACTAAAGCAAATTGACAACTAAAAATCAAAGAACATAAAAAAGGATGACGTACAATAATATGTTTCATGGTTGTAAAGGTTTAAACATACAGTCCAATAAAGGAGTGATAATAATGCATTCTTACATTGATTTTCCCCTTTCTTGGATTGTAGGATCCAACTAGTTCCTTAGAATGTGGATGAAATCCACCTCACACCACCTACTAACTATTACAATCATTGTTGGACATAACAGCAAGTGCTACGAGTTAGACTTAACCACTACATCTACTACTACAGGTTGGAACAATGTTCATGGCTATTGTTACAGGTTGAAACACTTGTTTATGTCATTGCTACAGGTTTGAATACTTGTTTTTGTTGTTATTATGGGTTGGCATGTTGTTACTATGGGTTGGCCACCTAGTTGCGGGTTGGCATGCCCAATTGCTATGGGTTGACATGCCCAATTGTTGTGGGTTGGCTACCTAGTTGTTATGAGTTAACCTAGCCAATAGCTATGAGCTGACTACCTAATTGCTATGGGTCAACTAAGTTAGTGATACAACCATGTTATTCCACTTCTACTAATACCTACACTACTTTATAACTTGTTCTTAAGATATATATGCATTAGATTAGTATTAAATCCAAAATTGTAATGACAATAAATGATATAATATCATTCATAAAATAAAAAATGTAATCACACCACCAAAGTTATCTAAAACATGTTCATTTAGTACTATATAGCAAAAGGGAATACAAAAGGCAACTTTGATAGGTTATGGTTGATTGAAAAGGCACAACAAAAAGATTTTTGGAAGGTATTTCAAGTTTGATTTCTTAGCTCATCGGCGTTAATTGGGCAAGAGAACATAACAAGCAGAAAAATACAATCGTTAATATTTATTTCTGAATTGGTAGGAAATTATCATAGGTAATGCACATTTGTTTGTAACATATTGTATGCATTTATGTTTCCCCAATCACTATGATCAAGTTTGAAGTCAATGTAATGAATATACCTTAGAGATAAGTACGTAGAATATTTGTCTTTTATAATATCATTGAATTACTATGAAAGTGTTATTGTGCGGAAGAGTGTGTTGTGTGTTTTCTAACACAAATGAGAGGAGGACAAAATGATATATCAGTCTTAAGATATCACACGTACCATGTTGGAGTGAATTAATAGTAAATTAGGAATTTGTACATTATTACAAAAATCTTCAAGTATAAATAGGTTGACTTTTCAAATTTAGAATTCATTTGAGACTTATTTTCTATTGATTCCTAAGTTTTGAATGATACAATGCCACTAAGAAGAGAGGTGATTCCTGCCCAATTAGAGTGATTGAAGATTGTGTTACAGATGGAACAATCATTAACACAGATATGTTTTGAATATCTAATTTTTTTGACTTGTTTTTAGTATTTTGAAAAAAAAAAAAAAAAAACATTTTGAAATTTCATTGAAATGTATGAGTTTTTAGATTAGTTTTAGAGTTTGTCAGAGGCATCTTGCCTCTAGCAAAGGCATCCAGACACTGTCAAACCTATCTTATTCATTATCAAAATTTTTTGTCAGAGGGGATTTTTTGTGCCACATGCATTTAAGAAAATAAAAAGTTTATAATTTATAATTTTTATCATTGTAATGATTTTTTTTCCGTATTTAACATGGAACTGAAATTGTATTTTTATGCAATAATAGTGTGCGTATGTGAGATTTTAGACAAGATCATCTCATGGATATTTTATAAGCCCTAGATTTGAGTGATGTCGAAAAGACCATGATAAAGCAAGCATGATTAGGTCGTATTGTATTTTTATGCAATAATAGTGTGTGTATGTGAGATTTTAGACAAGATCATCTCATGGATATTTTATAAGCCCTAGATTTGAGTGATGTAGAAAAGACCATGATAAAGCAAGCATGATTAGGTCGTATTGGTTGTCTCAACCCCATTCCTTACAATATGCACCTAATGATCACCCTTGTAGAGCTATGGGACATAGACACTTGTACTTTTTATATCACCATAGGAGACATGACTTTGACATTGAAGGAATTTTGGAGGATTTTGGAATTTCCAATGATAGGTACCTACGCTAATGTATAGGTTGAAAAGAGACAGGACCCAAAAGGGTATGTTCAAAGGTATATGACTAGACATGCTCAAGGAGAACATTATAATTTAGGTGATTTGACTATCTTGTTATCAGATATTGCATTGTTAAATGTTCCATGGTTGCAGAAGTATTTGTGTGTATTATTGGCTTCTTTCATAGTTTTGATGAAGGTGGTGTGGCCATCTCATATCATGTGCACTTTATTATTTAGGATATCAAGGAGCATGGCATTATGTATTATTGAGGTTGAACTATGATTTCCAATCTATATAGAGACTTATATCACTTCACTCATGAGGACTATCATGGAGGCTTAGGATATTCTAATTTATTATACGTATGGACATAGAGCACATTTTATTAGTTCAGACCTTAGATATGTTGCATGTAGAGTGGACTCACCCATAAATGTACGCATAGATATGGGTGTGTATCCTATATCATAGGAAGGAGTACCATGGTTTTGTGTGATGTTTGATCATTTGACACTGGAGTCTATCATTTTGAGGTAACATTAAGGGTTTTCAAGGTAATTGTTGGAATATTGTCATTGATGTCAAAGGAATTGTAATTGATGTCAATGAAATTTCCAACAAAAATGTCAAATAAATTGTAATTGATGTCAATGGAATTGCCAATGGAAATATCATTGAAAATATCAATGAAATTGTCAACGAAAATATCAATAGAATTATCAATGGAAATGTCAACAAAAATGTCAACAGGCACATCTTTTGGTGAAGAAGTGCCTCTTGGATGGGACACCTTCTTTGTGAAGAGCCTTTGGAGGATATATAATGTGAATAGAATATTAGAAAACATGTGGAATTAATTATTTCCATCATTCAAGCATAAAAAGATTTTTGTGGAAACGAAGAAGAGCAAAATAAATTTGTCATCATTCATTGATGAAACAACAATAGTAAAGAGTAAGATTGTTTCAGTAGAGGTCAGTGCCTCAGAAAGAAGAGATTGGAGTCTCTTGCTAAGTTTGTGCTTAGTAATGGGGATTGGTGTCTCCAATAGTTGGTGCCTACAAATTGTTTAGTAGTGAGGATTGGTGTCTCTAGTAGGTTGGTGCCTACAAATTATTTAGCAATGGGGATTGGTGTCGCTAGTAGATTGGTGCCTACAAATTTTGTAAGAATAATTTTTTTTGTGGCTAGATTTAGACAAAAGATCCAAGCAGTCCTTTTCTTTGTGGTTTTATCTCAAAAGGATTTCCGCGTAAATATGGTGTTCTTAATTATTGATGTTGTGTGATTGATATTATTCTGATTATCAATTTGAAAAATTAAAATATTACCTTATACTAATTCACTTCCCACCTCTCATATAAGCATATGCTCAACAATTGGTATCAAAGTAAGTTCCGTTGTAAATAGTCTAACTGCTAGAAGGTAGATCTCAAGAGCACACATGGCCGGTCAAGAAGGATTATACTCAAACAGAGTTATATTATTCGATGGAACAAACTATGTCTTCTAGATCATAAGGATGTGCACTTACCTAATGGCTCTTGGCTTTGATATTTGGCAATCAGTTGTGAGCAAATATGTAGCTTCATCATCTCCTCCAACAGATCTGGTGGGAAAGAAAGCAAGCGAAAATAATGCAAAAGCTATGAATGCAATTTTGTGTGGTCTATCAGAATCAGAGTTTGTCAAAGTAATTCATTGTGAATTAGCAAAATAAAATTGAGATAAACTAAAGAAAATCTATGAAGGAAACAACAATATAAAGAAAGTTAAGATTCAAACACAGAGAAGATAATTTGAAAGTTTGAAAATGAAGAATGAAGAAAACATTGCAACCTATCTGCTTCATGTGGATGGAATTGTAAATACCATCAAAGGACTTGGTAAAAATGTTGAAGAGCCAATGATCGTGCAAAAGGTGCTACGGTCACTTCCCTTAAGATTTTATGCAAAAGTTTAGTTATTGAAGAAATAAAGGACTTAAACTCATTAACAATGGATGAATTGCATGGGATTCACACGACATACAAAATGAGGACCAAAAAGGAAAAGCCATCTATGAACGAAGTAGCTTTTAAATCTTCAAAGAAAGTGAAGAATAAAGAACCTGAATTAAGTGATGAACAAGATGAAAAGGAAGCATTTTTTTTAACAAAACTTAAGAAAAGATCAGGCAAATACAAAGGTAACCTTTTAAATATTTTAATTATGGTAAAATAAGACATTTTGCAGCTAAGTGTCCACATAAGGATGATAGTGATGATGAGAAAAATCATAATGAGGAAAGGAATAAGGAAAGCAAACCTCAATACAGAAAAAGCTTCAAACAAAATGAATGAATATAAGAAAAAGTTTGGTAAGCACAAGAAAAGCCTCTATTCCAAAAAGGATAGTAGTTCATTTGAGGAGAGCAGTGAGAATATATCAGATAGTGACAGAGAAGAAACTATGTTCATGACTATAGAAATAAAAAAAGATGCCTCTACAAGCGAAGACACCTTGGAAGGGAAAGAAGATGTCGAAGATGAAGGTGAGGTAGATATTGAAGAACTCATTTGTGTCTGAAGCGATATCAAACATCTTAAGAAAAGAAATTTGAAGCAAAAAATTGTAGCTGCAGAAATATAAAAAAGAGGATTGTGATTCAAAATCGAAAATGTGCCAAGACCTTGAGGAATCCAAAACAATTATCATCAACCTCAAGATTCAACTTGAAGAAGCAAAAAGGATTGAAAAGGAAGTGTGGATCCAATTAATCAAAAAGGAAGAAAATGTGAGAGGTTAGAATTCGAGATTGTCTCCTTGAGGAAGGAACTAGAGAAAACAACCACCAAGTTGAATAGAAACCTCAAATTTGAAAAGAGTAGAAAGATCTTAGATGATATCGTAAATGGGTAGAGGTCACCATTTATAAACACTGGTCTTTGATATATAAAAAATCAGATGACCAACAAAAAAGATCACAAAGAGCCACCAAAGAAGGTAAATGAGGAAAAGACAAAAAGCTATGCAGATGTTGTCAAAAGTCCTATCAACAAGAAGAAAGAGAATCAAGTCCCACATAAAACAAGCACTCCTCTAAAAGATAACAAGGACAAATTCAAAAGGTCTTTTCCTCTAAGGCAAGCACACATGACCAAGTTTCAAAACTCTTTCTTTGGGTATTCTTTTTGTGTAATCACTTTAGTCATAAAGCAATAGACTGTAGGACTCGTGCAAGACATTTTGGTTGGAAAAAGAATAGAATTCCTTATGGGTTCTCAAATAGGAACTATAATTCATTTTCTCCTTTAGTAGATTATAATGTCATATGATATAACTACAACTATGGACATACAACACATTTTTGTAGAAGTGATTTTATAAAACTTCTTGGGCAGAATAAGAAAGTGGAAGTCGTGAGTAAATAAAAAGAAGAAACTTCAAAAGTATGAAAAAAGAAGCAGGAGCAAGAAAAGAATGACAGACCTATACTTGTACAAATTGTGTTTCATGCACAAGAGGTATCACTAAGCTCATAAGAAGAAATATGAATGCAAGAGGAGCTAATCATTGCATTATCTTTTAGCTTCAGTGAAAAGATAACTTAAAGAATGAAGTCTCATAGAATATTAGAGAGAGAGAAGATATGGTTGGAGAGAAAAATGAGAAAGATGATCAAGACAAAGTTGATGTGACAAGATAGGAACAAAAAAAAAACTTAGAGATGTGGATGTCTATTGAATAACCACTTTTGCAAGATGTGTTTAAAATGCATGATCGATTGTTTGATCTACTGATCTTGTGCAATATTTTGAAATGCTCAGATCTTAGATAATGGGAGGTTGCATACCTTTACTCTTGTATTTGAAGCTGGAAACAAGTTTATTAAAGGAGTTGGTTATTAAATGCTTACAATATTGGATGATAACATATTATTAGGGCATTTATTGCATTTATGTTTGGTTCACCAAAAGCTTTCACAATCACTCTTTAGAAGGGTTTTGAAGATGATTTAAATTAGAATCTCCGATTAAGAATATTTAAGCGTAAATAGAAGCAATTTGCCTTGAGACTCGAGGGAAGTGAAAAAGAGGAGTTACCGCTTGAGTAGCTAGAGATAATCCAGATGGATGTAGATAATGTTAAAAAGCCTAGATTTTATAAAATTCAAAGAGAGCAAATGAAAAAAGAATCTGTCCTTATGCAAAAGGATAGGGAAGAGCAGAAAGACAATCATTCAGTAGTGGTGATGTTGAATAAGATGACATGGATGTTTCCCATAATTTATTTATGGATGGAAGTATAAAGAACATTCCTTTGCCATTGATGTCAAAAGGGGAAAATTAATGAAAGGGGGAGAATTAACGAAAGGGGGAGCAAAGGAGAACTCCATCAAGGGGGAGTTTCTCTACAGATTTTCCATCAATGACAAAGGGGGAGATTGTTGGAATATTTTCATTGATGTCAAAGAAATTATAATTGATGTCAACGAAATTGCCAACGAAAATGTCAAAGGAATTGTAATTGATGTCAGTAGAATTGCCAACAGAATTATCAACGGAATTGTCAACAAAATTGTCAATGGAATTATCAATAAAATTATCGATGAAAATGTCAACGGACACATATTTTGGTGAAGATGTGCCTCTTGGATGGGATGCCTCCTTTGTGAAGAGCCTCTGGAGCCTATATAAGGTGGATATAAAATTGAAAAACATATGGAATTAATTATTTTTATCATTCAAACATAAGCAAATTTTTGTGGAAAAGAAAAAAAGAAACTTGAATTTGCCATCATTCATTGATGAAGTGACAATAGTAAGGTGGAAGATTGTTTCAGTAGAGGTTGGTGCCTTAGAAAGAAGAGATTGGTGTCTCTTGCTAAGTTGGTGCTTAACAGTGGGGATTGGTGTCTCTAGTAGGTTGGTCTTTACAAATTGTTTGGTAGTGAGGATTGGTGTCTCCATTAGGTTGGTGCCTACAAATTGTTTAGTGATGAGGATTGGTGTCTCCAATAGGTTGGTGCCTACAAATTTTATAAGAAAAATTTTATTTGTGGCTAGATTTGGATAGTATATCCAAACAGTCCTTTTCTATGTGGTTTTCTCTCAAAGGCTTTCCACGTAAATCTTGTTTTCTTAATTATTGATGTTGTGTGATTGATATTATTGTGATTATCAATTTTAAAAAGTAAAAGATTACCTTATACTTGATTCACCTGCCCTCTCAGTATAAGCATGTGCTCAGCAGTAACTTGAGGATGTTATACAGTTGTGGAGGATCAAGGTCAATTGTTGGTTTCCTAGTCGATGGCCTAGATTTTATTAGTTTCCATATGAGTGTGTCACTCAGTAGTTTGGTGTTAGACAAGGTGTGCCCCCAACCCCATGGGCATGGACACAAACACATAGAGTTGGAAAACATCCAAGTGAGATTGGTCGACCTAATGCAATAGAACTAACATTGATTCAACCAGAAAGGTAGATCATATTATTTTTGTAGTTGATGGGGATGATGTAAGTGTACCATAGATTACACAGAGTAGTAGGAGTGGAATCTAAGGGCCATGCTATTTCCCCTTGTAAAAGAGGTAGGTAAGGGTGACACATGGGCACAAGGTGATAGATATTGGTGGTGACAACAGGAATGGACATCCAGCCATATAGGCTAATGCCCCCCATGGATAGAGGTATAGAAATATATGAATTTGAAATATGTTTAGTATTGTATCATGTTTTATTTATCTATTATTAATATTGTGCAAATAAGATTTTTTTTGGAGCTAATAACTATTGGACCATGATTACTGAGGCTTTACTATGAGTGCTTAATATACATGATCCTAATGATGTGATCCTATGAGAACTCTTATAGCAAATTAATGATATAGCGAACATCCATGTCATGCTTTTTTATCATGTCGCAATGGTCATTTCTAAATTTGTGATAGTTGTGTCTAAGTGTGATGAGATGAGGTCCCAGATGGTGAGGCAGTAGATGCCTCCACTAATTCTTAGTTTGGATTTAGATCAATGTGTGTTTATAGAGTATGTGTAGTTTCAATAAAAGCACACAACCCTCCAGGCCAAATTGGTTGTATATGATGATTGCAATACGTGGATTAGATTGAAGTCAAGGTTGAGATACGAGGTTAGCATGGCATTCTTGTTGAGGGTGGCATGCTTAGAGACATAGATGAGGGGAATGACATAGATGGGCAGGGTGATCATGGCTTTATTGTTAAGTGACTCATTTTTCATGTACTGAGAGACTTTCATTGTTATGTTTAAACATTTGATTTTATGTGTGTGTGTGTGTGTGTGTGATTTTTTATTAGATATTATTATATCATAGCTTTGAACTCTGTAATTTGTGTTTCATGTATGTTTACATTATGAAATATTTAATTTTGAGTTAAGTTATTGCTTTAATCAAGTGTTGATTAAAATTTAAAATTTAATATTTTAAACATTGATATGTACAGATGTAACGTGTTAATGATATAACATTGAATCAAAACACATATGTAGGATTAAACTAACCAATGGTTCCTTTGCAATCAGACACATCAATTAGGATGGAATCGTTTGTCCAATTGGATGGATATAACAATTATGCACTATAATGATCCTCATATGTAACTAACTCATGATGATGAATATGTGGCATTATCACACTTGAATTTGCATTATATACTTGACCAATAATGATACGTTGAGATGGATTGTTTTATTTCTTTTCCAATGTACTATTCTTGATTTTCTCAATTATTTGCATTATAAATTGTTGATTTTACTTTGGTATCCATACCTATATAGTATGAGATATAACTTTAGTCTTAGTAGAAGTCTTCTTCATATTTGTTTTATTTTTTTTATATGTGAGTAAACCACTTTGAAAATCAAATGCTATAGTCATATTATCCTTATCTAATTTTGTTTCCATTTGTTGCAACCAAGAGCGACCCAAAATTGCATAACCTCGTGTAAAAATATACTTGACATGTAAAAATGTGTCCATTGTCTTAGGTCCAAGAGTAATTAATAGAGTAAGATGCCCAATCTCATTCTCCTATGCAGTCGTATGTAGTAAATCCCGATCATCGTATCCTAATTCTTATAGAAATTTGATTGTGCATGCATTGCATTATGCCTTATTATCCATAATTATACATGTTTTATGTTCACCCTCTATAAGAGTACAAATGACCATTGGCTCCTTTCTAAGAACGTCCTCAGAAAGATCAGTATGTATAAAGTGTGAATTAGAATGGTATCTTCTCTTATTTGTACCTTTTATAGAAGTTTGATCGACCATTTATTCCTTTATAGGAATGACCTGGGATACATCTGACTCCTTAGACTATGTAATAGAAGAAGATGGAGAGTTTGAGCATGTGCGAATGTTTTTAGATTTTCCAAATGCAATAACACCCCTATCCACAAGTTGTTCAATCTTGCATCACAATGCATAAAAAGTGTTATCTCTATGTCCATTGATATGATGATAGTTGCAAAATGATCATTCCCCCACTTGTTCAAGGCAATGTGCAAAATGATGTTTATTAGGAGGTAGCCTGATTAACTTCTTATCAAGAAGTGTTTGCAAAATAACATTTGGCATATCCTTGAAACTATTGAACAAGATTGGTTGATTCAATTTTCAAGGACTCATTCGATTTTTTTCCATATAAAGCATTTTCTTTGGATTTTATTTCTTATTGATCACCTTAGTTAGCCATTTTTCTTTACAAGGTGATTTACTTGTATTAATTTTCTTTTATGTAACTTTCTTCTGATGACTTACTTGAGTTGTAAGATTTTAAACTTGATTTTTATCATGTGTTAATTCCTTTTCTATTGAAATAGTCTCAAAGGAAAGAGATTGGAAATATTTGTAAGTTTGATAAGGCAATATCTCTTTGAGAGGGAATATGAGGCCTCTAAAAACATTGTATTGCTTTCCCAAATCTATAGGTTGATATATTAAGTATTGAAAACAATCTTTGAATCATAATATGTAATCATTAATTATCTCTGATTTCCCTAAGTGAAGAGAAGGAAGGAGCTCATATGTGACTTGAGGTCCCTTATTTTGAATATAATGCAGTAACCATGTCTATTCTAACTCAATATACGATTGTAAAGACCAACTAGGGAGATGATGAAACCAATATATAGTTTTTCCTATTAATCTCTTAGATAAAGTTTTAAATAGAATTCTAGCATTTGTATTATAATTTCCCATAGATGTTACAGAGCTTTTAAGTGCAAGAATGGATCACTAGTTCTGTTGAATAATGAAAGTGTAGGCATGCTAAATTCACGAGATAAGGTTGAATTAAGAATCTTATTCTCTATGGGATTTCCATGCAAACAATTAGAGTCAACCCAAGCGTAATATGCTTCACCTTCTAGAGAGAGATGATGCATTTTTTGTTGTAAGGTACCTACAACATGCATTAAGGTTGTGACATCTTGGGAATGTGCAATTATGATATTTAAAAGGCCTATTCAATGGTTGAATTTTATTGTTAATGGTTACCATAGGGACACTATTTTGAATAGGTTCAAGAGACACACACAATGGTTTCATATTACCCTCTACATTAGATTTAGGTGTGACAAACTCATCACAAACATTTATATAATTGGATGGCTTATAATCATTATAATATTGCATAGATACATCATTGCATAATTTCAAATTATCATCACATTTATTTATAAAGAAGAAGGAACAGTATCACATTGCATTTCTAGATAAGACATAATAACATCACATGGAAATTTAGTCGTATCATATTATTTTTGAGATGGGCAAAAAGTATCACATTCTTTTTCAATAGAAGTAGTAGCATCATATAGCCCATAGCTAGAAATAACATTAGTTTTAGAAACATCATTATATGGCATAGCATCATTTGATTCAACATATAAATCCTTTATACATTGTCATAGTGTATTTCCAATCTTAAATGGAATCCTAATAGGATCAACAAGTGTGTTATTTAATTTAGTTTTAATTTCTTCTTGCTCTAATGTATGAGTAATGGAAGAATGTACAAAAGAAGGAGAATTGATTTCTTGCATTTTAAGCTTATTGTATTTTTATTCTTCTTCACTTAAATTATAGAAAGATAAATCACTAGCATTCCAATCTTCAACATTATCATGATCATAACTATCGTAGTCATTTACTTCACTTACATAAACATATTTTTCATCTACATTAGCATTGATATTAGGCACACAAGCATGATCATCTACAACTTTATTTTTCCATTCATTAGCATAGCCATAAGGAATGCCATGAGTAAATGATAAGGGATCCATAAGATTATACCTATTAGGTTTTTTAGGATGTATACGCATGGAGAAGTTACCAACCCTTAGGATGACAAAGAATACAAGCACAAAGTCTACTCCGAGTATGAGAGGAAACATTAAATCTAGGATTTGAAAGATGGGAACCCTAAGAAATACGCCACTTAAGAAGGGGAAATCAGAAATCATATCTGAAAAATCAAATCTAAATACAAAAATCTAAAACCCTAGTGACAAAAGCAAGAAACCCTAAGGGAACCTTGGGTGTTTTATGTTCTATACAAAGAAAAGATTCCCCAATATGTTTAAAATTATGTTGGGTTTGGTAGTCTAAATAAACCAAAACATTGAGTCTAATCAAAGTATATAATGTCTCTAAATTAAGCAAATATGATTGTAACTATGATTTATTGTAATTTACTATTTATATAAAAAAACTAAAGGAATTGGGTACTTAGCTTGTTTAAACTTTGTTTTGTATTATATTTTGTCATATTTATCAAATATGTTTTGTAAGGGCTCTGTGCTAACTCAGATCAGGAAACAGAGTATAAAATTGAACATGACAAGTCGAGTGCTCTATAGACACCTATGGCA
The DNA here is from genome assembly GCA_037957365.1 of Torreya grandis. NCBI lineage: Eukaryota > Viridiplantae > Streptophyta > Pinopsida > Cupressales > Taxaceae > Torreya > Torreya grandis. The sequence goes on from JARHVA010004535.1 coordinate 355,299, forward strand.
ACTAGATCTATCCAGTGTACCAAATTCATCCAAGAAATATGTGCAATTTTTTCATAGTTTGGATCGATGCACCTGCCTTTGAAAATAGTTCCTGTGTATTCCAAGATCTTCGAGCCTTCACATAAGACTTTGTTTTCCTTATTCTTGCTCCAAAGCCATATTTTGCACTCTTGAGACTAATGTCACCTAGAAAAAGGAGTTAGTGGGTTGGTTGGACTGACCTCAGCGAATCCCTAGTGACTAGTTGAGCATTGCCTATATTTTCAATACTCCAAAGAGGGCTCAAACCACATGGAGTTCTACTAATGTATATGTGTACCAAATCATCTGAATACAAGTATAAGTGTAATTTTGCATAGGTCCTCCTTTGGTACATACATGCAAATAGATATATCCTTTAAAAACTACATAGTTTGAACAATAGTAAGCTAAATAGTTATGTGCTCTAAGTGTGTCTTTTGTTAATCAACGGGAGCTTGTCCTTAAATGCATCTAAGGGCTTTTGTATATGTGGGCTTCTCAATTTTAAATTGGGTAATTATTGGTACGCAAAAACTGACCAAACAAGTACAATCATGTAAAAGAAAACACCTAAAAGGGAACATGACCCAAAGCATACCTAAAAGATACATTGTGACGTTTCAATATATTCTGGATGATATTGGTAACTGGATCTGTTTGTAACTACTAGAATTGTCCTAAAGCCATAGAAAACTCAAGGATAAGAAAATAGGACCAAATATCCTTGTAATAGAGCCAATAAAGATGAAGAATAAAATAGAAGACAACGCATCCAAATCAAGTAGAGAAGAGACCCAAGACCAAGACAAATGTGTCAACAAGTGCCTTATTCACCATTAAGAATCTATATATGTAAAGTCACATAAACGCAGTGTACAAATAAGGCTTATACCAAATACGAGTATCAACAAATAACAAGATACTTCCAAGTAGTTCATTTTTTATGTTATATTAATAAATTTTATGTTTCACTATTAAGTATTTCATTTTTTGTGTTCAAAAAGTATGACTTTAATGAATTGAATTTACAATGGAGATGTTAGTTTCCCTTTAACATTAACAATATTGATCATGTTTTAATTATAATGGAAATAACAAGTATATGAATGGAGATGGGCATTCCGCCATGTATGCAGATGTACCTCATCTCATTGATTAGTCAAATAATCCCACTATGTTACTTCGTATTTCCACAATGAGATGTTCACAAAATAGACATTGCACTTTCATTAAGTTCCATGTTTAATTGTATATTTTATGTGGTTGAGAAAACTCACAAGATTATATCATTTATTCTCATGTATGTTTAGTCTAGTGAATATACAAGTGGAGAAACAAGGCAATTTAGAAAGGAGGTACAAGGACAAGATAGGCCTGGACGAGCCAAAAATTAAAAAACAAATGTCACTACTTTAGGCACATAAATATTATCATGGAATTGTACCGATATATATTTATTCAAGCACATAACTATTGAGTGATGTATTATGGAAAGCATGCTATAAACAAATAAAACCTAATGAATTGCAATTATCGTCAAGATGGAATGAAAAAAAATGAGGCCAATTTTGGAATTCCCTCATGATTGGTTGGGGTTTCCTTCCTATTTTCCTAAATATTAACACTAGGGACATATTACACTAATGTAAAATGGTAAAACTATGTGCACAACGGAGATTTAGAGAAATGCAATAAATAAAATTAATAAGATCTACCCTAATGGTGAATTATAGACAAACGTTGCAATGAAATGAATGAACAAGAAATAACACTAGAAAGAGAGAAAAATGAGACTATAGTGAACACCCCTGGGCATTGTACCTGAATTCTAGAACTAGAAACAAAGTTTGAAACTAGCACATGAAATGTCCTAGGAATCTAATTGTGATCTCACAAAATATCAGAATCAGCAGAGCGATGATTGTGTCTAGGTCAAAATTGATAGGTAGTTGATTGTGTCTAGGTCAAAATTGATAGGTAGTTGATTGTGTCCCTTTGTAGCCAACTTTATCCTCTAGTATTATTCAAAATGTCTAACTTTCTAAGTTGTTTCGCACACAAATAATGACCTACATTTTGGCTTCACTTCACTAGATTAACACACAAAATTGTCTGATTTTCTTCTCATTTGACTTTGACCTAATTATCCACATTGTCACAAGAGGAATGGAATGTGATAGTTGGCTCAAGCAACCTCTTGTTGAGTTGCGATGAATATCCCATACGCTTGGAATCATGGCTATATGTAATTTTAGTGCTTGCGAATGATTTTGAACCCAATGAGAAATACGACTTCACCTCCTCTCCCTATATAATCAAATGAAACTATATGCTTCATTGTGACCTTTTCTTGGTACAAGATGTGATGGCACAAGATTTGAAAAGATATTGATGGAATGTAGACTCAATGTGCTAACTCCTTGGTTGAATGTGTAGAACTATTCATAAGACTTGATGATTGTGCTTGAAAGGCACAACTTATACAATGCCTCTAATGGAAATATACAATTAGTATCAATGAATCTCATGAGATGTAAGGGTATGATGGCCCATATGGAAAGTTAAGGCAGAGCCAAAGGATATACCCCAATATAGGAATGTGCCCCTAGGTGGGCTAGATATAGGAATGAAGCACACACAATAGTGGTAGTATGCCCAAATTTACGCATGGTATCGACTATGGAAACGTAGGCAACAAACATAGTATACTATAAGTTGTAGTGTGTGTGATATGGATCATGACACTAAGCATAGGATATCACATAGAATAGGCAATGCAATCAGACGTAGTCAGGAAATCACGAGTAGAATAGGCAACCACTAAGCAATAAATATGACCTATAGATAATCAACGACATGGCATGACAATTACAAGATCCACTATGGGCAATATTGGATAAGACACGTTTACACATGCAGGAAATTGAGCTATCATAAGACACACAATGTATCCATGTAACACATAAGATGTAGGCTAGAACAAGATATGCATATTCAATTTAGGTAGCTCTATATGATAAATGAAAAATAAAAAGGATGTCAACTAAGACCCACTATAAAGAGATTCCCCTAGTATAAGGTGTGCCACCAATGTGAGAATATCCATAGGTGTGGGCGTAAATGTAATTGTATAGCATTTGTAAGTCCATGATCATACGTAACTTATATATCCTACATCTCACCCACTTAAAAAATGTCATGAAAGTATATGTAACATTTATGTACACCTCTAGCATCTATAAATAATTATGATATGTGTCCATCGACAAAGATAAAGGTCAAGAATTTTTTTATTTTTATGTTTTCAAATGTTTTTGCATTTTTATATTTCTAAAAGAAGATCATACAAGGAGGAATCCAAGGGACAAAAGCTAGAAGAAGCAAGAAGAGCTCAATCAAACAAGAAATGAAGCCAAGGGGCAAATTTAGGAGGAAACCAAGAAGGCTATCAGGAAACCCAATGGAGGAAAATCTAGAAGAAGAAGAGGAAAATTATAAACCTACAACTTCCTTCAAAAGGTCTCAATATATATGTTGTCATCATCGGGAAAATTTGTGCATGTGTTTAGAATGGAATTGACAATCAAAGGAAAAGAGCCAATGCAACATAACAAGCAACATTAACCAAAGGGCTAGAATAATGTCAATGCAAATCAAGTTAAAAATATAAATTTCAAATCTAGAAGAAGCATGAGGCAAAGAGCAATCTAGAGGGAGGGAGGCACATGAAAGGCATGGCATATAGAAGAAATAGGGGAAAAAACCATGTACAAGAGGATGTATCGATGAAGCGCAAGGGATAGGCTAGCATGGCAAACTGATGATCCCATTTATCCGTCTAGAAATGGATGTACATGATTGTGGGGAGTCAAATACATCACTAAAGTATCGGGAAAAAATATCATAAGATGTAGGATCAATTATGTAATCATGGGTTGTATGATAACCTGAGTCATAATCAGTGAGGTATTCATCACAAAAATGGGCTATAGGAGCCGCCTTAACCTCTTGAAAAGAACCATGTGTATGTTTTCTAATATTTCTTTGTATAGTTGAATTATTTGTAGGTGCTTTGGTATGAATAGATGCAAAAGTTTTTGTTAAGAATATCATGTGATATGGACAAGTAGGTACATTATCTCTCTGTCATGTAATTGTAGGAGTTTTAATTTAAGAGTTGTAACTTAAGAAATCAAAATTGTAGATGTAAAGACTGTAGGAACCATAAACATAGTTGCAGAAATTGTAGTAGATACTACATGAGGTTAAATGAATTGTTTTTTTATAAATCTCTTTAGGTAACATATCACATTGTTTTTTATGTGGGATGGGTAACTCATAATGTGCACCACAAATAGCATATACTTTTTTATCATGTACAAACTTAAGACATCAATGTAAAGTGGAACATATTGCTCTCATTTGATTTAGCCATGGACCTCCACGTAATAGATTATAAATACCACTATCTGACAATACGTAAAACCATACTACTAGGGTCTTAGGACCTATGGTAACCAGTTATATGATACAATCAATGGGTGTCCATGTAATATCGTCATAACTCTTAAGAAAGATGGTTGTGTCGAGTAAGTCTTGTTAGGTATACCCTTTACTAGCGAGGGATGACATCATAATTACATTTTGACTTGAACCATTGTCTATCATGATGCCATGTGTAATCATAAAATGTGAATTGACAAAAGCATGTATATAGAGTGGACCATTTATAGTATCATCTTTTGGTCATAGAACGTAATAGATAGAGCTTCTTTTTGTGAACTAGTAGCCATACAAATAATGTCATCTAAGATATGCTCATTAGAAATCGTTGGTTAATGTGTAGGTATTACCATATGAACACTGTCGTGCTACTTCATATCATGATTCAGAAGTAAATTGTGGAAGATTTTTAAACTTTAATTAGGTGTAGAAATGAATTCATTCAATGCAGTATTATGTCCTTCCACTTGAATAACATTACTATTGATTAGATCTTGTATTTTGTATTCAATGAATGTTTGATTAAAAATATTGGTTGATGTGTATGTATTACCATGTGAACATTGTTTTGCTTCTTAGTATCATGATTTGGAAATAAGTTGTTGAAGATTTGTAAACGTTAATTTGGTGCAACAACGAATTCAGTCAATGTAGTATTATGTCCTACCACTTGAATAACATTACTATCGATTAGATCTTGTATCTTTTATTCAGTGAATAACATGAATTGGTTGTATATTATGAAGATCTATGGTACTCATAATATTGATTTACATCATACTCTCTAGGAAAAGGTCGAGATGTACCAACACACCTTACGGAGGTAAAGATATCATGCTACATTCAAGCAACATTTTAAGAACTTGGTGGGGATTATTAAATTACCTTGTAAATTGCCCACCCACTCTAGAAGGTGAAAGAACAAGCCTATTAGGTGGTGGTGAAACTGTGTTTACATTCTTAGCCTCATTCTTAGCTTGAAAAGTGGAAGTATACTTAGTCTTAGCTTTGAATGTTGACATAACTTGACATTTAGAGTTCTAGTTAGAAGTAAGGTCATTAAACGCATATTTGAGCATGTTAGCCTCTAAACATTTAATCTCAAAGTTGAAAACCATAAGGCAAAGCTCATCAAAAGATTGGGAAGTGTTAAACATGAATTTGTCTTTGAGTTGTTGAAGAAAATTGTTAGAGAAAATACTTTGTAACTCGCTATCTGGTATTTAGTGAGCCATTTTCATAAGCATGTTTTTGAATTGAAACGCATATTCACTGACATTCTCATTAGGTCATTGTTTAAGTCGAGCAATTTGAAAGAATGTGACCTTTTGGCTAAGGTTGATAGAAAAGTGAACTAAAAAAGTATCGACTAAATCAGTGAACGCGTGGAACCTACTGCTAAGGCATAAAACTAATCCAAGGTGTAATCCTTTAGACTTCTAACAAGGAGCTTGGTCATCAATAGATCATCCTGAGCAAAATCAGAAGACGAAGAAAAAAAAAGTTCGAGGTGATGCGAAGGATCACCCTTTGTTGTTGCATACTTCAAATTTGAGTAACATAAATCTGATAGGCTAAGGGCAAGTGGGAACCTCATGAGGCAATGGGTTATGTAATATATATTGAGAAGTAACATGGCTAGGTTTTTAAGATCCTTGGACAAGAAGTCTAATTTGTGCTTACATATCTTAAAGAAATTGTTTAATGTAAGCATCCTTAAATGTAGTAGCATGTGTATGAGCCAACGTATAATTAGCATTAATAAGCATAGAGACTTTAGTACTTTGACTAAGACCAAGACCAAAAGGTAAAGCATTAAAACCTGGTCGAGATTGTACATTACCCATAGGAGGAATAAAAGATGTAATAGGTTGTGTAGCAATAAGGATGACTTGAGAAGAGTAACGCTAGTTGGATGCATAAAAGTATGAGTAGGGGCACTAGCTTCACCACTGGATGTAGAATGGGAGCCTCCAATAAGCAAATTACAAACATTCAAATGATATGTGGTAACATTTCCATTCTTAGGTGTAGATTCCTTAGCCATAACTTTATTTTGTAGTTATTTTTTAACTTAAGAAACATGGGTTCTAAACATATATAGTATTTTTTCGAATTAAGCTTCTAAAATAACAAAGTCTATGAACTCTTTTAGGATCTACATCATCAAAAGTATTGTCCTCATAATCAAAATCATTACATGAATGTCCATCATGCAAATTTGTATCATCAACAAGAGTAAGAGGAGCATCATAAATTATTGTTATTTATTAATTTAAATAAGCATGAGTACTAAGCAAAGGACGTTGAATCAAATCACAAATAGCACCACTTGATCTAGCACTTGAGCCACATTGATAAGCATACGGACTTTAGCACTTTGACTAAAACCAAGACCAAAAGATAAAGCATTAAAACTTGGCCGAGATGGTATTGTTGACACTTGGATTTGCACCCTTGAGGAGATGCTTAGTTCTCCTCATCCAAGCAGCAAAATGGAATCATCTCTCTTGCTGTGGGTGACGATTTCGTTGAGATGAATCTCTAGATTAGGGGCTAGCTCCCCTTGATGCACTTTTAAAGCTCGTGTTCCTACTATTAACAACTCGGGGGGATGAAAAGGGTTAAAATAACTAGAATTTAAACCCGTTCTACTGGGGGTAATGCACCAAAAGATTTGCTCTACTCATACCTTGGACATACACTTGAAACAAGGACAAGTTACATATACACTTCACTCAATATTGACTCTCTCTTTCTCACATCAGTGTTTCAACATGGGGTCTAGGAGATGGCATAGATTTAGAAGGACTTAAGCAATAGGCGTTCCAAGACACTATTGAACTAGCTTTTCATTGTATCTGCAATCTCTTCAAACACTTCTTGTTGCCCTGCAAGAAGGAAATCACAATACACCAAGTACTAATGGCATTAACATGTGAAGGTAAATGGAAATTACACTTGCACAATACTAATACTAAGCATGTACACTTAATGCACTCTTTGAATGAGATAAAACACTTGTCTTTGTTGATTCAAGGTAAAATTTTGGCAGGGCTTTGCCATATCATGAAAAGAGATCATGTTCAAATGAGCCAAGAGAATCCATATTTATAGCCTTTGAGAGAGAGATCGAGCAAAGGGAGTTCAAGGGTCACTTGGACATGTGTCAATCTTGAAAATAGCAACAGTTACGCTACATTCTGTAAGAAACTCCCTTTATAATTACACCAGTGGAATCAAGATACATCGAACTACCTTTTGCTATAGATGGGTTCATCTGTTGGAATGTCATTTCGATAAACACTATTCTTTACTGGCTCGTTGCGCTGTGTAACGGTGCAACAACTTGAACCATCAACCTGTCTATTCTCACTTGTTATGCATTAGAGCTCAGGATTCATGTCATTTGTCATTTCCACGTATGTTCTCATGTTCTCACCAAGTCTTTTGAATAACAATAGCTATTCTTTGCAGTTTATTGATTTCCTGCAAGCCGTCATCTTTTGTTTGAATCCCAACGACTAATTTTCGCAGTCTGAACTTTGACATTTTAAGGGCTGTCACCTTCAGGTATTTATTTCAAACTTTTTGTCCACGGCACTTGTTTTCGAACAATTTGTTCACAGCTATTGGTCTTTGGGCTTTTCTATCGAGCATTTTCTTTGAAAGAATTCCTCGGACAATCTTTCCGAAATAATTCTTTTGGGTTTTCTGCAAATGACCCTTCAGCGCTTTGAAAAGACCCCTTCGAGAAGTTTGAAAAGGACTCTCCTCTTCAGATTTTTTGTATATGTACCTTTTCCTGTGGACAATTTGCCCGAACAACCTTTCAGACTTTCTGTTTGGCCCTTTTGAAAGGAACATACCCTTCGGAAGAAATGTAAATGGCCCCTTTGACTTGAAAGTGGCCTTCAGAAAAATGCAAATGTCCTTCGGGACTTTGAAATGGTCATTTTTTGAACAAAACATACTCTTCGAAAAAAATGAAAGAGTCCTTTAACTTGAAAAAGTCCTTCGGGAAAGTGCAAGTGTCCTTCGAGATTTTGAAATGGTCCTTTTTCGAACAAAACATGCCCTTCGGAAAAAATGAAAGTGTCCTTTAGCTTGAAAAAGTCCTTCAGGAAAGTTAAAATGCCTTTCGGAAAAGTTATAAGCACCCTTCGAGAAAGTTGTTTCGAACAAAATGTCTGAAACAATTCCTTCGAAAAAGTTGCATAGACAATTTGCTCGAAAGAATTCGACAAAGGCTTAGACAAAAAACCTGAAGACAAAAACCCTGAAAGAATAAACACTTAGCAAAAGACCAAAACAAACCCCTCGAAAGAATAAACACTTGTGCATTTGTTGTGGCTTGTATAGAACATTTCTTCCATACTGGACTTGACCAAAGATATAGACTTAAGTAGCGAAATTTTTAGACAGGGGGTGACCAATTTTGGCTTGAAGGGCGAAAATTTGGTCAATAAATTGGTGACTCGCAAGGGTAGTATGTCTCCTATATTGACCAGACCAGTAGCCTAAATAGTCCATTGGGCATGGAGTCAATTAAGGACTGAAATAACCCAAGAACCTTGACCATGATTCAGAACTTGATCAACAGACAACCATTGACTACCTCCAACACACAAAAGAAAGAGACACACAACAAAGACCAAAGCAAACACACTTGTGCTACTTAGCACTTAGGAAAAGACAAGACACAACAGAAAGAAAACGAATTATGTATAGCTAACCAAATATGTTCTTCTCCCTCTTGGATCAAAGGGAAAACTTCTTAGGTCTCTTCCATGGCAAAAAACCTCATGATGCCAAACAAGTGGTTGATTCGAGTAAGAGCTTGGTGACTCATCCTTCTTGCTTGCCACCTTGATTGGCATGTACCCAAGTGGACCAAGTTCAACATGTCTCCAACATACATATACTCATCTTACTCTTTGAAGCATGTCTCATGATGGTCCTTCATGCTAGTATAGTCCATCAATGGATCAATGGCTACAATCTCATCATCATAGGGCCCATTTGGTTCATGGCTCTCTTAGTATGTATCATGGACCAACTCATTCTTTTCTATCTCTTTGAGAAGCTTGTCAAACTGATCTATTGCTTCATCATGGCTCTCTTGAAGAAGGGTGGCTGGTGTGATGTTTGAGCTGAGACAAAAAAATTTTAGTTCATTCTAGAAATCATCATTCTCGCTAAAGAACTCCTTTAAAGCCCCTATCAAAACAATCAGACCTCTCTCTTTCTTGCTCAAAAAAAAAAAAAAAAACTCTAACTGCTCAACAATAAGCTCTTGAACCTCATTCAACTCAGGTCCCATGGCTCAATCATTATCTTCATCAAAGCAACAAGAAGGTTCATCAAACAAAGGGAAAGAGAGCTCACCATGCTTACATTCTCCATCCAACATTGGCAAGTGAAGTTTGTCAATCACATCTTCATATTGCTAGAGCATTTGCATGTATGTGTGACCTATGTCTTCTCCTTGAATCATGCCACCTTCAAGAGTCACTTCTTCAACATTATTTTCATGAAAACCTCCTAGAACAGCCACCTCTTGAAATATGATTTGACTACATTGTTCATCTTTGATAGTGCCTTCCACCTCATGCTCATGATAATGATCACCATGATGATGTTCATATGGAGTACTTATGATGATCTCATCTTCACTCTCACTCATGGTAGTCTCTTGATCAGCCAAGAATTGTATTTTCTCTTGCTCACTTGCCTCCCTTAAAACAGGTTCCTCTTTAGGATGGAATGAAATGAAGGGTGAATGCATAGGTTCATGACCCTGAAATGCAGGAGTTGGAGTATGGAAGGTAATTGAAGGTGAAGGGAGTGAAAATGGAGTATGGGATGAAGGAGAGGACTTAGGAATGGACTTTGAAAAGAGGCAAGCACTAGTAAGCTCAAAATTAGATTGGGAATGAGAAGTGGGGTTTTCTTTGAGAAGCTCATGAGGAAGAGGAGGTAAACCTTGGCTAAAATCAATTGATTCTCTTCCTTCCACTTGACCAGCACTTCATCTACATCAGATGTAGCTTGATAAAACTCTTGAAGGGGTGTAGATGGGGTGCATTTAGACATGGGATCTTCTATTGGGTCTAAACCTTCCATTACACCTTGACTAAGCAACCTCATTCTTGACTCCAATTTTTCAATCTGCTTGGCTAGATTCTCTTGGAAGAGCCTTTCTTGGAGATCATATGCATCATCATGATGAGGAGTGGCTTCATTTTCCGCTTCATACTCTTGAACAATACTCTTCTCTTCTTTCTTACCCCATGATTCCACTATTTCATTACAACTAATGATCTTGGGATTGACACTCTCTTCTTGAGGATATGCAAAAACTTCATCTTTTTCAAGGTCTTGAGTTGGTTCATGACAGACATTTCTCCAACTTGGAATCTTGACATCATGTTGAAGGACTTGAGAAGGTTGAGGGAGACTAGGAAGAATTTGCACATGCATAGGAAGAGTTTCTTGAGGATGGACGTGTTGTTTTCCAACAGAAATAGGATGATTTTCTTCAACGGAGGACTCACAATCTAAGGAATTGAAAAAAATGGTTTCCATAGAAGGTCGTTCTAATGTCCTTTGGTGTTGAATTGCTAGGTGCAAAGGATTAACAACAAGAGTAGTTAATGCATTAGATGGGTTAGAAGGTTGGCTCATTTTATTTTGGTGAGCAAATGCTATTTGATAAAAACGATTTGGTATACAGCGGGAGGGTTTCTTTTGTATAGGAGGAGTTTGTTTTGGGATGGAAGAAGGGGTACAAGGCTGACTGCCTTGAGTGGATTGACTTCTCCACCTTACTAGTTTCTCCTCCATGGATTGCATGACTTGAGCTTGCTTAAACAAGCATCCTTCCTTGTACATAATCTCTTGATGATATCTATTTCGCTCATTCGACCTATCTATTTCCAACATTTGCTTTTCAAACTCCAACATTATCTCCCTAGCACTCTTGGATTCGCTAGGAGGACAATTAGTAGGGCTGCATGAGGTGATTCCATGAACAACATGAGCTTGATCAAAACTATATGAAGGAACACAAGATCAATATTGCTCAATAATGGGATTATACATACCAAATATGATTTCTTGATGCACTAAGGTTGTTTGACCAGCGGATTCAACTCGGAGTCACCATTGGCGTTGATTGAAAAGCCTCCAAAAGACTAATTGATTGAAGAACACACCAAGAATTCTTCAATTCTTTGGACAAATAGTCCCACCGGATGTGCCAAAAACTGTTGACGCTTGGATTTGCACCCTTGAGGAGATGCTCAGTTCTCCTCATCCAAGCAACAAAATGGAATCATCTCTCTTGTTGTAGGTGACAATTTCGTTGAGATGAATCTCTAGATTAGGGGCTAGCTCCCCTTGATGCACCTTTAAAGCTTGTATTCCTACTATTAACAACTCGGGGGGATAAAAAGGGTTAAAATAACTAGAATTTAACCCTGTTCTACTGGGGGTGATGCACCAAAAGATTTGCTCTACTCATACCTTGGACATACACTTGAAACAAGGACAAGTTACATATACACTTCACTCAATATTGACTCTCTCTTTCTCACATTAGTGTTTCAACATGGGGTCTAAGAAACGGCATAGATTTAGGACTTAAGCAATATGAGTTCGAAGACACTATTGAATTAGCTTTTCACTATATCTACAATCTCTTCAGACACTTCTTGTTGACCTACAAGAAGGAAATCATAATACACCAGGTACTAATGGCATTAACATGTGAAGGTAAACAAAAATTACACTTGCACAATACTAATACTAAGCATGTACACTTAATGCACTCTTTGAATGAGGTAAAGCACTTGTCTTTACTGATTCAAGGTAAAATTTTGGCAAGGCTTCACCATATCAAGCAAAGAGATCATGCTCAAATGAGCCAAGAGAATTAATATTTATAGCCTTTGAGAGAGAGATCGAGCAAAGGGAGTTCACGGGTCACTTGGACATGTGTCAATCTTGAAAATAGCAACAGTTACGTTGCATTCTGTAAGAAACTCCCTTTACGGTTACACCAACAGAATCAAAATAGGTTGAACTGCCTTTTACTATAGATGGGTCTATCTATTGGAATGTTGTTTCGATGCAATCTGTTCTTTACTGGCTCGTCAAGTTGTGTAATGGTGCAACAACTTGAACCATCACCCTGCCTATTCTCGCTTGTTATGCATCAGAGCTCAAGATTCATGCCATTTGTCATTTCCACATCTGTTCTCATGTTCTCACCAAGTCTTTTGAATAGCAACGACCATTCTTTGCAGTTTAAAATTGATTTCTTGCAGGCCGTCATCTGTTGTTTGAATCCCAACGGCTAATTTCCGTAGTCTGAACTTTGACGTTTTATGGGCCGTCACCTTCAAGTATTTCTTTCGGACTTTTTGTCTGTGGCACTTGTTTTGGGACAATTTATCCGCAGTGATTGGTCTTCGGGCCTTTCTATCAGGTGATTTCTTTGAAAGAATTCCTCGAACAATCTTTCTGAAAGTATTCTTTTGGGTTTTCTGTAAATGACCCTTCAACACTTTGAAAAGACCCCTTCGAGAAGTTTGAAAATGATTCTCCTCTTCGAACTTCTTGTATCTGTACCTTTTCATGTGGACAATTTGCTCAAACAACCCTTCGGACCTTCTATTTGGCCCTTTTGAAAGGAACATACCCTTCAGAAGAAATGTAAATGACCCCTTCGACTTGAAAGTGGCCTTCGAAAAAATGCAAGTGTCCTTCGGGACTTTGAAATGGTCATTTTCCGAACAAAACATACCCTTCGGAAAAAATGAAATGGTCATTTAGCTTGAAAAAGTCCTTCGGGAAAGTGCAAGTGTCCTTCGGGATTTTGAAATGGTCCTTTTCCGAACAAAACATACCCTTCAAAAAAAATGAAAGTGTCCTTTAGCTTGAAAAAGTCCTTCGGAAAAGTTAAAATGCCTTTCGGAAAAGTTACAAGCACCCTTCGGGAAAGTTGTTTCAAACAAAATGTCTGAAACAATTCCTTCGGAAAAGTTGCGCAGACAATTTGCCCGAAAGAATTCGGCAAAGGCTTAGACAAAAAACTCGAAGACAAAAAACCCAAAAGAATAAACACAAAAGACCAAAACAAACCCCTCGAAAGAATAAACACTTGTGCATTTGTTGTGGCTTGTAGAGAACATTTCTTGCATACTGGACTTGACCAAAGATATAGACTTAGGCAGCTAAATTTTCAGACAAGGGGTGACCAATTTTGGGTTGATGAGCCAAAATTTGGTCAACAGGTGTATTACCCATAGGAGGAATAAAATATGTAGTAGGTTGTGTAGGAATATGGATATGACTTGAGGAGGAGTAATGCTAGTTGGAGGCATAAAAGTTTGAGTATGAGCACTAGCTTCACCACCCAATGTAGGAGAGCCTCCAATATGCGAATTGCAAACATTTTAATGCTCTGTGGTAACATTTCCATTCTGAAGTGTAGATTCATTAGCCATAACTTTCTTTTGTACTTATTTAACTTAAGAAACATGGGTTCTAAACATACAATATTTTTTCGAATTAAGCTTCTAAAACAAGAAAGTCTATGAACTCTTTTAGGATCTACATCATCAAAAGTATTGTGCTCATAATCGTAATCATCAAACACATGTTCATCATGCAAAATTATATCATCAACAATAGTATGAGGAACATCATTAATTACTGAGATTTTTTATTTTAAATAGGCACGAGTACTAAACAAAGGATGTTGAATCAAATCACAACTAACACCACTTAATCTAACACTTCGCCTAATAGGGTTTGTAGATCTAACCTTCTTAATTTGCATACGATGTAAGTATGAGAAACATGAAAGAATCTAGGGCTAATGATAAGACAATGAGAAACAAACTTAAATCTGAAAATCAGATCGACAAGTGGAAATCAGATTCTAGTGGGATGAAGAACAAGAAATCCTTAAGGTTGAATATGTTCAAAGAGCAAAGGGTTTCACTACTTTGTTTTGATGAATTGTGACACTAGGAATAAATTACACTAATGTCAAATGGTAAAACTATGTGCACAAGGAAGATCTACAAAAATACAGTAAATAGCAAGAACCAAATAAACCCTAATGTTGAATTATGACAGATGGTTTAATGAAATGATTGAACAAGCACTAACACTATAAAGAGAAAGAAATTGAAACGAACAATCCTAGGCACTATAGCTAAATTTTGGAACTGAGAACGAAGTCTAAAACTAACACAAAAGATGTTCTGGGAATCTGACTTTGATTTGGCAAAAGGTCAGAATCGACAAAACACCGATTGTGTCCAAATTAGAATCCACAAGTTGTTGATTATGTCCCTTTACAATCGATTCTATCATCTAATACTTTTTCAGTTCTATAACTTTCTAGGTTGCTTTGCAAACAAATGATTGATCTAGACTCTAGCATCACTTCACTAAATTTACAGGCACAATTGTATAATTTTCTTCTCATGTGACTTTGACCTAATCTCCACAATATCACAAAAGATAAATGGAATGTGCAAGTTAGTTGGCCCAAGCAACCTCTTGAGGAGTTGTGGCTACATATCTCGTATGCTTAGAATTAGGACTCTATGTAGTTCTGGGGTTTGTGAGTTAATCCCAACCCAATCAAAGATAAGACTTCACCTCCTCTCTTTAAATAATCAAATACAACCATATGCTTCACTATGACCTTCTCTTAGTACAAGATGTTATGACACAAGACTTGAAAAGATATTGATGCAATGTAGACTCAATGTGCAGACACCTTCGTTGAATGTGCAGAACTCTTGATAAAACTTGATTATTGTGCATGAGAAACTTGCCTTGTAAAAGATTTGGATTGTTTTCCAAGTTAGATACTTCATTCCTTGATATGAAATGGCTAAGGGTAAAAATTGTATATATAGGACTCTCAAGAACACTTCACGCATAGGCCAACCCTATAAAATAGTGACAAGTGACAATCAAGGCGTAGGGAATCAAGCTAAGGTGGAAAGGACTCACAAAAGGATGAGGGTCAGAATCAGTAGTCAAAGGGCCAAAAGGCTCAATATAGAGATCATGTGGAACTGAAGATGTTTGAATAGAATCATAGTAGTGACTATTGAGGGATCTAAAGTGTTTATGAAGAAATCTAGATTAATCAACACTAGGGGGAATCTAACGTGAGCTAAAGGTGTCCGAAAATAGCCAAATGTACACAAATGAACCAAGTGTAGTAAAGCACACTATGGAAAGAGTCTTGTATAAAAATTAGGTGTATAAGCTTTTATATTTCATAATAATCACACGCCATGAAATGTTATTGTGACATAGTGATGCCACATCATGCCATGCAATACTATATTGATGAAATGCCGCCACAACATGCACTGATGTAGAGATGTCATGTCATATGCACCAATGTAGCAATGCCATACCATAATGTAACAATGATGCAATGGCATGTTATAGACAATTATGTTGTGGCGATATAATGATTCAATCATGTGGATCGCTCATCAATTTTGATCATGTAACATGCATTATTTTTTGATGATTAGACAATGGATGCATGAATCTCGCTTGAAAGGAGAAGCCAAGTCATAGTTAATATGTGATGTGTTGATTCAACCATGTTGATCACTGATCAATGTTTTTTTAAGACAAGTATACGCTTTTAACTGCAGCCATGAACCAAGAAAGAGGGAATCTATAGGGGCCCTCACCCAAAACCAAATTCATTTAAGCAAACTAAGTCCTAAGAAACCCCTCTTTATAACTACACAAAATCAAGAAAGTCCATTAAGACCACTTAACAAATCACAAAGAAAGGGGGAAAGATCAACAATATTTTGTGGGCAGCGTCCTTCCCCTGCAAGTAAGAAAGTCCACCAAAGTCCATTGTATTTCCTCATCAACTGAGTTCATCAGATCCAATATCAATCTTTCAACAGCAAACTTTCATCCTATATGTTTGCATGTGGATCTACAATTTGCCTTCAACAACAAGGATTTAGTTTGTTAAATTGCACAAACTTCTAAGGGAGCCAATTAATCATTATCTTCCAACAAAGAATTTGCATTATTCAAGGGAAATTTTCCATTTGATTCCACTTGCTCAGTAACCAAGATCTTCTTTAATCCATCTTCTATCCCCTGAGTCACCACACACTCCTCTAAAATCTACAACCCAACCCCTCCTTTGTAAGGAGAAGAAATACCACACTTTGTAGGCTCCGTAGTTCCCAAAGGCTCTCTAGGCTCCATGTGCATTATGCTCTTCCCGTGGTCTTGTAGTTCCAATACCTTGTCCTTCTTTAATCTATATATTGATAATGGAGTTGCTACGTGCCTGATCATAGGATCCCTTAACCCATCTTCTCCCCTACTAGAAGATGTCCCATATTTTGAAGGCTCAACTATGTTCATAAGCCCCTGAGATGCAAAATGTTCCATTCTAATCTCATGAGCCACGAAGAAAGAGGCTCGGTTCCTAAGTCCTAAACCCATATCAATTTGCCTAACTTTCAAAGTCTATCTCTAGCCCTAGATAGTTGTTGATCTAGAAATCCAGGTGCTAAGAACACTCAACAAACTTATGACCAATTTTGTTGCATCTAAAGCACTAGAAGGCTAGGTCCTCAAAATCCACATATTGAAGCCTAGAAACATGTTTTGAGGAGATGCAAACAAAATGAAAGATAGGCTTTAAAATGTCCAAATAAACATAAGCTCTCACAAAGTTAGATTGAGTACCCTCTGCTTTTGAATCTATTCTCACCAACTCCCCAACCTTTCTTACTAGTACCTTGATCAAACCAGGATTTCGCATAAACAATGGGACATGGTAAAAATGGATTCAAGTGGGACCCTGATCAATAGCTTCAACCATGGGGGCAAAAAAGTGTTTCCAAGGGCATAAAAACAACAAGGACCATGATTCCAAACAAAATCCCAATCCTCCACGGAGAGGAATCAATTGACAAAAAAGCCATTAGTCATTAGAGACATAGAAGGGCATCCAAAGTCCTTCCAAGGGGATTCCATCCACCAACTAATCTCAGTTAGAGAAGGCCTCTTCCTTAGAAATCTACCAATGATTGAAATGCTCCCCATTTCCTTAGCAACCAAATCCACACAGTCCATTGGAAGGGTAAGATCCTTCACTTCCACAACCATCTAAATAGGGGTGTCCCCCAGGGATAAAGACAGGTCTTTTCACGAGATTGAGTCTCCAAGTTGTTCCATTTCTGCAATTGAGACATTCTCATTCCCTCTCAAAGCAATGAACTCCTTTTCACCACAATCGATCTCCGGAGAATTACACTGAAAATTGGTCGAACCAAGAATTGCCTCCAACAGGACAAGGGTGGGAATGTTTCTTTCTTTTGTGATTTGAGTCCTACAAAATGCATTATAGGAATGGAAGGGGTTAGAAGAATTATTGCATTCGGAATACACCTTGCAAGTCCCAAATTCCCCTCTCCACTTCCTGCACAATGTTCAATAATCGTGTATTCACAAGATCCACTGAAGAACAATTAGGGTTACTGCGTAGAAGAGAGTCCAATGCCAATAGAAAGTTTCCCTCCTACAAATCATAACCATGGTGACCTCACAATGCTCCATAGCTCTAACTACATCCCCAACACTCACCATTCCTCGCTTTTCCTCTTTGCTCCTTTTTAAGATGCGCTACGACTCCATCCTCCATCTACAATTTTTTTTACTCTGGGGCTATCGATCACTCATCAATGTTGATCATGTAAAACGCATTTTGGATAGAAGCATTAATCTAGCTTGAAAGGAGAGGAGAGAACAAGGAATATAGTAGTTAGTGCTAGTTGGTGCAAAATTAATCTTATAAACCATAAATTTTCAAAACTTCTTTACCATCTTCATCCTTCAAGGCTAAATAGGAAACACATTAAAGGACACATGAATTATTAAGCTTTTTCTTTTTCTTAAAAATAGAAAGTGAGTAACGTTTGTAGATTTCAAAAACTTTTGAGTTTGTATTTAGAAAAAGTCTCCATTCCCCCATAGCTTGAAGGCTTTTAACAATTATAAACAGATATTAAAGGTAGATATTGTAATTCATTCATTTTCTTAAAAAAAACTATAGTATTTATCCGTCCACCTTATGTCTCCATCTTTCAGATGAGCTTATTGACGGGTGTTTTAAGTTGCTTATGGACAATTCCATTAATTTGTTGGCTCATCAGGCACAGAGATCCATCGAGCTGATTGCCATTACATTCACTTAGATCAACAAGAAAGTATACTCCTCCATTCAGTAATAAAACATAAAAATATCAGTAAGAAATGGATTGAGCAATACTCCTACATTTCAGTAAGTAAATACAAATAAAAACCAGTGCTGCGTCTGAACCAAACTCATCCTTCAATTTATTCACTAGAACAACAAAAATGAGGCCAATGAAGTAAATGAGTTCAAGATTTGAAACCTGATGGATTATTTTAAAAAATGTCTTGGCACACTAAAGATATAAAAGAATAGATATTTACAAAATTTTATAATAACCTGCTAAGAGAATAGAATGAATGGGGGAGTGGAGAACGGACAAATAATGCTGCTTGTTTATGAATGTTTCTTATTTCTATCAATTCTTTGAAAGGTCCTATGCAACTGTAGTGACCAACCTACCAGAAAGAGAAGAAGCGCAATTGCAAAGGATACCCAGAACTTATAAATCCATGGAGGTATTGCCTTGGGGTAGAGACCTATTCAAACACAAACAGATTCCTTAGTACTACAACTAATCATAACCCATTTCAAAGCTAAACAAAAATTTCAAAAGATCTCGTGTATAGAGACACACATTAGTTCTTCTTTAGAAAGATTGTCCTAACAGAAAAGACATGCAAGTAAATGGATAATGAATTTTACCATGCCCAAACTTAATGCAAATTAATAGCTCCACAATACAAATGGCAAGAGAGAGCCAACAAAATGCCCCGACCTTCTTTATTGGTTTTCTGCATGCATACAAAATGGTATGGTTTCAATCTGTAGTGTCAAAATGAAGAAAATAATTTAGCACATAACATTTGTTCTTGATCTATTTGATTAATTTTTCTTTTATGCTACTATTTAGTGAAGCCTAGATTTTTCAGGCGTATAATCCTAAAAGGTGGATGTAACAGCACAATAATTTCACAAAGTACTTAACATTTGCGAACTGCAGACTTGAAAATGGAAAGGAATGTTCCTTTTTTAAGTCCACGATGCATTACACATATGTAACACACCCCATCTGCCCAACACCTGACTGTACTTAGACAATGGGATGCACATCAAACCCGTACCTCCAAGATTGAAAAACAGGATCTTCAACATTAGGTCCATTCAGGCATGGAGAGCCAACATAGCTACTTAAATATAAACTTTGTATCGTGGGTTGGATAAGTATACCTAAACAAAATGAAGTTCCATCCTATAGTTTAAGGTGAAAACATATTGCTATTACACGTCACTATTCTAGCAGAAAAGGGTGAATTCAAAGCCACCTCAAATGAGCAATATGACACCTGAGGCCATCTAGGACACTCAACTCCACCTTACAGGCAAAAGGGACATATAATTCATATTTATGTTTAAAACTCTCACTCGGACTTCAAAGCTATCATCTATGTAAGAACCACCAGTAAGGTAGAATGAACAAAATGGGTGCTTTGACGTGGAAATGTGAACGTCATTGTGAAATCACAAATGTAATGGAGGTGTTTTGACTGACAAGTGGATGGACCCAGAAAACATGAGACATGCTACTGGTAATCACTTGGGACATTAACCTCCTTGCCCTGTACTTTAGACACGTGGACCATCTGCCAGTAGATAGTGATCTTTAATATTTCCTCTGTAGTTATAAAGACTATCCATGCATGGACAATCAGAAGAATAAATTGGAAATTATAAGAATTGGACATAACTGAGACCTTAAACACAAGAACTGCTGAAAAACAAATCAGGGGACCTTTGGAGCAGATACAAAATCATTTTTTTATTTATTTTTTTATTTGTTTTCCTTGGAAATTTCTTAGATGCACGTTAGACAAGGAACAGTTAAAAAGTTTTCCTATCAAGGTTTACATTGGCCATCTTTGTGGATGTGGCTGCATGTGTTCACCGTGTGGATGATCAGAGAGAGACAGAGAGATACCTGTCCTGCAGATATGAATTGTACTCACGAATGGTTGGTACAGCAATAAGCCACCATATGATCAATCTATATGCATTTAACGGATTTCGAGGAGGAATCCAGAGACAAAACTTCAGGAAAAATGCATTGAGCTCCACTGTCAAGAAAACAATGATCAGGCCAAACACTTGGAAAAAACGCCAGTGACCTGATAGAGGTTGCCATTCCTCCTTGTCCCAATTTGCAGGTGTGAACTGACCCAATGTACGCTTTACCTACAAAATCAAAATCATAAAAAACATCTATAAATACACCGAAAGTAAAAAAGTAAAAGCCCATGAAAGAAGTCTGCACAAAGCCATTTAATTCAAAGGTAAAAAGAACATATTTCAGCACCTTATCCACTTTCTTGTTCTCATAAACCGTTCAATCCTCAGTTTAATAATTATGTCATATCGTTTAATCAGTCATTTGCATAACAAAACATTATTTCCATCTCTGCCCTACATGTCATGCCAAAACAATTTAAAGAAATTGTAAGTAACAAAAAGAACAATTTTTTCATTTTTTTTATATCTTTTGTGGAACCATTTTTAAGTTGTATTTTCCGGCTCTTAAGATCTTTGATTGTAAGCACGATGAGTGTGAAATGTTTAGTTTTCCCGTATCTTATGTGTGTCTGTAAACTTTTTAAAGCAATGCTACCATATTAATTATTATTTCATCATACTCGGTTATGAGGGGAGTGCGGTTTTATTATGGATAGAGTTTTATGCTTTTTAGTCATTTCTAGCTTGAACAATTTGACAAATATTGCCAAAAGCAGCAACAGTAAGTGTTGTATTCTTGGGACTGCAGCCAAATTTTCTGTCAATGCATATAAAAATATCAAATTGCATACTCATTTGAATTACCTAATATAATACCTAAGTTTTTAGGCCATGCTTGCTATTGCTGAAGACAGTCTTGATACCCAGATGGACTACCATCAGATGTGCAATTTGCATGAACCTGATTTTTTAGGGTCATATAGACATGCTTGCCCTTGGAATTTGTTTTTGCAGGAGATGGATGTGTGCCATCCATATGGTGCCTCTGTCAGGCATGTGCAGGACAACAATAGATAGTATGCCAAGAGCTCACTAGCATGGGGAATCAGATGCAAGTTATAGAACGATTGCGCAAAAAAAAAGTACTTGTATTAATAACGTAACAGTTATAGACTACACCTAAGGCAAGGTCTCTAGGGCTGTAAATCAGAGATTTGAGAATTAGGGGCTCAACTGGAAGTCTTCAAGAAAGAAAAGAAGGAATATTTATATGTAATTATAATAAAGGATAAGAGAGCTTTTCACATTCCAGTAGGACGTTGCAACAGCAGGGCACTTAATGAAATTTTAATATTGATTATATGAGGCGAATTTTGCAAGAAACTTTACATCAATACCTTTACACCAGACTAACATACAGAGATTTCAATGCCTTGAGGAGTTTTAGATTGTTACAGACTGCAATTGAATTCAAAGGGAAACCAGAGAATTGCAGAAACAAATGACCAATTGAACCCCTTCCAAAAATAAGAAGGAAATGATTACTACATAATTGCATCACATAGAGGATAATACTTCCCTTATGGAATATAGGCCACTTTGAATTTTTCCTTTGTGGCAGGATAAGAGAGCTTTTCACGTTCCAGTAGGACGTTGCAACAGCAGGGCACTTAATGAAATTTTAATATTGATTGTATGAGGCAAATTTTGCAAGAAACTTTACATCAATACCTTTGCACCAGACTAACATACAGAGTTTGCAATGCCTTGAGGAGTTTTAGATGGTTACAGACCACAATTGAATTCAAAGGGAAACTAGAGAATTGCAGAAACACATGACCCAATTGAACCCCTTCCAAAAATAAGATGAAAATGATTACTAATAATTGCATCACATAGAGGATAATGCTTCCCTTATGGAATATAGGCCATTTCGAATTTTTCCTTTGTGGCTGGTGCCTTGATTCTTTGTGACAAAAATTGCGAGGTTCTATTTTGAGGCTATTGGGGATTGTTGTCATTAGATGTGGCTTAGGTGGATTTTATATTGTTGTCATCAATTACAGTTAGCTACAGCTTATCATGTTGCCACTTAGGGATTGTCGCCAAATACTTTCCCATAGCTTTAATGTCATATTGAGAAGGATTCTCCTACATCACTTTAGTTGAAAATTATAGAAGGGAGGATCGCTTAGGCACTGAAAACCCATGCAATTGCTCACTCAAGCCCTCTTTATATTCTTAGCTAAAAAATCTTTCGTACAATTGGGGTATATTTTCTCATGTACAAAATACTAATTAAACACTAATTGCTACAAGTCATTTTAAAAACTGGTAAGGGAAAGAGAGAATGATTACTAAACAAGACATGTAGGCTCACCAGCTGGAGTAGAATCATCTTAAGTTGATAAATATCCTTGTAAATAAATATGGGCGGGCGGTTAATGATTTTATAGAGCATTTGAGAATCACAGGAAGTGTGTGATACTTCAGAGTTTTAGTTATATAGAAGGCAAAACGATTCAATGCTTGAGAAAGCCTGTGTTGTAAATAATCAAATAGAAACATTCCACAGTTTTAAAAGAAATGATAGGTAAACATTTTGCCTTAAGAATACATCAGTTACGGAGCATTAGATAGTGCAACTGGAACATAGTATGCTTTCCTAATTGGATAAGGAAAAGCAAACATGAAAAAAAAAACTTACCTTACCCATAATACTGCGTTGTCGACTTATTCCAACCCATTCGTAGGTTTTCCCATCAAAATATCTAACAGTTTTCATACCTGCCCATATACCTACACAACAAAAAACAGATTATGACTTCAGGACCAGATCTTAAAAACATATCTAAACAAGTAGTGGTGAATAAAACAGAAATATAAGTATGGTTTATGATAATAAAAATGTTACAGAAGTATCTGCTGACAGATTCTTCCACAACAAATTTTTTTCAAACTACCTTTGCCCAAATCCTTGTTGGCATTGACATCTCTAAAATGTTTCCAGCAAATATTGATTTGAAAGTAGAGGAACGAATTTGGGTAGAGTCTCTAAACTTTGAAGGGTTACCCTTTCGCTGCCATAGATGCTTTGAAACAGATCACTTGACGACCAGCAGAAACTCAAAGAAAAGGGAAGACATCGTGGTGAAAGAAGGCCCTTCCCGAACTATTTACAGTGAATGGAGTTGTTACTCCCAAAAGAGATGCTTCAGATTCGGCATCAAAAGCACCAAATCTAGATCAAAAATCTTCTGAAACATGAGAGGATCCTATGGATAATGTGAGAGAAAATTCCAAAGGGACGAATCTTGAGGTGGAAAAAGCTTTGGTGGAACCAAAGGCAGTACTTGGTAAAGGAGCAGCTAGTTTTAGTGAAAAATTTCAAGTCATTGATTTGATCGAAGTATCTATACCTTTCTTTTTGGAATTGGCCTTGGGAGAAAGGGAGGATTGGACTGCAGCGCAGAGGAAAAAACTCAAAAAGACCTCTGATCCAAATAACATGATCCTTTGCTTCCATAAAAAAGGAGAAGGGGTGCGGCAGTTATGCTATTCGTTGGCAGGTCGACTTGGCTGGTTTCTCTTTGCTGACGGACGTAGGCTGATTTGCTGACTGTTAGCTGATGGGTGTGGTCTTATTGGTAGTAGATCAGTTCTTAGTTTGTTTCATGTTAAAATGTCACGCTTATCCTTCGTTATTGTTCCTGGTTGTGAGGCCCCATCAAAACCCTCTTTTTAACCTAATCAAAAGAAAAATGTTACCTCTCCATTTTAAGCTAATTTACAATGCGACAAGAAAATAACTATGATATCAGTGCCTCAAATTATATAATTCATAAGTTTTCTTTATGTTCTTCATCTTGTCCATATTCAATATAGTTTGCAGATAACTAGCATTGAAAATATATCCCTTAGAAGAATCAGGAGTTGCAACAAAGTTGATGTAATTTACTAATTTGCACACACAAAAATCCTTTTCCATTTTTCAATATATATTCTGCTAAAGAAAGGTTTGACTTTCTTGATACATATCAAATACCAAATGCCAACAAAAGCGGCAAAGATCTTAACCATTATCATGATGTAAAATTTCCATTTGCATAATTCTTAGGAAAAGCGAAGGTTGACATGGATAGGGTTAACATTGAACAACTATCCGTAACCAACATCATGCATGCAACCACAAGAAATTAACAATGAAACAGCAGAACTATTAAGCATCTAAATCGTTAAAACACTAATGCATCTAATAAATATAAATGGCTTTAGTGGGATATCTTTGATCCTTGAATTTTTTTATTGCAAAAATTACATATTACACTAACGTTTTATGGGGAAAAAGGCCAGTTACAAAAGCAGAAACATTTTTCTGAAATACGGCATAGAGTATGCAATATTACTACTTAAACTAAGACATACTAGAGGATACAAAGGCAATAATTTACAAACATATAATCCCTTGCTCTTGACATTGCATTTTTATACAAAATATGTTCAGTATATCAAAACAACCCTTCCAGCTCTATTACATTCAGATATAATT
The DNA here is from genome assembly GCA_037957365.1 of Torreya grandis. Taxonomy (NCBI): domain Eukaryota; kingdom Viridiplantae; phylum Streptophyta; class Pinopsida; order Cupressales; family Taxaceae; genus Torreya; species Torreya grandis. The sequence goes on from JARHVA010004535.1 coordinate 380,603, forward strand.
CTTCCTTAGGTTGCTTCTCTGCTCAAGATATTCCAGTCCCTTCAAAATGTTTTCATCACCCCCTCATTTCCACTTACTCTCAACATGTATCCATTAATGTTTTAGGTGTTACAGCTTTTGCACAAAGGAAAATGCACAGATACAATACTTGATAAAAGCTTGTTAAAGGCTATCAACAGCAAGCTAGAGTGGAAATTAAGGTCGGGCCATGTGGAAGGAACACGTGAGGATACGGACGTTAAAATATGCTATGAAAAGCAGGATAATGTGATCAGTGAGGTGGAGCCAAGTTTGAAAACATAAATAAAACTCAAGGAAATAAATATGATTCACTTTTGGCAACTGTATGTAATGAAACAGCAAACTGAAAACACAGTTACAAGCGTTAAAAGATATAAGCCACTAATGATGTCAAGAAATCTAATGAACTTATTCAAAAAGAATATATCATTTACTTCTTGAAAGTAAGCATCGGCATAGGTCAGCTTAAGAGTGAATCCACAACTTTGAGTTGAGTCATAAACATTACGTCTTTCCAAGAGGATAGGACTATTTTCTCTTTAATAGGTCAAGAAAAGGAAATTTTCATTTTCCGTCATTCCATCAATATGGTATTTCGGAGAGGTACTACTACATTTTTAGTATCACGGAGTTCGTTATTTGTATTCTTAATCAGCCCAACTTTTAATGTTTGGCTTTGTTTCTCATAAAGATAGTAACATTTAGTAACACTCTGATCCCAATTACAGGTGCAATTTGGTGGACAACATACTAGCTACAGAAGTTACAGTGTTAAGAAAACAGAGTCGAAATTGACAGAACTGAAATTGCAAAAACAAAGGTATTTTATTGAAAATGAAAGTGTATACAAAGAAGACAATCTATGTAGGAGAAATGTATGCCATAAGATCTGCCTTCTTCATTCCATATTATCTACTTTATAGCTATACAATGCAAAAACTGAAAAAATACATAAAATCGTAAATATAAGATTCTGAATGGGGAACCAAAGGATCGCCCCAAATAGAGATGACATGTGTCCACCTTAGAAGTGGAAATGAATGGACGTAAGTGGAAAAATAGTCGAATTTTGGTTGATGAAGTTATTATTTATGTAGTGCCACTTGTAGGGGTAATATCTCCTTGACTGTTGACCGAAACTTGAAACCGTAATATGCGTTGGAAAGCTCATGAAGCAAAGTAGTTTAGATGCCCCAAATAAATGCCTTCAGCAGCTATTTAGGGCTTCCAACTAAAGTTTCAAGGCCAAATTCTGCACTAAAGGGCCCCAAAAATGCAAAATACAAAAAATGTAGACAATACTAAGAAAATTAGACTTTCAAAAAAATTCACAACTCTGCTCTAAACGGCCATCTAGATCACCTTCACTATGGATTTCTCATAGACCCACTAGATGGATTGCATCTTTTAGTCCATCTCGATTAGTGAGGGTGGCAAGCATCCTGTGGCTATTACAAGTATCGATGTGAAAGACTGTATACTTGTAAAACCGAGCTCCAACAACAGAGATCACATAGATCTATGTTGTAAGATATAGTGGATGTCAAATACCCATTTCTCCTCCTCACAACCAGTCCAAAGCTACTGGCTGAGACCATATTATCAAATTCTTTACTTCTTCCAATAGATCTACAATATTGATCAAAATTCTTGAATGTTGCAATAGCCTCTTCTCATTGACCTGTAAAACCGAGCTCCAACAACAGAGATCACATAGATCTATGTTGTAAGATCTAGTGGATGTCAAATACACATTTCTCCTCCTCGCAACCAGTCGAAAGCTACTGCCTGAGACCATATTATCAAATTCTCTACTTATTCCGGTAGATCTACAATATCAATCAACATTCTTGAATGTTGCAATAGCCTCTCAAGATTGGTTTGCCTATTACTCCCAGTTTGAGCCACTCCAAATAAACACCCTTAAGTCCATTTTTGTGATTACATTAGTGGATGACTTCCCCCCGTATACTAATGAGGACTGGGTGATCCATCTCACCTCTTCCCATTTTCTGAGGGTATCTCATCTCATTTTGCTATGATAGTAATCCTTTTTATCACTTTCAATTTCATGGGAAATGCTTTAAGCACTTATGGCTTTTTATTTTTATTTTTTTGACAAAAGGTAGGAACTTATATTTAAGAGAAATATTGTTACGACGAAGGATGCCTTTAATAAAATGGGTCATCCAAACTAGTCCAAGAGAAAGACAACCAAAGATTACAAAAGAAAAAATCTATCACAACAAAGATTCAACTAGATACAAATTTACACGTTCATCACCAAAAAAACACTAGCATTCTAGCAAAGAAGATATCGGTTATCATCTATAATGTTCTTAGGAAACTTCCTCATTTAGGGAGTGGGAAGCTCAAGCTTTGTTTGAGGAGGCGGCCTGATGTGGAATATTTGTTGGGCACCATACAACTTCCTTTTTCTTGTCTTTATCATAAATAATAAATATCAACATAGATTGTTTGCCTCTTTGCCAGATGAGTGGGTTCGACTATCTCAGTTATAGTTGCTTCAATTCTCTTGATCAGCATGAAAGAATTGACAACATCCATAGGCTTTTCTTGTTTTTCCACAATATCACTCAATTTATCCACACAAGTATGAAAAGATTCAATTCTTTCATGGTGACTAAAAGTGGTGTGAAGCAACCTAGAGAGGACAATTTCCATATGAGGATCATCCACCCCTTTGTCTTCTATGATTTTTCCCAATTCTTTTATCATTGCAAAAATATTCAGCATAGCTTGCAAAAGGTCTTCATCCTTTGATTTGAAAGAAGTCTGTGAAGTGGGGTGATTAACCAAATTTTACTTGGTATGGTTGTAAGGCATAAGCTTATTTTGGCATGGGTGTTGGGAGGTTTGTAAGCAACACCTTCAAAGGTGAACTGGGGAAACTCAATACTTTGAATAGGGGCAGCCATACATACTGGTCCATGAATATTAACCATATCAGGATGTAAACCAAGCCTTTTGAAGGAGGGATTAAGAAAGGATGAGATTTTATTCATTCTTTGACAAAAAGCATCCCTTGACAGAACCTAGACTACATAAGGAGACTTTGAATGAGCAAGTGGTTTTTTCACACGAGAAACATGTTCAAAGGCAAGAGTGGAATCCATTCCCTTTGTCAGGTTTGTTTCTTGAGGCTAGCTGCAAAGGATATGTGGTTGAGGCCTCTTCTGAGTGTTGTCTTGGTTGTGGAACTCTCCATGAAGGTTAGTGACTTCATCTTCTACCTGAATAGGTTGGTGTTGAGTGTTCTACATGGTTGGAGTCTGCTGCTTGGATTTTTGTTGTGAAGAGGCTGAGGCTGGCTTCTTTTCTCTTCTTGTTCTTTTGTACACTCTTAAGTTCTGCATTGAATTATTTTTCGTGTCCCATGATTTTCACGTCTCTTGCTCTTATATATAATCCTTGAGGAGTGTCTTTTCCTAGTCCCAAGCTTGCTAACAGCAAAGAGATTAAGATCATGTCATGTAAGTTGATCCCAATTTGACAGGAGGAGATCATAAAAGCTTTGGCAAATCTCATAAACAGTCTTGTTGGAATTAATTGCAGTTGGAATAATGGCACAATTGGGGGGAGTGGGGGGTTTAGCACTTGTATTTTGTATGGCAAAGGGAGGGAAAATATTTAAAGGTCTAATATTTAGGTATTTGGATTGGTTGTGGCTCTTGTGCTTTTTACCAACCCCATTATGAATAAGCAGATCGTCATTTCTTGTTTCCCTCTCCTCTTAATGCTCCATATCATCACTTTTGCTAGAGTCCGATTTTGCTTTGAAGGATGTAATCTTTGGAAGATTGTGGGTGATCAATTGGATCTTGAATACATTTTTTTTACATATTCTTACTCCCTTGTGAAGTCGCCAGGTATGAAATTGGAGCATGATAACAAGGGTGCACACCAAGTGTGGACTCTGCTGCTGTGCAGAGATAAACTCAATCATGTCATTGGATATGGTGGAAGGAGTATAGTAGGATGAGGTAAATAGAATCATATAAGAGGGAGCATTAAACAACTCAAGCGAAGGCATGTTGTGAGGTCGGTGGGTAAGAATTTCAAAACATAGGAGCTCAAGGTTAAACAAAAACATTTATTAAAGAATAACTAGTAGGAAAATTACCATAGACAGCTAAGTGGGATGGGTTAAGGATCGATGAAGTGATAAAGTAATTAAAAATAGGGTTAAGATTGGACAGAGGGAAGCAATGGAGACAAGAGAGGCAATGAATATAATTTAAGTGAAAAAGGCAAGGGTAATAAAAACGAGGGGAGATAAAGTGGGAAGGGGGGATCATCTATAAAGAAATGCAGCCTTGCTTGCAAATACAAAGTGGCATGGGAAGAGTGAAAATAGAAGAGAATAGCAAGAAGCCAAGTCAAAATCCAAGAGGGCCCCACTAAAACAATGAAAAAAATCATAATAAAAAACGGAGAAAATCTCACTTTAGAAGCATGAAAGACATTTAAAAAACTAAACACAACTGAGAGAGTTGCCACATATTTGGTCAATGAACAATGTGTAATCCGTCCATACCAATATGTTTGCAATTCGTCTCTTTTGATTGTCAGAGTTCACTTTATGTTGCTTGCCTTCTTCAGTGTTCAATTTGTCCTGTTGATGTTGCGTAAAAAAAATTTGATTTCTGTTACTCATCTTGCTTTGCACAAGTCATAGTTTGCTCTAAGTCTACCAGTTGCTTGATTTGATGTGGGAGAGGGTCCAGAGCAATGATGAATTTGGATCCTTGCTTCTTATAAGATGAGATAGCCAAATTAGAAACCCTATCTGACACTTTGTTACGTTTCCTTGGTTGGCATTGTAGAATGGTGTAATCAAATGCCTGAAGCTTTGGCACGATTTGTTGGATGTTGCTAGACATCTCCCAGTTGATGGAAGTTTTAAGAGTTCCCAGTCAGGTTTTTTGCAGTTAATCATATGAACTATGATTTTTGTATCTCCTTCAACTATTAGATTTTTTATAAGGAATATGTCAGCCATCTGTACTCCATACTGATATGCAAGAATTTTCGGATAATTGTTAAATTGTATTGTGCATAAGCCCTGATGCAGTTGCATGTTCATCTTTGATAATTCCCCCAATGCCAGAATAACATGGGTTGCTTTCTGTTACTCCATCAAAGTTAAGTTTATGCCAACCATTTGGTGGATTCTCCCAGTTCACTTTATCATTGATTATGAACCATTTCATTTTTAAATTTTAAATGATAAGGGATATCCCATTTCCTCGCTTTCCAACAATCTGCCATACACAGAGTTCAAACTACCTGATTTTTCCTTTTAAGTGACAGAGAAGTGCTACAGATATTTGCTTTGAGAGTTTTGAGCATTCTTGTAATAGACCCGTAGCCATGGGAATTTCTTGCATTCCATATTTGCCAGAGAATATGACCCAGAGTTATATGAACCATTTGGCAAATCATGGGCATGTTTGTAAGTATTTGTGTCCACATTTTCAGGGCCTGATTATTTATATGAATTTTCCTTCCATTTTGACGGAACCAAGAATTCAGTGTCCCCAACTGTTACAGCCATTGTGCATTTAAGAAAAAGATGTTAAATTGTTTCTAAATCCTGATTACAATTAAGACAAATAGAAGGGCCTATATATACATGGGAATGAGGATTATCCACTATGAAAATTTTGTTATGTTTGACTGGTCATAAGAAAGCTTTGATTTTAAGCCAATCCACATGTTGTGCCATATGGGATTCCATTTTGTTCTGGTATTAGTCCTATGTTGATTCAGCAAATGATAAGCTGAAGCGACAATAACTTCCCTTGTGTTGGTGAGTGGCCAAACAATTTGTCTTGTTTATTGGAAAGAAAATTTGGGCGTATATGTAGCTCCTCCTTCATGTGGCCTTTGAACCTTGATTCAATCTCTATGATGAGTGAGATGTTCCACTCATTGATTCTTTGTTGGTCTAATGTGCAGTATTCATCCACTGTAACATACCCTTTTGCTTGTAGATGAGACTGAAATTCATGATCATTGTGAATGTAAATGGCGGGTAGTCTATTACAATTGGAATTTCAGAATTGTACATTTGTCCCATTTTTTGTTTGCCAACTAAGATGCGGCTGTATTTTTTTAATCCCCTCATATATGTGTTTGAAAGTTTCCACCATTCTCTTTGTTGATTGAATTTGCACCAGGAATGGTGTAGCATCAACTTGATATTTATCCATCAGAATATCCCTCCATGGTAATCCTTTTTGTGCTGAAATCTCTATGCAGCTTTCATTGCTAGTGTCTGGTTGAACAGTTTAGGGTTTTTCATGTTGAAGCCACCTTCTTTTTTTCCCTTGGATATCTAATTCCATGCTACCAATGGATCTTTGAAACTATCATCTATTGATGGTCATAGAAAATTTTGTAAATCTGCATGATTTGATTTTCCACCATGTATGAGAGAGAGCATATAAATCAGGATAGTTTGCAGGACTGCTTTGATCATCTGTATTCCCCCTGTAAAACTGAGACATATGTTGGTCCAGTTGGAAAGTCTAGTTCTAATTTTAGCAACCATACTATCCCATAAACTTGAGGACTTCTTGAGGTGAAGAGGGAATCCAAGATAAGTATCGGGGAAATGCCCTTCAGTATATGGTATTTCTCGAAGAATGTCTTGTTCTTTTTCCTAGCTAAGTTGTTGAGGAAGAAACCACTGGATTTGGCGTTGCTTACTTGTTACCTCAATGCCTCTTGGAAGGTTGTTAGAATACTGTTAAGTTGTACAATTTCCTTCTTTATGAGAGAGGAAAACAAAAGGGTGTCATCAGTAAAGTGAAAATTGATGTACCTCTTTCCTCCATTCTTTTGGACTTGGCATTTCGGAGGGCCCTACTGAGAATGTTACCCATGAGAATAAAGAAGCACGGATTGAGAGGATCTCCTTGTCTGGATCCTCTGGTGCAGTGGAAAGGTCGTCTTGTTTCACCATTAAGAGCCACCATATAGGTAGGAGTGCATATGCAACTACTAATCCAATGAATAATTTTATCACTAAAGCCATACATAGAGAGGGTCCTCCATATCAGCTCCAAGTTACATCTGTCAAAGGCCCTTTAATATGTCAAGTTTTATCATTATACCTGGCCTTTTTTGTGTCTTTAGTGAATGAAGATTTTCTTGAACAACTATGATATTATCGGCAATCTACCTTCCTTGAACAAATGCTGATTGGGAAGACAAGATGAGCATTGTAAGTAAGGGCTTAAGTCTATTGGCTATAAGCTTTTAGATGATTTTATAAACCATATTGCAAAGCGTAATTGATTTATATCGAACCAGTTTGTGAGCTTTTCTGATTTTTCGAATTAAAAACATTTTTTTGCAATTCAATTGTCTGAGCGTTTTCTTATAATTTCTAGATTCCTCCACCAGAGAAAATAGATTCTTTCTAATTAGGTCCCAAAAAGTTTGGTAGAATGGTCCTATGAATCCATCCAACCTAGGAGCTCTGCCAAGATCAAAAGATAAAACGACCTCCCTTAGCTCTTTTTCTATGATTGTTCTCATAATTGTATAATTGTATTCCTTTCTCACTAGTTTGGGTATATGTTGAAGCATTTGTTGTCAAGCAGATGGATTCCACCTACATTTGTAGGCTCGTTTAGAAGTTCTTAATAGAAGTTAGAGGCATAGGAAAGCATATCAAATGGGTTAGTAATATAAATCCCATTGTCTTTTTGTATTATTTGTACTATGTTCATTTTTATTTTTTTTTGAGTTGTGGCATAGACAGACTAGGTATTGGAGCCCCCATACTTAGACCATTTTTCTCTGGATCATTGATGCCAATGTATTTCTTCTACCTTTTATATTTCAGTTAATGTTTCTCGTTCCTCAACCTCTAAGCTTGCATTATGCCATTAATCTCAGATTTGGACATGTATTCCAGCTGGTATGGCTTTAATATGAGCACATTGGACATTGAGACTCCCCATCTCTATTTTTCACCACTGCTTGATTTTTCCATTGATGTATTTCAGCTTAACAACAAATTTGTATATCCAAAAAGATGGGGGATCCGGGGCATCTATCCACCAGTCCTCAATCTTGTGTTTGAATTTTTGACGAGAGATCCAAGTGTGTTCGAACTTGAATTGTGATTGGTTTTTTGGAAGGTTGTTGGTGGGTAATATGTAAGACAATGGACCAATGACCGGACATGGTTGTTTCCCCAACCCTTGCTTCAAACCTCTCATTTGCCTCAATCCAATTTTCAGAGAGAAAGATATTGTCAAGCTTTTATGAAATGTACTTTCTTCCTTTTCTTCTATTTGTCCAGGGGAAGGAACCTTGTTAGGAGACTTGTTCCATAAGGTTGGTGTCACTCTCTATTTTATCCATTGTCATCCTTGTTTGATGTTTTAACCATGTATGTAAGCCTAAAATGGTCTACAATGTATGGATCCTCTAAAATAGGAAAAGGTAGGAGACTGTTCTAGATCCAACAAATACAAGATATTGGTCCACAAGCAATTTGGGGCTATCGACAAGGGTCATGAGCAAAGGAGTTTGTAATAGATCTAAAAGGGGAATCTACACATACAATAGCAAATATAACACCCAACTAAATCCAAGGTGTCATTAGATGATAAGCAAGAACTATAGGTAATCAAAATGTCATAATGCAATAAGCAAGAGCTATTTAATCTAAGGGTGTCTCCCCTACATATACAATAGCAAGTATAAAACCTAACTAAATCTAAGGTGTCATTACACAGTAAGCAAGACCTATAGGTAATCAAAATGTCATAACGCAATAAGCAAAAGCTATTTAATCTAAGGGTGTCATTAGACAATAAGCATGAAATATAAATGAAGAGCATGTAAAGATAGCAATAAACTAACAAGCATGTGTTAATATAATCATGGAAGACATAAATAAATCAATCTAATATACCAACCAAAGTACAAAAGAAAGAGTATAAGATTAGAGATACTTACCTTGGGTTGACTTGTCAGTGCATTAATCTCTTCCTTGACTTGTAGCACTTTGTGACAAATGGTTTTAAGTGAAGTCAAGGTGGAAAGAAGTAGACCCAAGTTGGGTAATCCAAAGACTAAGTGCATCTCGTTGGTTTAAATTCTCTCATTAATATCTTCAAGTCCTTATGCTAACTTGTCTTCCCTTAGTGTAAGCTCCTTAGCCCTAATTCCTCTTCTTCCTAAGGTAGAATTGTGAGCATGAGAAGAGCATATTGGATGTTTATATCTTGAGAAATGATAATAAATAACCCTATCAATGTGGATCCAAACCCTGAAAGGCCAACACCATCGACCTAAATGATGGCATCGGCCTAACTGATAACGTCCACTAAACTCAGAGGCACTACAAGATGTCCTCAGGGAAGTTGATGACATCAAATAAAGGCGCGCAAAGGGAAAAAGAGGAGTGGAAGGGGGGACAGGAACCTCGGAGGACAAGCTAAGTTGATGTCATGGTGATTTAAAGGTGGTAGTAAAAATGGTAAAGCATGATAGAATCTCTCACAAAGTGACACAATCTGGCCCACCCTGATCCCACCGTACCCCTTAACACATACACTTAGGAAGATTAATACGTCTATAGGGCCTAGAAATAGAAAATGTCAATAATCTAAAATAAGGTGTAAGCGAATATGTAGTTTCTTCCTTTTCTTCTATTTGTCTAGGTGAAGGAACCTTGTGAGTAGACTTGTTCCATGAGATTTGTGTCACTCTATTTTATCCACAGTTGTCGTTGTTCGATGATTAGAGGCTATGTCCCCTTTTTTGATGTGAATATCTAATGGTGTTGAAATCCCCCATCAAGATCAAATTGTGAGTAGTCTAGCTGTCAGCATTTCTAGTATTTGAATTTGATTATTGCCAATTGGAGGGATGTCCATATTGAGAACAAGAATCATGTTATGCCATTCATGCGAAAAAAAACAGCATATTTGGCCAAAAGGAAAGGTGTGGTCAGAAATAAAATCATACCTTACCAATGTTCCAATGGAAGAGGGTTTTGGTTGTTGGACTGAAAACAAATTGCTTGTTACTCCATATCCCGTTGAAAAGTCTTTTCGTAGAACGGGCTCGAACATACTTTTGAAGAAGCAGCATATCAATATCTTATTTTATTATCATATCCTTGAGGAACAGAGGTTCATTGGTCACCCCTAGGCCTCTAATAGTCCATGATAAAATCTGCATTGGGAGTTAGTCATGGGGATGGGTCTTTCTTCTGATGTTCCCTTGATGTCAATTGCTTTAGAAGCCCAGATTTGTATCATCCTTTATGTTGTCCTTGTTATGTTTTTGTCTTCCTCTATGTCAATTTGCTACCGGTATGTTTTTCTTTTTTTGTTTCTTGGATGTTTTTTGGTTCCCGAATTTGGAGATTTGTCAAGATGAGATCCTCTTATACATTGACTATTTTTTCCTCTATTTCAAGTAAATAATACTTGAGGGTATGGAAGAGAATTTCACCTAAGAAAATTCGGAGTGGCGGCTAACTTTTTCTTTCCTTTCTTCTCTTGTACTTCGAAACAACTTTGTGTGGTTTGGATGGTAATATAACCATAGTTAGGTAAGCGTGTAGAATAGTAGCAACTAAGTAATATTATTGTATGTCGACACCTAATTTTGGTATAAGCATTGTAATTGCAATGTTATTATCGTGTTTTCATACATATAGATCATTGGTTCAAATTGGATTCTTATTGGCACATTTTTCCTTTGCATTGAGCCCCATATAGCATTCCCTTATCATCATTCATTCATAAGCACCTTCAAATTTGTTATTTGTCTGCCTCGGGATCCTTCCAAATATCTTGTGGTTCATTAGGTCTTTGTTTTCAAGGTTTTGGTCACCTTGACCATTCTCGAAACGGTTTGATAATGGTCTAACCATTGTCAGGACATTCCGACAGTGGTCATGTCAATTGTGGATCCTTAGGTGCCTTTCACCATGTTTCATTGTGTCCTAATTGTCGCCTTTCCCACTTCTACAATGTCGGCTTTCCAACTTCTGCAATGTCGCGTTGTGCACTAATAAGGTCTTAATTTGAATTTGAGAACTCTGTATATACAAAATCACCCTAATACATTTGGGACATCACACAACCAAGATACCACTTTATACGATTGCACAATTACAACGATCACATCTAAGGATTTCCTTCACTGCTTTTTACTGCATTTCTATCTATTGAAGAGTTCTTACTACATACTTATAACAAAAGGAGGACTAATGAAAGAGCATATAGAATCAACTAATTGCTTGCATCTCATACACAGGGATAATGGTTGGGAGTATTATATGTATGGACCTGCTAGTTAACTTGCATGGGTATTGATTTCCAACTTGTCATCGAACTAGGAACTCACTAATACAGTCTCCTAAAAATGACACCAAATTTTTTGTCCTTGCAAGGTCTCTTGGAGCGGATAAGGGCTTGAGCAAAGGAGGAGGAATTATGGTAGTTTCACACACCAATTCGTTGATCTAAATGAATTTTTTGTCGAACAGGTGCAATCAAAGGGGTTCACAAAGTTTTAGACCGTACAAACCTATGTAGCCATTTTTCAAACAAACCTGCCACTATTAGGACAAACACTCACTACCAAAACAATCTAATACTGGTTTTCCCTTTATTCGAACAATCCAATTTGGTCGCAGCGTTAGATCACAATCATCTTTCTAGATTATGTTGCATTGTTTTTGGACTTATTTCTTAGTACTCTTGGCCTTTGTTAGGGTGCAAGGGAGTCGGAAATCAGATATATATCTATGACCCCACTTTGTCAAATCTCAATCATTCTAGGTAGTTTCACTCATCTCTTTTAAGCATATTGTGGATCTTTATATACTGTTTTACTGCATTTATATAACATCTATCACATTGTGGTTATTTTATGGTTTAGTGTAGTTTAATGAGACCTAGATCCACTTTACCTTAAAACATTGTGCAAATAGTACCTTTTATGTCATGAGAAAACTTTAACATCTTCATAGAAGTCTTATTGTTTTATATGCTTTCTTTTCAAATATATATTTTTGGAAAATATATTAGAACTTCATTGTGAAGAGAATAGGTAATGCGTATGCTTCAGTTGCATTACCAAAATACTACATTGATATGACAGTATTCTCAAACGGGTCACCATGAGTCGTATGAAATATGGATTGTTACACCTAGTAACAGAAAATCAGATTATTATTGCTCACAATAGAAATTCATTTTCTCATTGCAAAGTTAGCAACAATAATTCAAACCAATTGAAAATCATATATCATATAGCTCCCTTTTCGCATAGGTTGAAAGAATTGTAAGCAATCAAAAATGGTATGAGCATGTAATTATGCCAAGCCAAAGAAAATGATGACACTTGACAACATACAAGTTGAAGTCAGAAAAATCATCTGCAATTCAATTTTTGATGTTATGTTTAATATCTTACAAATGAAAATAGAAGATGTACTTTAAGGACTGATGTTGAGAGTAGCCATTTAACCATCACTCTCAACATTATTCATGTACCTGCTTTCAAAATGTTAAGAATTGCAACTGATTTTCTAAATCTAGAATAATGTTCTCACAAAGTTCACGATGACATATAATGCAAAGAAAGGATTGCCAAGCTCGAAAATGTATCTGCTTTAAACATAATTTTATTTTCTCATTTCAAAGTTAGCAACATTAATTCAAAGCGGTTGAAATTGATATATCATATAGCCCCTTTTTGGCGTAGGTTGAAAAGAATTGTAAACAATCAAAGTTGCTATAAGTATGTACTTCTGAAGAGCCAGAGAAAAAGATGACACTTGATAGCATACAAGTTGAAGTGGGATAAATCATCCACAATGAAAATGACAACATCAATTCAAATTTTGATGTTGTCTTCAATACCTTACAAATGAAAATAGAAGCTGTACTTTAGGGAGTGATGTTGAGAGTAGCTACTTGACCATCATTTCCAACATTATTCGTGTAGTTGCTTTCACAAGGACAAGCATTACAATTGATCTGCTAAATCTAGAATAATGTTCTAATTTACAAAGGTCATGATGATATATAATGCAAAAAAGGGATTGCCAAGCTCGAAAATGCTCCAATTTACAAAGGTCATGATGATATATAATGCAAAGAAAGGATTGCCAAGCTCGAAAATGCATCCGCTTGAAATATACTATGAAAAATATTGCCACAATGAATAACAATTATGATTCCAAGAAACATATGAAGGGAGGTGATACAAAGGATTTGGAATGTAATACAAATGTGATGGGAAACGGAACTTTAGTCAAGCTTGTCAATATTTATTCTTATAAAAAAATTAGGATATAAAAAATAGGAACAAATATATTAGATCATGTAACAAACGTTAAATAGTAGATAATCATAATTATGAAAATGTGTAAATATTAGAAAGGTGAAACTGTTGGTGGGTTAAATCCCTTTGGGATTCTACATAATCTTTGTAATCCAATGGAGAACATCTTATCACATTTGCATGAGTTGAGAATACATTGACTTGATTTGTTTTGTGGTGCTCATGGAACTAAAGTAGCATAAATCATGTGGGCAAAAAATCGTTTTATCAAAAGTACAAGTGTTTTTCAAAAAATCGTAATTAATTGGGAAAAAAACTAAAAAACTTAAAACCGCAGAAAAATGCAGAAAAATGACTTTTTTTTTAAAAAAAATTAAGGCATTTCCATTGCATAGAGATACAAATTAGGCATTTCAATTTCATAGAGAATAGATACAAATTATGAGAGGAAGATAAATGAGATTGTATGCCATTAATTTCCACCTGTTTAATTTCATTAATTTCCATGTTCAATTTCATTACATTTGATGATGAGCCAACTGAATTTGATAGGAATAACAGTGTTTTTCATTAATTTTCATACTGTTCAATGTCATTACATTTGAATTTCAGAATGCATACTATTGTCATTTACAAAGGAACAAAAAAGGGGAGAGAGCCAATGGCAACAAGGTAGAGGAGAGATCAGCAAGTTTAGATGTTGAAGCTCAGGGTCAAAGCCTCTCCTGCGCTAAGAGACGACCTCGGTGTCGTACCCAATTTTATCCAACAAGTCAAAGTCAGTTTCATCATAAACAGGGTCATCGTCATTTTCAAACCATTCAAATTCTAGATCGATCTCATCAAGCTCAATCCGCTGATCTACAATTTAATGTTTAATAAATATTCACAAACAGGGTTTAATGTTTATAGCCATATATTGTAATTACTTCCAAAAAACCTACAACATCTTCCCATTTGCATTGTGGAAATGACACAGTTATACCCCTTAAAATACCTTATGAGCGTCAACAACACCCTTGGGCCCACTAGGAACGTTAATGGTGTTCTTGGGCCCTTGGTGTGATCCCTTCTAGTTGATGTCGACATGATCCCTTATTTTGTCTTTTCACCTTTTTGATCATTTGATATTAGTTTGGGCGCCAATAGGTTCCTAATTTTAATTCATTTTGTCTATAAATACATAGGCATTATAAGTCATTGATCAATAAGACATTGAGCATTTTATATAGAGAATTCATTCAACAAATGCATGTATTGTAGAGAAATGAAGAAAACGCTAAAGGATTCGTTATTGTTGCATGCAAGTTCATGCTAGAGTAATCATTGAAGAAATAAAGACACACTACACATCACTAAGGTTTCATATGACACTACAATTATTTTCAATCATACAACTTGTTGTTTTTTATATTAGGGTTTTGTATGACAATGGAATTGTTTCTAATTATACAATTCATTGTTTTTTATATTATTTATTTTCTACAAATTGTACAAAACTAAAATTTTATATAACACTAAAATTGTTTCCAATCATACAACCAGCCCAAAGTGCAATGAGTCTTAACAACATAGAACTCTCTTAACCTAGTAATGAATGATGCCCCCTCCCTTATTTCTTCATTTGATCAAATCCCACCATAATTTTTTTTTTTTTTAATAACCTAACCTCAACTCTAATGATGTCTCGTTGACAACTTTTCACCACCCTCTTCCTTCCCTTCCCTCCCCCCTTAAACTAACCTTTTATGCTCACAACTTGTATGCACTTAAATCCGCTTGCTTCTCTCTATCCCTAATTTTGTCTAATAATCATCCCTTTCATTAAATTTATTTACTAACTAGCCCCTTCCTAGCCAATAGTCTAAACACCCTTCATTTTTCATCCCAACCTTATATACATATACTATCCCTAATTTTGTCTAATAATCATCCCTTTCATTTAATGTATTTACTAACTAGCCCCTTCCTAGCCAATAGTCTAAACACCCTTCATGAAATATATAAGGTTGGGATGAAAAATGAAGGGTGTTTAGACTATTGGCTAGGAAGGGGCTAGTTAGTAAATATAAGGTATATATATAAGGTTGGGATGAAAAATGAAGGGTGTTTAGACTATTGGCTAGGAAGGGGCTAGTTAGTAAATAAACTAAATGAAATGGATGATTATATATATATATATATATATATATATATATATATGTAAGGTTGGAATGAAAAATGAAGGGTGTTTAGACTATTGGCTAGGAAGGGGCTAGTTAGTAAATAAATTAAATGAAAGGGATGATTATTAGACAAAATTAGGGATAGAGAGAAGCGAGCGGATTTAAGTGCATACAAGTTGTGAGCATAAAAGGTTAGTTTAAGGGGGGAGGGAAGGGAAGGAAGAGGGTGGTGAAAAGTTGTCAAAGACACATCATTAGAGTTGAGGTTAGGTTATTAAAAATATATATATATATATATATATATATATATATATATATATATATATATATATATATATATATATCCACCTTAATAAAATCATATTAACCTAATAATCCTATTTATCCCCACTTGCCAAGTTTTAATTTCTAAAATCATAACTACCCCTATCCACCTACCCATAGCCATTCCTACAAACCTAGTTCCTAATCCCACTTTAAATCTCTATTAACCCACATTAAATCCCCTAATCCTCTTTAGGAGTCTCCTTAACCCACCTTGAGCCCCTCACTTTCCTTTCTAGAAAATTCTAATGAGTTTTTAAATTAAGGGGTCATTTAATGACATGTCCTCCAAAGAATTTTTAATTCCTTGGAAAATTGGGAGCCCTTGATCTTCAAAGATCCAACTTTGAATTTAAGTCATCCATTTATCCTCCCTCACTCCTATATAAACCAGGCAAAGCTCTTGGCCATGGTAATGAAAAATTCAGCAAGCTTGTGAAGCCTTCATGCTCTCTAATCCATTGTCATTGCACTCATAATCCTTTACTTGTCATATTGCATCCAAAACCATTGATCTTGTGCACCCATTGAGTCCATTTTACATCCAAATCTTGAAGCCACACCATCTTGCAATCCAACATTCATTGAACATTTGTCTTTAAGCAACATCTATGATTTTGGAGAGAAGACTCAAGGAAGCAAAATGATGGTAAGATTGCTCTAAATTAATTCTGATTGCTTCTCCATTCTCTCTTTTTGATGTTTTGTGAGGTTTGAGTAAGTTTTGATTAAATTGTGCATGCTTAGTGAATTTGTTCAAATTTTGCATCATACATTGGTTACCACGATGGGAGCCCTCCTTTGAACTAACCTTTGTGTTTGTGAAGTGTGAAAAAATCAACTTGCAACACTGGTTAGAGAGAATTTGAGCTTTAATTTTCAAATTTTTGGATTTTCAGGTGAATTGCGATATTGCCCTGTAAATTGCGATTTTGCAATCGCAGTTTTGCACACGACAGCTGCGATTTCGACTTTAAACACAAGACTTAACCGCTAACCATTAGACAATCTAACTGTTTTATCATGGTATTGCAAAATTGCTACTTGCAAATCGCGACGTTTATTGTTATCTGTGGTTTTGACTATAACTCAGTCGCAATTTTGCCCAGAGCTTAAAAAATATGCTTAGTTTATATCACCATCCCTTCTTGATTATATTTGCTGTCATTTTGATATTTGTCTAACTTGTTCAGTTTCAGGAACAAGCCAAAACTCTGTAAAAAGTTAAAATTATCCATTTTTGCTTCTTCAATAACTCTTTTAGATAGTTGTGATTCTAACTGGTAGTTGCGGTTTTTAAATTTCTAGTTGTGGTTTTGTTTCATAATAGATTTATATAGTTCTTGATCTGAAATCCCTCTTGTTTCTAACACTTATGGTCTATAAATTTGTCTTCTCTAGTGCTAACTTTTATTATGTGGGATAGGATTGAAAATCTCACACTAAACAAAACCGCGACTCACCCAGTTGAGATTTTGAAATTTAGACAATAAAAACCTTAGTTTGATCCTAAAGGTCTCTGAAAAACATTTCATCAGTTAAGAGTTATAATCTGAGACCTTTCTAAAATATTGTGTTACTGCAAGACTTTAAATATTATTGATTTTTCACAAATTGCAAAATCGCATGTAGATAATTGCAACTTTGATTTATAATAGCAATTTTGAAAAGGGTAGTAACAATTTTAATTTGTACTACCTCATCTTGTATATTTTGTTTAGAATAGCATTAAATTTTCGATTTAAGCTATTTTAAACCTTTTAATATTATCATACATTGGAATATTTTGTTTTCTTAGTTATTGCAATATCACTAGTCGGTAAACTACAATTTTGAATCTTAGTTGTGATTTTGCAAAAGTTATTAGAAATTTTGAATAGGCTAACCATGTATTAATCAAAGCATTCTACTAACTGTTTTCAATATCATTTATTTGCTATCTGCGATTTTGACTTGCTATCTACGATTTTGTGTTTTTGTATGTCATTTTGAATATCACCGACTATGTTTTAAGCAAGGTGATTGTGCAGAAGCGATTTTGAAGGAAGCAAAGGCGATTTTAACTTAAACAAATTGTTTATAAAAACTATTGATAGTTTTTAGTGCAGGACAAACTACTGAAGACCACAATTCAAATCCCTAACCTGTTTACTTGCACGACGTTGGTCAAAGACATTGGTTTAAGACTTAAATTTTGATATGTTTAATTTTTGTTTGCCTTGTTTACCTATAACAATAAATTATTCAGTTCATAAACTTTTTTGTGTGCCTGTGTAATGAGCTAGCGTGACAATATCCCAAGGGAGAATGCAAGCGAGTAATGGTCGACGAATGTTGCAGGTGTAAGACTAGTCCCAAGGGGGAACGCACCGTAACAACAAAAATCAGCCTCTTAAGATGTGTCATATGCACAGACCGATGCCTAAGAAAAAGGCAAGAGGTTTCAACATATAAGATGACTAATCCCGAGACAAAGACATGGGTCAGGGGAATACATAGATCGAGACAGATATAGGCACGAGCTTGAGACGAGTCCTAGACAAGGATTTATGCCATGGAATGTTGTGGGCCAAGATAAGGTAGCAATAAGATGGAGATTGATAAAAAGTGTATCTCAAAACAATTAATAGAGCCAAATTTGAGTGTCCTCGGGGGGACCGGAAAGGACAAGAAATGGGTGGCCAAACTACCATTGGGCATTAAAAAAGTGACCAAGTGCTACCTACATAGTCTGAAGAGACCTCAGACCAATGTAGTTATTAGTTACATGATATGGAAGTAGGTTCGATAGGAGTAGGAAGGTAATGGACTATGACGAAGAAGACGATCAAAGATAGAGAGAGACTATGCCCTGAGCAAAGATATATGCCTCAAGGGGAAATAAACGACAATTTTCAGAGCAATGATAGACATCCCAAAGACTATGATGTCTGCTAAAATGATGAATGAGTTATAGCGTTGTTAGGAACGAGATTAAATTTGGAAGAGAATTAGGTTGAAATGATTAAATGATGATAGAAGAAAGGGTGAAACAAGTGTTAGTTTGGGAGAAAGAAAAGCAGGGGGGGTAAAATGGAATGGGAATAAAAAGTTCATTTTTACCTTAGCTTATAGTGAAATTGTGTTCTAGAGCTCTTGACTATGGATTAGATTCCACACTCTTCACACCATGGAAAGAGAGTTCAGGAGTACCAGAGGTCTGCCGATGCTGGACCACTAGTAAGTCCCTGACCCTAGCTTGTCATTTTTGTATGTATTTTATTATTTGTACATTTATAACAGGGGAAAATGGGAGATTGCAAAATCGCAACTAGGGGCATTGCCCCGAGTTATGTTTTTGCAATTGCAAACTATGATGTTGGAGTCAACAGCTGCAGTTTTGCAAAATCGCAAGGGGTAATTGCGGGTTTTGCAAAATCGCAAGGGGTAATTGCGGGTTTTGCAAAATCGCAAAAGGGCAAGTTGTGGGCCGGCGAGTAATCGTCGGTTGGTCGGTTACTCGCCAAGAATTTCATTAGGCGAATACTCGCCACTCAAAACCGCCGGTAGTAGAAAAACGTAATTTTTTTTTAACTGCAAGTACTCTTTAATTAGTCGTCGATTACCAGACAATATATAAATAAAACAAACATTTAAGTATAAGTTTAAGTATATAAATAAAATAAACATTTAAGTATAATTTAAGTTATATTTTATTTATATACTTTCAGGATGTTTGAGAGTGGTTTCAGACCTCTAGGAGCTATAATGCAAATTCTAGGTTTTGGAGGATCCTATCATATTTCAAACTTAGTCAGATTTTAGGGTTTCAGACTTAGCCATAATTCAAGGTTTCAAAATTTCAAGGAGACATCGTAGGAGGAATAAAGGCTGCATGAAGGGATGTAGGTATGATAGAATAGTATGAGAACATCTCTCGCAAAGTGCCACAAGTCGACCCCACCCCATTTCATGTGCATAGATTAAAACAGATACAATGATACTTATACAAGAATCTACAAGTACAAATTACAAGAATCTATATTTTTCTCTTCCCTACTCTCTAGAAAACTAAGGGAGACTAAGAAAGTCTAGTAATCTATGCACAGGGAATGGGGTGGGATCGACTTGTGGCACTTTGCAAGAGATGTTCTCATACTATTCTATCATACCTACATCCCTTCATGTAGCCTTCATCCCTCCTATGATGTCTCCTTGAAATTTTGAAACCCTAAAATATGGCCAAGTCTAAAACCCTAAAACCTAACTAAGTCTGAAATATGAGAGGATCGTCCAAAAACTAGAATTTGTATTATAGCTCCTAGAGGTCCGAAACCACTCTCAAACATCCTGAAAGTATATAAATAAAATATAACTTAAAGTATAAGTTTACATATCTAAATGTAAACTTATACTTAAAATGTTTATTTTATTTATATATTGTCTACTTCAGGGGAATTTCAATTATTTTTCGCCTCTATCTGTTATTGCCGGTTATTCGACCAAGCGGCTTGAATAACCGCCGGTTACCCATTTTGGGCCCTTGGCGAATACTCGCCCCAACCGGTTATACCAACTATGGCAGTCACAATTGGGGGAATTGCGGTTTTAAGAAACCGCAACCAAGGGCATAAATTGATTAGAGATTTTGACTGGGGTGAAGATGGGGGTTAGATAAGGAAAGGGTACGGTAGATGGACAAGGGGGGATGGAAAAGGATAGTTAGAAAAGGGGCACGAGAAGCAAGGGTAGGAGAAAACGAGAAAGGGGAATGTGGCTAGTATAGGAACAAGTTAAAAACTCTGTCAAAAATCAAAATTATCAATTTTTGTTCCTTCAATACCACTTTTAGATAGTTGTGATTCTGACTAGTAGTTGAGATTTTCAAGTTTCTATCTGCGGGTTTGTTTCATAATAGAATTACAAAGTTCTTGATCTGAAATCCCTCTTGTTTCTTACATTTATGGTCTATAAATAGTCTTCTCTGGTGCCAACTTTTGTTTTGCAGGATAAGATTGAAAATCTCATATTAAACAAAATCGCAGGGGGTAATTGCGGGTTTTGTAAAACCGCAAAAGGGAAAATTGTGGTTTTACAAAACCACAACAGATAAATTGCGATATTGCAATATCACAATTGGAGGAATTGCGGTTTTGCAAAACCGCAACCAAGGGCATAAATTGATTAGAGATTTTGACGGGGGTGAAGATGGGAGTTAGATAAGGAAAGGGTAGGGTAGATGGACAAAGGGGGATGGAAAAGGATAGTTGGCAAAGGGGTACGAGATGGAAGGGTAGGAGAAAAAAAGGGGGGGGGAATGTGGTTAGTATAGGAACAAGTTAAAAACTCTGTCAAAATTCAAAATTATCAATTTTTGCTCCTTCAATACCGCTTTTAGATAGTTACAATTCTGACTAGTAGTTGCGATTTTCAAGTTTCTAGCTGCAGTTTTGTTTCATAATAGATTTACAAAGTTTTTGATCTGAAATCCCTCTTGTTTCTTACATTTATGGTCTATAAATATAGTCTTCTCTGGTGCTAACTTTTGTTTTGCAGGATAAGATTGAAAAGCTCACATTAAACAAAACCGTGACTCACCTAATTGTGATTTTGAACTTAAGATAGTAAAAACCTTAGTTTGATCCTAGAAGCTTTTGAAAAACATTTGATTAGTTAAGAATTATAATCTAAGACCTGTCTAATATATTGTGTTACTGTAAGACTTTAAATATTACTGGATTTTCACAAATTGCAAAATCGCATGTAGTTAATTGTGACTTTGATTTCTAATAACAATTTTGAAAGGGGTAGTAACGATTTTGATTTGTCTATAATTTGTACTTAGATAACTAGTAACATCTTGTATATTATGTTTAGAATAACACTAAATTGTCTATTTAAGCTATTTTAAACCTTTTAATATTATCATACCTTGGAATATTTTGTTTTCTTAGCTATTGCAATATCGCTAGTCGAAAAAACTGCGATTTTGAATCTTAGTTGCGATTTTGCAAAAGCTATTAACGATTTTGAATAAGCTAACCAAACAGTAACCATAGCATTCTACTAACTGCTTTCAATATCGCTTATTTGTTATATGTGATTTTGCCTTGCTATTGGTGATTTTGTGTCTTTGTATGCAATTTTCAATATCACTAACTGTGTTTTAAGCAAGATGACTATGCAAAAGTGATTTTGAAGGAAGCAGAGACATTTAACGTTGGCCAAAGACATTTATTTAAGACTTAAATTTTGACACGTTTAATTTTTTGTCTTGTTTGCCTCTCACGATAAATTAATCGGTTAATAGAGTTTTTATGTGTTTGTGTGTTACCCAAGGGCTACAGTGGTGTATACTCCGCTTGCGTCCTTGCGACAACTCTTGGATGATTAAAAAAACCACTAATAAACTCCTCCCTTTTTTTTTTACGGTGCAACATAACATGGAATTCATCCCCATGCACAGGCCATAGTTTTATGCATTGGTGATGCAGATTTCATTACTGTGCATTCAACCACTCTGTATTCCGATGGAGTATAAAAATCAGTGCAAGCTATTGTTAGACCAAGCGGCTGACCCCAAGGGAAAGAGTTAATTCTTTGACCCAAGCATTAGACAACACCCTACATGGATTTGGACCCCACATACCTAGTGTATATCAGGAACATCATTAAAAAAATCCATATAGCCTAGAATAGGACCATCTACCATAATAGACGACTTGTTGGAATCAGTATCAACTCTCAAATGACCATTAAGTGCAAATGAGGTTGAAAAAGTTTGGTAGATTCTGTAATGGATCACCAGCCTACAGACTCACCCACGAAGCTGTTAGATGGTGCAATCGTCGAGTTACATTCCCACATCAGTTTACTAGTCAATTTTTTTAGCTTACTTGATTGATTGCATATTGTGAAATACCAATATTGTTTGTAAGCCATCCCAGCGTTTTACCCGTAAAACTAAAATAAACATCTTATTATCCTAGATTCCACATAGGCTTACCTTCACCATATCCTCATCCTAATCCATTCCTAACACTTATCAAAAAATCTTAAGCATTATATTTGTTTTACGACTAAGCTATATATTGGGTCATATCCATTCTTAAGTCCCTTTTTCACATAAATCTATCTATTCACTTGTCACCCTACCCATTTTTCCACCACAGGTTATCCCTCTATCTATTATTTTGTCCATATACTATCAACCTATTACTCTATCGTTTTCTAGATAGCACCTAGTCGTCTTGCCTATTCATAACTAGCACCCATCTTGCTAGTTGTAACCCAGGCACTTATCAAACCTCATCATTTTCACTAATTCAGATCCCGATAGAGTTAACATATTGCTAGTAGATGGACATATTGTCCAAAAGTCTTTCCCTTTGTCCATATAGTCTAAAGGTCTAAACTCTAAATCTTACTCAATCCTACCATAACATCCAACCATTGATACATTCCGATTTCTCACTAAGCAAATTTACTTGATTATTCGTGAATTTTTATGGTTAATAATTTGATTTGATTATTATTAACTAAACTATAAGTCATATGTTGTTATAGGACAATTGAATGTTGTTTTGATTACATGATTGCATTGCTATAAGCTAGTTGTATTGTATATTCTTTACATTGTGATTATATTGATTTGTTATTACAGCAGTATTTTATGATATATATCATGATGTTACGGGTTAACTACCTTCTTGTCGTGAGATTGACGCTGTAGAAATTCATCCCTCAAAACATGATGAAGGGAGAGCATCATCGGAGAGGATGTCATAGATGAAAGTGTTGAGGGACGACAGAGGAGTCGTCCCGGCTAAAACCCATTCACACACCACATCAATGGCACTCATTATATGCATAGTTTGAATGGTTAGCGTTAATACATTTTTTATGCTGTTTGCATTTAGATAATTATTTATGCATGTCAGTTGTGTGTTAGCTCAGTTTAATGATTATGTGGAATTAATCTTGTGTGATTTCGTTGTGGTTGTTATAAGTAGATTTGGATGTATAAAGTTACATGTTTATGTCGTGTTATTGTATTCATGATTATTAATGTTTTTTGAGAACGTAAATTTGCGTGAATAGTATCTGGGTACTACCGTATGTAGACTAACCATTAGCTAGTAAATTTGCATGAATAGTATCTTTGTAATGTTTGTAAACATTAGCTAGTTATCTTTATGATATTCGGGAAAATCATTATATGATTGAAACGCCTTAAAATATATATAGATAACAAAAGACATAGATAATCTATATAACGTAAAAATAACAACGATTAAATTGTTATAGTAACCATTGTGTTTTGAAATAATATTGTTTGAATTACCATTTCGGATTATAAGAATATTATCAACTTACATTAGTCATATTATCATTAAGTCATGATGATATTCGAAGTGCTAGTTATAATAAGCAATTATATTGTAATGGATTTTTATAATTAGGAAATTAGTAATTGTGTTATAAAGCAATTGTATTGTATTAAATTATAATTAGAAATATATATATAGGAAAAACGGAAAAAAAAAAACACAAAAAGGAAAAAGGAGAAGCAACAAGCTTTTGGCATTGCATGAGGAAGGGAAAAAAATGGAAAAGCGCTAGCTTTAAAGAAAAGAGCATTATAGTCACAATAAGAAGAACGAAGAGGCGCAGCATAGAAGAAAAGAGAAGGGGGGCATGATGTGGAGAAGGAAGAGTGCAGCGCAAAGAGGAGGAGAAGAACAGCGCAAAGAGAAGGGAGACCAAACCAAACGAAGGACTTATGGATCATGCCATTTCAATTTAGAAGCTTATGCAAGGTAGGTGTGGTCTTAAATTTTGTGTGAAGTTTGGCAAAATTCTATGTATAGAAATGTTTGTATTGCATGATATCAAGATTCGTTCAAAGCTATATGTATAAAGATATTCAAAATAGCAAATTGTATGTATTTGATATCCAAAAACCTGATCTCAGCAATAAACACAATGAAATGTATATATACTCTGTTGTAATTATTTAGAAGATAAAATTTTGCGTTGAGTGCTTGCCATAGGTAAAGATAAGATAAGATAAATATATTAATGTCCAACTAATGACCACAAAAGTAGGTCAAAGGGACTGCAGATTATAGAAATTTGTCAAGAAAAAACGGGAAACCAAAAAGGTCTCGGAAAACAGGAAAAACAATGCTGAAAGAAATAGTATAAAACATGGCAAAAAGTGACCATGCTCAGAGCCAAACCACCAAAGGACCCAACCATGCTCAGGTTCAAAGAAAGGAGCAAAAGAAATGAGCAATCTCCAAGAATCTGTAAACATTGGGAGCACGAAGATAATCCCTAAGAAAGAACCAGGAGAGAACCCATCAAGAGTTCGATCCAACTCTCCTAGTATCCAAGGCTGACGAGAAGAAGTTTTGAATAGAAGTCTAACCCAAAGAAGGGGAGGTATGATGCCTAGTTTGTCCTCCAATTCTTTGCCTAGAAGGAAAAGTCCTTTGTGAAGCTCTAGTGGATCTAGTCTGCCTCCTGATGCCGGGTCTAAAGTGAATATGTTGATGAAAACTCGAGGAACTGGGAATAGTGTCTTTGGGCCTCACTAATATGGAATGTGGCATTGTACTGATGTCAATCTATCGCTTAGTGCCTCTCCTTGAAGGTAGCGTCGTGAAAAAGGAAGTAATCTATTGAGTGGAGACTGGTCTAATGGGTCTCTGAATAAAATGATCACGAAGCTTAAGAGCTTCTTGTATATATAAAGCCAAACATCTTTGGTCCTCATATCTGAAGAAGTCAAAAAGAGTCTGTGTCCTCCTAAATAGGCAGTAAAACTTTCCTCTGATCTCATAGTAAATGGGACAATGAAAGATGAAGTGCTCCTCGAACTCTGTCTCCCGGATGCTACATAACTGACAAACCATGTCTACTCGATCTATCTGGTGATCTGTCTTAATTATAAGCCTATGAGACCCCACTCAAAATTGTCCTAATGGGATGCAAAGAGAGTGCATCCAGTGGCGGAATGTATATTGTGGGCAAATGATAAGCCCGTCACTCAGCTCCAAGAAGTGCTCTGCATAAAATGCCATCTTAGGGTGTAACCCCCCCGGGAGGTTTACCCAAGTAGTATGGCTAAACTGTCTATGAATATCATACCTAATAATTCGGTTCAACTCCTATTTAGTGGATAGAAGATGAGTTGGTGCATCCAAGGAGTACATAAATGGAGAAAGTTGGTTCATCATGATTCCCACAGACGAACTCTAAATTAGGAGCTTTTATGGTATAAAGCCACAACATATAGCGAACTGTGTGTGAAGTGTAGCGAACTATGTGTGAAGTGTAGCGAACTATGGAATAGCATACAGTGAACTAGTATCACAAACTATAAGCATACAGTGAACTAGTATCACGAACCATGTATAACAAACTATGTATAATGATAGTTCATTGTATAATGATAAAATAGCATACAACGAACATAGTTACCTTATTCTAGTTACATAGTTGATTAAATAGCATACAACAAACTAAGCATTATGATATTCAATATAGTGAATTGTGTTATTCAAAAATAGTGAACTGAATATAATGTATAAGGACGAATTGAATATAATAAGACTGCGTGTATATATTTATAAATCTATCTGAATTATAAGTTTATTTATTGTATGGGATTTTGTGCAAATAAGGGCAACTATCATAATTGCATTATCCATACAATGTAATATAGTGTCAAGTTGGGAAAAAGAGTAATTAATTTTCTAATACACATATACATATAGAGCGTATGGCTTGAATACTACCTATGTGAAAAGAGTATTAATTGTAAGTCCCGTTAGTAGACCTGTAACGTATTATGGAATAGTAAAACATTTACTAAAAATACATATTGACATTAAATTGAAACATACTGAAATCTCACATATGTATCATTCAAATAATACGCCCTGTAGTTATCTATTAGGTTGAGCAATTAGTTTAACACTTATGATTTATATTGAACTAAGCTTAAGGAGATTAAATACTTGTATAAACTGTGTAAGTGTTTGTATGTTATAACTAGATGGCGATTGGATTTAAGAAGAGCAAAATATGGAAATAAATAGTCTATTGACTATAATAATTTATTCATTAATATTCCAGGGATATTAATATCTTATAATAGATCGTCAATGTATTTGTGAATAGGAAAATTATAATGATTGATGAAATCATATGAAGTCTTTGATTAGAATTGTAAATGACTGTTGACATCTATATACAATTTTTATATATTGTCGAGTACTTATATACGCTACATATCATGAGTATATTTAGTATGAACAAGTGCCTATATAAATGAAAAATATCGATATGAGGACTTAGATACCCATATGCATATACAACATATAAAGGTGTGCCTATATCCATTATAAATAATAATACCATAGGATTCCGAGGGACAAAAAATTGTAACTATACGAATGTAGTCTATTAAAAATACAAGTTGTTTAAATAAAAGATTATGTTTTCATGAGAATTATGACTTTTTTTATTGACTCTCTGTTGAAATTGAGTAGTGTGTACATAAAAATGATGAACTGTGATATTATTGCTTGTCATAGAATGTACTATATATTTGAATCTACTTATGGAAACTAGAAATATGCAATCTAAATATAGATTATACCCAAGGGTATAAACTGTACTTGTTATGCTTATTATTATGTGATATAGTGGAGATTCATTCATACGTTTGACGGACTAAATGTATGCATTTTAATTATTCCTATGTTTCGCATGTTTTAGTCCTGCTAGTAGGAAGTAATCTATGTGAATCTGTTGATTATATTTATATTAACCAAATCTCATATTGTTGGCACTAAGTAATGAGACGGACTTCGGTAGCTTACTGGTATCACAAATGCCAGATGAAGGTAATCTGATCAAGTGGTGTGTGTGAATTTGGCTGATCCTAGAGATCAATAATTATTGAAAACTTTGACCAAAATAATGTTTAGTTAGACATTGTCATTTCATATGTATAATTTATATGTTTGTGTGATATAATGTTAAAACGTATTTTTTTTTATGGTACATATCATGTATTAAAAATCTTATAGCACATGGGTACGGCTTATCTCTCTGGATTCCCGCACCATCACTATCTACTCATCCATGGAGGGTCATTCCCTGATGGGGGATTGTGTGGGGGATAGATGGTCCATGGTTGGTGTGGAAAAGCGCTCGAATGGTGCTCTCCCTCCCCACAATAATACTTATTGGGAGACTACACTTGAGATTACCATTGATACTGGAGTTTAGGGAACTCATGCTCCGTGAAGCCTTGTATCTAGTAGTTTGTACCTTATATTGTATTTATTATTATATTTCTGACGATATGTAATTATTTATTCATTGTACATTGACAGTAGTGGTTGTATGTTTGTACTAGCCGTGGCTGGAAATCTGTAATTACATTTTATATTCAATGTCTTGTTTCATCTGATGATAGTGATCAATGACAAATAGATGTTACATGTTTATTTTATAAGTTAACATGCTTGGTATGTTAGACTTAGATCACTAATTAGATTCTCGTGGTGAAATCTAATAAAAGAATACGTAGATTAAATAAATAAATAATTATCACTTTATTCTAGGTCACACCCA
Source organism: Torreya grandis (assembly GCA_037957365.1). NCBI lineage: Eukaryota > Viridiplantae > Streptophyta > Pinopsida > Cupressales > Taxaceae > Torreya > Torreya grandis. The sequence goes on from JARHVA010004535.1 coordinate 409,102, forward strand.
GTGGGGTTGTTACAGCGATCTTGACCGATATTAGCTTAGATCTAAGATAACTTCTTGCTCAAGAATATACCTTATCACAGTAACATTCTTTCATCTCATCAATCCTACCTTGTAAAGACAAACTTAAACCACCTTTTCATTAACCACTAATACTTATAGCACACTAATACTTATATCACCCACTGCCATTCACAATGTCAATCAAAACTCGTGCACAAGCCCTGAAAATGGGACAAGCATCAAACCACGAAGATGATATTCTAAGGACATTAGGTGATCAAAATAGGGATAATGAAGAGAATCAGAGTGATATGCATATCCCTGAAGGAGGGGAAGGAATAAACAATGACTTCTTCAACAATGATAAGATCAAGGCTCGCTTTGACCAATACATATATGAAAACTGAGATCAAATATTGGCCCAAATCATTGGAATTAGAGGTAGATTACCCTTTACTTTTAATCTTGGTCTCTTACAAAACATGATCCGAACATCATCTCATCAATAATATTCCTCCCCGCCATGATACCTGTTGATACCTGATACTCTCGCTTCAAGTTCAGATAGCCTCTATGGGAAGCTTTACAAACGTGGGACTGAGTGTGGTCTATAGAACAACCTTAAGAATTTTAGAAGCCGACTCTTCTTCTAATTTGGGGGGTGAAAAGGGATAGAATAACAGAAATAAATAACATGGAAAGCAAATTTAGTCTAAGGCGATGCATCAAGAGATTTGAAACATTTACATATATTTGCATAAAATAATGCAAATCCTTAAATGCTATAGATCATAAAGGAGCTTGAAGCATGAATTAAGATCCATAGCGCAAACAAAGATCTACACTATAGAAGCAAAAGAATAGAAATAGCACACAGAGACAACTTCCTACTCCAAGTTAACACAGAACATCACATCCTCTTAATTGATAGATGGGGAACAAAATATGGAAGGCCGTAAAAGGCACATACAAAGCATCCACCAACATCTGTGAGGTGGACCTGCTAAAGTTGCAAAATAGAAAAATGTTAATTGCTACTATCCTAATCTATTATAATGGTTGTTCATAGAAATGAAAATGCTAAAAAAAGAAATGATCGCCAGCTCTTTACAAAAGAAAAGAGCTCCGAATAAATAGGCGAGGCGAACACCGAAAGAAGAGACACCTGGAGATTCCCTCTGCACGACCATGATGATGTCATTGCCGCTGAAAAGAGGTCTCAAGCTCATGAGTGCAATCGCCCTCCCAATCCCAAATATGACAAAACTGCATCGTTCTGTTAAGGCCACTACGCTTGGGGAAAACGAGGTGCCAGGCATATGCCCCTGGAGACATCTTGCCTATGCTGCGCTCAACGGCCTTGGTCCCCCCAAATAATAAATGGTTTACACTTTAGGCTAAGCTTAAAGTGTTTCAAAAGCTCTGCTCGAAAGGGGGACCCACATCATTGTCCAATGGTGCTTCTTTGAATATTGACAAACAAACACAGCTCCTGGGCAAGCATGAGGATGACACATGTTGTGCGAGTGCTGCTTCGAAGCAATTGGGAACTTCTTTGATGAGGTTGAGCACGGAAAGGCCATGTGTCTCATGCGGATGAAGGCCGGGACCTTGGCAGAATTAGGAAAGGGGGGCCCGTTGGGAGGTGCCAAGGAACCGTATAGCGGTTGAGCAATCCCGACGAAAGAAATGAACTACCAAAAAACATGGATTTACAATCCACAATTCCTAGCGACTCACAGGAGCACCTGCCTGCAAGCGGGAGAACCCAAAACTCTGGGACTCGGACTAGTCGAAACAAAACTACAAAAAAGAGGAAGGTGCAGAAATCTACAACTTTTAAAGGGCCACCTGCAAGGGCGCCCATTCTTCCTCCTTCGACTGGGTCTTTTTGTTGAGACCCTGAAAGGCTCTATCCAGATCTATCATCTCCAGGAAGGAGATGTTTTCCAAGCCTTCAACCGTCACCAGTGTCTGGAACTCCAAACTCAACGAGTGGATGCAAAACATTTTCTACTCGGAGACGTTGGGTGCCTGACCGAGGGCTGCAAAGACGGTCTGGTCATCTTGCTTCTGCTCAAGCAGTATCCTAATCTAGTCTTCCAGGAGGACGTTGTTATCTGTCGAGAAAGGGGAGGCGAATCCTAGTTGGACCAATTGTTCTATGCCTCCCCACCTCTCTCAGACCGTTTGATCCAAGGCATTAAGCAATGCCTTGCACTTATTTGCTACCTTGCTACAGCTCAGAAACTCATTTACCTTCATCATTCCCTGCCTCCAGTCAATAACCCCAACTGCCATTAATGCTTCAAGAGAAGCATTGTAGAGCTTTTGAACAAGGCTCTACGACTCTAGAACCTTCGGGGAGACGTAAGTAATCACCTAGTCAACGTATGTGTTTACCTTAGAGGACAGCTTCTGTGCGTCTACAATGAAGGTTAGTGTTGTCTTCAGAGTTGTCCTTGCAGTGTTGATCCGTTCCCAATAGGATTTGTATAATTGTTGGACTATGGAAAGGATCTCAGTGAGGTGTTCAATCGTCATCTTGAACTCCTCTCCCGAAAACTTGGGAAGCGCCTTCAAAGCGTTGGCAGGTATTGGATCCCATACGGTCGGGGGTGTCGAAGGGATAAGCAGGTTGCCACTGTCACAGGACACAAAGTTCCTTGGTGGGCCTGGATGTGCCATTTGTTGTTGTTGATGCGCAACGAAAGACCCTGAGGCCCTTTGGCGAGCAGGGGCTTCCAAAGGCAATTAGTATATTCGGATTATTTGCAATCTGTGATCTTGTTATGGGCCTATGGGTCATAAACTCAAGCTTCTAGTTGATCAAACTAGTAGATAGGGTCCCACCGGGCATACCAAAAAAGAGAACTAGCAGATAGGGTCCCACCGAGCATGGTAGAAAAGAGAACTATTAATTCCTGATACTCTCGCTTCAAGTTCAGATAGCCTCTATGAGAAGCTTTACAGACATGGGATTGAGTGCGGTCTATAGAGCAACCTCCGGGATTTTAGAAGCCAACGCTGCTTCTAATTTGGGGGTGAAAAGGGATAGAATAACATAAATGAGTAACATGGAAAGCAAATCTAGTCTAAGGTGATGCGCCAAGAGATTTGAAACGTTTACCTATATTTGCATAAAATAACACAAATCCTTAACACTATAGATCATAAAGGATCATGAAGCATGAATTAAGATCCAAAATGCAAGCAAATTTCTACACTATAGAAGCATAAGAATAGAAATAGCACACAGAGACAACTTCCTACTCCAAGTTAACATTGAACATCACATCCTCTTCATTGATAGATGGGGAACAAAATATGGAAGGTCGTAAAAGGCACATACAAAGCGTCCACTAACATCCATGAGGTGCACCTGCTAAGGTTGCAAAATAGAAAAATATTAACTACTACTATCCTAATCTATTATAATGGTTGTTCATAAAAATGAGAATGAGAAAAAAAAATGATCGTCAGCCCTTTACAAAAGAAAAGAGCTCTGAATAAATAGGCGAAGTGAACGCCAGAAGAAGAGACACCTGGAGATTCCCTCTGCACAACCATGATACGTTGCGGCTGAAAAGAGGTCTCGAGCTCATGGTGCAATCGGCCTCCCAATCCCGGATATGACGAAACTGCATTGTTCTATTAAGGCCACTATGCTTGGGGAAAACGAGGTGGCCCCACACATATGCTCTTGGAGACATTTCGTCTATGTTGCGCTCAACGGCCTTGGTCCCCCCGAATAATAAATGGGTTACACTTTAGGCTTAGCTTAAAGTGTTTCAAAAGCTTTGCTCAAAAGGGGGACCCACATTGTTGTTCAATGGCGCTTCTTCGAATATTGACAAACAAACACGGCTCCTGAGCAAGCGCAAGGATGACACATGTCACGCGGGCGCTTCTTCGGAGCAGTTGGGAACTTCTTTGATAAGGTTGAGCACAGCAAGGCCATGTGTTGCAAGCGGACAAAGGTCGGGACCTTGGCAGAATTGGGAAAGGGGGGTCCATTGGGAGGCGCCAAGGAACCGTATAGCGGCCGAGCGATCCCAAAGAAAGAAATGAATTGCCCTAAAAGTGAAAAAATGTGGATTTACAATCCACAATACCATAAATCAAGACGAAGAAAATCCTAGGATAGAAGAATCTGAACAAGAATCAAATGAAGAAGATGAAGCTTCTCGAACCAAGAGGATTGAGACTAATAAAAGAAAATCTGCCTTGGAAGATCGTCTTGATCAACTAACCCAAAAAATCAATTCATTAGCATCCCAGATTCACTCTGAAACCTACAAACCCACATCACCTAAGAAAACAAGCAAAAATCTTCCCAAAAACACCATCATTGACCCCCTAAACCCAAAATCTAGTCTATCACTTCTAGTCCCCTAATGGACCCCTTCTTCACCCAAGTGTGGAAAGAAATGAAATAAACTTTTCAACAAATAGACCCCCAAGCTCGAGCAAAGAAGTACAGATATGAGGAGTTTTGCACATCTCCTCTGGGTATGAGTATCTTGCAAATACCCTTTCCGACACATTTTGAAATCCCAAAATTTGACAAGTATAAAAGGAAAGGAGACCCTCGTGACCACATCAAAGAATTTTACACAGCATGTCATCAGGGTGCTTATAATGAGGCTTATTTACTTCGCCTCTTTCCAAAGAGTCTCACAGGACCCGCTCTCGAATGGTTTATGCATTTACCCAAAGGGTCCATTACTTCATTTGAAGAATTGACTGAGAAATTTTAAGACACTTTTTCTTCAATATTTAGCATGATATCTCTATACTAGATCTCCATAACATCAAGCAAAAGAATGGAGAAAGTCTTGCATATTTCTTGCAACAATGAAAAAGTTTGGCTAGTTGTTTCCGATGCACTTAGAGAAAGAATTGGCCAATGTCTTCATCAATAATCTTAATCCAAAATTAAAATATCAGCTAAAGTTACAATGTGCCAAGTCATTCGATAAGATCATAGAAAAAGACATCCAAATTGAAAAGGCACTTATTGAGAGAGGAACTATCAAACTGTTTACCCGAAATGAACAAATTCAAAATCAAGACAATACTTCTTCGTGTATGCCTAAAGTCTTCAATAAAAATAAAAATGTTGTTGGAGATGCAGGGACTAATTCTAAACATGTACAGAGAGTGCAAAAATTTTCCCCTACGACTAAAAACCAAAATGTCTCTAACATCATTGTGCCAAAAGGAAACCGGAGAACTAGAATAGGGAAACAACATCTTACAAATCTCGGTGTACCGGTTGAGATGGTTTTGAAGAAATTAATTGTTGCAATACGATAACTCTCCCAGAAATTAGAGCTTTGGATGATAATAAGCCGCGTCTTGATCGGTATCATGAAGATAATTTTTGTCATTATCATTGTAAAAGGACATGATACTGAAAAAACGTACGCAGTTAAAGCATTTCATTCAAGATCTAATAGAAAAGGGAGAAATAGAAATTGAAGGCGAAAACAGTTCAACCCAGTCCAAAAATCAACAGCTAGACATATATCAAGATCCCTTACATAAGCATGATAAAAAACATAAGAAAGCACCAAGGGATCAAGGTCAAGCATCTAGTTCCAATACTATTGACTATCATGCCATTCCATATCACTACATTAATACCATTAAAATCAAAGTCAAAAGCCCCCAAGAACCCCCAAGTCCGCCTTGCCCCATCCTTAAGATCAATAGGGCCACTTCTGATTGTGTGGTCACCACTAGACATGGTAAAATAGCAGTTCCGAGCGCACCCCCTAAAGACTCACCTCCCATGCCATCTCAAAAGATCACTATCCCTAAGAATACTCCAAACAATCTCGACAAAACATATGACATTATTTAACAATTAGAGAAGATTCTTGCTCATATTTCTATCATGGATCTTTTCAAAACTTCTTATGTTCATCAAGATATATTAAATCAAATTTTGCATGAGTCAAAAGTTCTTAGAGATATTGATACCAGACAATTCCAAGCTTTGGTGGGTCATTTGTCTCCATCTAATCAAATCACATTCAGCATCTAGGACATGCCGCCAATTGGCCCTCATCATAATTCCCAGTTGTTCATAGAAATATCCATTGCCAATCATAAGATCCCAAGAGTTCTTATAGACAGAGGATCCGCCTTCAATTTGTGTAACATAGAGTTCCTCAAGAAATTGGGATATTCAAAATCTTCTTTAGGACCTACTTTGATCATGATAAAAGCTTATGATGACAATGAACGATCGTTGACAGGGACAATATACCTTCATATAGTAGTGGGACATGTGGTTCATCAAACCTTGGTTCATGTAGTCGATGTTGATCTTCCATACAACATGGTTTTGAGTCGACCTTGGATCCATGAAATACGAACTGTACTCTCCATCCTCCAATGTCTTTAAATCCAACATTCAGGAATGGAGGTCATCATCCCTGGTGAAATCGAACAATTTCACAGCGGCTAAATGGAAGGGATAGATTATAATCTTTACTGTCCAAGCATTCAAAGTTCATCTTATGATCCGAAACCCAGAAAATGCATACATCTGGGTAACCTACCATCTCCTTCCTTTGATCCATCAAAGGTTATCCATTTGAAGATCATCTATAAAGGATATGGAGAATATGAGTACAAAACCCTTTGCATAGGAAATCTTCCATTCTCTCCATGCAGCTATGGGTCCTCCACTATGCAGGAAGTTAAACCTACTGCCTATCAGTTTGAGTCAATGGCTTTTGTTAGCTCAAGGGCACTATCGGAAGAATATTTTGAAGATCCTGTGGATACTTGGATAATCCACGAAGACTTGGCCCCTTGTTTTCAAAATAAAGAGTATTCCAAAGCACATAAAATACTCTAGAACATGAATTACAAAGGTCGAGGACTAGGTCGTGAAGAACAACGGATTTTGAAAGCTATTGGTGTTCAAAGACATATAGGACGACTTGGCTTAGGGTACAAACCACCAAGCATCAGTCTTCACAATATCGTCATGGATTCTTCTTCGATTCTTGAGTCGACCTCTGACGAGGAAGTCGAAACAAGTTTCGTCTATAGCATTTATGATCTTTCAGCCACAAATCTATTCCCCAACACATCCATTTCCACTATCAATATCTCCCTTCACTACACCGACCTAATCGACTAGGATCAGCAAAAAGAACCATCTATTGATACATTTCAAAGTGATGTAGCTATCATTGAATATATGGAAGCCCAAAGTTTCAAGCCTTCTGGAGATCATAAAAAGAGATTTACTATTAGTCTAAATGATTCAACGTATTTCGGAGAACTAAGTAAGTCCTTGAATCAAATTAAGGAAGAAGAATATCGTAAAAAATGACTTATCTCCAAGCACTGAGGAAATAGAACAAGAGCCTTCTTCGAGTCATTGTAGTCTTGAAGAACAACGGATATATCAAGATTTGTGTGCAAAATTCCCAAATCTATTTACTTCGGACAAAGAACTTCAATTGCCTAATACCCTAGCTTACATACAGTACCAATCGCCTTCTTTAGTTGAGGAAGTTATAGAAATAAACATTGGACCCAAAGAAGATCCTAAAATAGTCAAGCTGGGGGCAAGTCTTACCCTTGAGGAACGGCAAGTTTTCATTGAACTTCTCAAAGAATTTATAGATATATTCGCATGGAGCTACGCAAACATGCCTCGGTTAGACCCTTCTTTAGTGGTGCATCATTTAGTAGTACACCCAAATGCTAAACCAATAAAACAAAAGGTTCGTAAAATGCACCCTTAAGTGGCATTATTAGTCAAAGAAGAATTGCGAAAGTTTTTGGAAGCTGGTTTCATTCGTCCCATTGACTATTCCGAGTGGATTTCAAATATTGTTCCATTGGAAAGTTACAAGGAGGTATCCGCATTTGCACGAACTTCTGAGGCATTAATAAAACATGTCCAAAAGATGATTTTCCTTTACCCAATATCGATATGATCATAGATTCAAAAGCCGGTTATAAAATGCTATCCCTCATGGACGGTTTTTCAGAATATAATTAAATTAAAATTGTATCTAAAAATCAACATAAAACTGCCTTTATCATTCCATAGAGAACTTTGTGCTATCAGGGAATGCCCTTTTGTCACAAAAATGCAAGAGCCACTTATCAAAGGGCAATGACGGTTATATTCCACAACATGATACATGACATTGTTGAACATTATGCCGATGATATCTTGGATAAGTCCAAAACAAGCGCTAAGCATCCAGCAGTCTTAAGAAAGATCTTTGAGAGACTACGGGAGTATAAAGTCCGATTGAATCCTAAGAAATGCATATTTGGAGTTACTTCAGGAAAACTTTTGGGTTTCATTGTATCTCGACAAGGCATTGAAGTGGACCTGTCAAAATCAAAGCCATTACTGAAATGCCTCCACCCAAAATTTGAAGCAAGTACGCAGCCTTCAAGGGAAACTACAAGCCATTTGTCGATTTATTTCTCAAATGACAAATAAATGTCATCCCTTCACTCATTTTCTAAAGAAATGAACTCATTTCAACCGGAATTCATAATGCCAAAAGGCATACAATAACCTCTAGCAATATTTATCAAAGCCTCCAATCCTTGAACCTCCAGTAGCTGGAAAGCCGTTGCTCTTGTATATTTCAACTACTACATGCGCCATAGGAGCTCTTTTTACCCAACATAATGGTCAAGGAAAAGAAAGAAACATTTATTATTTAAGTAGGACGCTTGTATCATATAAGCTTAACTATACTCCCATCAAAAAAGCATGTCTCGTTGTTGTCTTTGTCATGTCCCCCTTTTCAAATTGAATCATGAAGACCCTTAGCTTAATTTGTTTCCCAATAAGCTAAGGGGCGAATAGGGGAAAAGGGAAAACATGGGTCTTATTGGCACTTTTCATAAAGGCACTTTATGTTTTCTTATTTCACTTAAAGAGGGGCCCTTTAAGGGTCATGGAGGTTTAAGTGATTTTGAAAAGATCATAAGGAAAAGGTCTTTTAAATATTTGACTTACTCTCCCTTCCCCTTTTGGGCACCACACTTGGGAAGGCTATAAAGGCAAAAGAAGAATCATTTGGAGAGGTTCATGATTTTTTATTATTATTGTTTTCCTTGAAGTCTAAGCACAAAAAACTTGACTTGTACCTTGAAGATGAGAACCCTTCAAGGAAGTTGAAACAAGGACGAAAACCCTTGATTTCAATCGGGAACAATTTCGTAAGGAGGTTGTTGAGTGCTTCAATTGTAGAATTAAAATGTTTTCAACACCAATTGGTCATTTGCAAATAGGCGAAACACTTTGTGAGCTGGGCAAGTGGATTTGGAGGTTGCCCTAGGGCAGCAAACGTCATATTTGAGAGTTGCCCCTATTTGCAGGGGCAGCAAACCCTCTCTTAGGGTTGGCGACCCACTTGGAGGTCACTTTGAGCTTGTTGGAGGGTGTGGATCAACCACACTAATTCAGAAATTTTATAAAAAAATTCCAGCAATATACCTCGCCAAAAATCAGGTTTCTGGTTGGTTTATTTGGCAATAATTTGTAATCTTTTCTGCTATTTTTGGGAACCTAGAATAATATTTTTTGAGCTATTTTCGAGGCATCTACAGCAGTAATAATCATTTTTTCAGCTTGTTAGAATTTTGGAAAATTCTGAAAACTAATTATTTCTTTGAAGTAGTTGAATAATTCCTTGTTTAGCAATACAACCCTAAAAAGGGACATTTCAGTGGTATCAGAGCCAATTTCTTGGTCAGCTGTAGGATAAGGGTTGCATGTCAAACAGTGACATGGATAGGGTTAGGCTTGAGAGGTTATCTCGAGCACAAGATCAGATGAAAGAAGTGATGGGCGAATTCCTTCAAACAATGAAGGATATGAGAGGAGATAGAGCACAAATTTTGACAAGCAACACCATGGATACAGATATGGGATCTACACCTAGGCCTAAAGTTCTTCCAGGGGAAGAAACTTCATGGAAAGGGAAGGAACAGTCTTCCTATAAATCTGAATTGTTAGCATCATATGGGGAATCCATGACATATCCACCTTTCAAGAAAGAGATGAGTTTCAATGGGTTTGTGACCTAGAAAAAAGGTAAAGGAGGTTCCAACAAGGGCAGGACAGCCACATGGAGTGGCATGAGGAGATAGGGAAGATTACCCTATCTACTTCTGATGGTGCTACAAATAATTTAGCTAAGGTGTGGATTGGTAAGGTGGACATATATTTTTCATCGCATCAAATGAGAGATGATGCCTTGAAATTGATTATCTTACACTTGAAAGGCACTGCCCATGAAAGGTAGCATCAAGGGTTAATAACCCTAGGGCACAACACCATTAAAACCTATAAGGAATTTTGCATTGACAGAGTTGATAAGGCAAATTCGAATTTGCACATCCAAGAATTGGCACATTTGCAACAAGGACACTCTTTGGGAGAATACATTGCGGAATTTCAAAGGATATCTACCTTGGTGAAGGATGTTTCAGAAAATAGACTCACAACTTTGTCCATTGAAGGATTATCTAAATCCCTTAAGGGATTGGTCAAAGCTTTTAACCCTCCTTTACAAGTAGCCATGGAAAGGGTCCAAGATTGTGAACTCGCAGCCCCCATAGTGCAAAATCTGCCCCTTCAAAGGCAAAAAAACAGCACCTTACATCTTGTGGAACATGGGGAAGGATGAAGGGCAAGGCAACCTAGAATGACAAATTCAAATTTGATAAAATCAGACCTCCATGAGCAGACAAAAGAGTGTTTCCAGCAAGGGTAAAGGCACCCGAAGGAGCTGCAAACAAATTCAAAGTCTTTCCCACATGGAAATAAGAGTTTCTAGCCAAAGGAAGGAACCTTGGAAGGGCTGCAAACAAATGACAGCAGCGTTGAAAGAGCAAAAACAGCCTCTAATGCAAAGAAGCAAGCTACAAACATAAAAGGGAGCACAATGGGCACTTTGGCAGCCATAACAGGAATCCCAAACCGTCACCCTTTTGAAGTAAAATGATTCTTGCAAGTCAAGAAGGTCACTATACTCATAGATAATGGGGCTACACATAATTTCGTTGAAGAGAAGTGTGGCTTAAATACTACATCTTTTGAAGGGTTCAATGTGACATTAGGGGATGGACTTTCTATTCCTTGCCATCATAAGATTTCTGATTTGAAACTCACTTTGGGAAAGCATAAAGTTCAAGGAGATTTCCATATGATTGACATAGGAGAGATTGATGTGGTATTAGGGGTACAATGGTTGTAATCCCTTGGAGAATGCACTCAAAACCTCCAAACTATGAAGCTGAAATTCAAAACAGCAGGTAAGGAGATGGAAATTCAAGGTTTGAGCAATGGGCCACCCATGGCAGTGACCTCAAAAAGAATGGAAAGAGCTTTCAATAAAGGGCAGAATATATGGGCAGCAAAATGTTTTGTTAAAGACATGAATGCTGATTTAGAACAGCCACCCCTTCATAAGGATCTACAATTCCTTCTTCATAAACATGCCAAGGTTTTTGGTGACATCCCTCTTGGGCTGCCCCTGGATAGAGGATTTGAGCACATCATTGAGCTGGAACAAGGTACCAAAGTGGTGATCACTTCACCCTACTGCCATCCAAGAATATTCAAAGAAGAAGTAGAGAAAGCTATTCATGAACTTCTTGATGAGCCACATTAGACCTAGTTCCAGCCCTTTTGCTACTTTGGTGGTGCTTGTGAAGAAGAAAGATGGGTCCATGAGAATGTGCATTGATTATAGGTTGCTAAATAAGAAGACAATAAAAAATAGGTACTCCATACCTAAGATTGATAAGCTTATTGATGAGCTCCATGGATCGGTTTTCTTCTCGAAGATTGATTTTGAAAACGGGGTACCACCAAATCCGGGTAAGGGATGAAGATGTGCAAAAAACAGCCTTTAGATGTCATTATGGGCACTATGATTTTTTGGTTATGCCTTTCGCATTAACAAATGTTCACACTACATTCCAATCTTGCATGAATCATATATTCAAGCAATTCTTGAGAAAATTTGTCTTTGTTTTCTTTGATGACATTCTTGTGTATAGGAAGACATGGGAGGAGCACTTACAACACTTAGACACGGTTTTAGAAGTGTTGGAACAACAAACTCTCTTTGCCAAAAAATTAAAATGTGAGTTTGCTACTTCTGAAATTTTATATTTGGGGCATGTGATAAATTCTCAAGGGGTCCATGTGGACCAACAAAAAATTCAAGCCATTTTAGATTGGCCACCCCCTACTAACCTTAAGCAAATGAGAGGTTTCTTGGGATTATGCAGCTACTACAAAAGGTTTGCGAAGGGTTTCTCTTGGCTTGCTACCCCCCTCACGGATTTGATAAAGAAAGGTGCATTCAGCTGATCAAAAACAGCCTTGAAAGTATTTGAAAAACTTAAAAAAATCATGAGTTCTTGCCTTGTGTTGGCTGTTCCGGATTTCACTATTTCTTTTGTATTGGAATGTGATGCTTCAGGGGAAAGTATAGGGGCTATCCTAATGTAAAAAGGACACCCAATTGCTTTTAAAAGCAGGAAACTCAAAAAAATTGAGAGAAAATTCTCAATTTATGATAAAGAGACGTTAACCATTATGCATGCTTTGGCTAAGTTTCATCAATACTTGATTTGTGGGAAATTTATTGTAAAAACCAATCATAATAGTTTGAAATATTTCCTCACACAAACTGATTTGAATGATAGACAACAAAAATAAATAAGCAAGTTGCAAACTTATGACTTTGACATTGACTATGTGAAAGGAAAAAATAATGTAGTGGCTGATGTGTTGTCTAGGAAGCCTATTTTGTGTGATATAAGTGAGACTACAGCGGATTGGAAGGCTGTCCTAACCACAAAATATGTTAAAGATGCTTTGGCTACAGTTGTGATGGAAGGAAGCATGAATGATGAAAGGTATGTAGTTGTGGATGGGCTGGTTTTGTACAAAAACAAAATTTTGTTGACACCTAAATCCAAGCTTAAGACACAAATCCTAAGGGTTGTTCATGATGCACCTATGGTGGGTCATCAAGGGTATTTTAAGACCTACAGAGAAGTAAGAGAGATTTTATTGGAAGGGTCTAAAGAAAGAGGTGCTTCAATATGTTAGGGAATGCTTTTTTTGTCAACATAACAAAGGAGAGCACACATTTCCAAGTGGTCTTCTTCAACTTCTATCTATTCCTCAACAAAAATGGGAGAGCATTTTTATGGACTTCATTACAGGGCTACCTTTGACACAAAGGAAGAATTTCATATTGGTTGTGGTGGATAGACTCACCAAATTTGTTCATTTCTTTGCATTACCAACCCATTGTAATGCTCCTATGGTGGCTGATTTGTTTTTCAAGGAGGTGTTCAAGCTTCATGGGTTGCCTAAAAACATTGTAAGTGACAGGGACAGCCGATTTATGAGCCTCTTTTGCCAAGAGCTCTTCCGTTTGGTTGGCACAAAATTGACCCCGAGTACTAGCTATCGTCCCCAAATGGATGGCCAATCCGAAATTGTGAATAAATGGATGGAAGGATATCTTAGGAATTATGTTTCAGGGCAGCAAAAGGTATGTAATAAATGGTTGTACATGGCAGAATTTTGTTACAATACAACATACCATATGTCAATAGGTATGTCTTCTTTCAAGGCGTTGTATGGTTATGATGTATTTTCTTTCCTTGATCTAATTTGGAGTGATAGTAGAGTGCCTGGGGCTGCTGATTTGGTCCAACAAAGCACAAAAATTTTAGATCAACTTAAAAAGAACCTACAACAAGCTCAAAACCAGCAGAAAATCTATTCAGATAAGCAATGAACGGAAAGACATTTTGAAGTAGGTGACATGGTTTTCTTAAGATTGCAGCCCTATAGGCAATCTTCTATCAAACAAAGTGGGGCAAAAAAGCTAAAACCCCAATTTTATGGTCCCTAAAAAATTCTAAGGAAAGTTGGCTTATGAGTTGGAGCTACCAGAAAATAACAAAATTCACAATGTTTTTCATGTTTCTTGCTTAAATAAAGCACTTGGGCAGCACATTATTCCCTCAATGGATCTACCACCTCTTGATGAAGAGGGTAAGCTTGTTTTAATTCTTGATTTTATAGTAGAGATGAAAGAGAGAAGGCTTAGAAACAAGGTCATCACTAAATATTTGGTTCATTGGAAAGATCTACCTTTTGAAGATGCTAATTGGGAAGGCGCTGCCATCCTTCAACACCTTAGCTTGCAATTGCTTGAGGACAAGCAATTTTGGGAAGGAAGGATTGTCATGTCTCCCTTATCAAATTGAATCATAAAGACCTTTAGCTTAATTTGTTTCCCAATAAGCTAAGGGGCGAATGGAGAAAAGGGAAAAATATGAGTCTTATTGGCACTTTTTATAAAAGCATTTTATGTTTTCTTATTTCACTTAAAGAGGGGACCTTTAAGGGTCATGGAGGTTTAACTAATTTTTAAAAAGATCATTAGGAAAGGGTCTTTTAAATATTTGAATTACTCTCCCTTCCCCTTTTTGGGCGCCACACTTGGCAAGGATATAAAATGCAAAAAAGAAATCATTTGGAGAGGTTCATGTTTTTTTGGATAATTGTTTTCCTTTTAGTCTAAGTACACAAAGCTTGACTTGTACTTTGAGGACGAAAACCCTTCAAAAAAGCTAAAACAATGACGAAAACCCTTGATTTCAGTCAAGAACAACTTCATAAGGAGGTTGTTGAGTGCTTCAATTGCAGAATTAAGGTGTTTTCAACACCAATTAGTCATTTGCAGGTAGGCAAACCACTTTGTGAGTTGGGTGAGTGGATTTGGAGGTTGCCCTAAGGCAACGAACTTCATATTTGAGGGTTGCACATGTTTGCAGGGGCAGCGAACCCTTTTCTAGGTTTGGAGACCTACTTGGAGGTCACTTTGAGCTTGTTGGAGGGTGTGGATCAGCAACACAATAATTCATGAACTTTATAATAATTTTCCAACAATATACTTCGCCAATAATCAGGGTTTTGGTTGGTTTATTTGGCAGTAATTTGTAATATTTTCTGCTATTTTTGGGAACCTGGAATAATATTTTTTGAGCTATTTTCAAGGCATCTACAACAGTAATAATCATTTTTTCAGCTTATTAGGGTTTAGAAAAATTCTGAAAATTAATTATTTCTTTGAAGTGGTTGAATAATTCCTTGTTTAGCTTCAGTCTTTGCTTCCCAAAAGCTTAGACACTACATGCTTAATAACCAAATGAAACTTATTGATAAGATTGATCCACTCAATTATATGCGCTATCAAAGTCTTTCTTAACAGGGAGGATGGCGAAATGGATTATGCTTTTGAGTGAATTCGACATAGAATATGTAAATCAAAAAGCCATCAAGGGGCAGATAATTGCAAATCAACTAGCAGCAGCGCTTGTAGAAGATACAAAACCATTCATTGGAATATTCAGCAGCTTCAAGTATTGGGTGATTCTCAGCTAATTATTAAACAGGTTAATGAAGAGTTCCAAACAAAAGATAACAAGTTACTTCCCTATAAACAAATGGTTGATCAATTGAAGAGTTTTCATTCCATAACATTCGATCAGGTACCAAGAGGAAGTTAAAAATCAACTGAGGCAATGGATGTTATTGGGTCTTTGTTGGACTTGTCAACTGATGTTCTTGAAAGCCACTTTTTGTTTGAACTATTATTACCCGCACATCAGACTTTGGCTCACCATCAAATATGTGCAATCATTGATCCCAATTAGCCATGGTATCATGACATTTATATTTACCCCCATGGCAATACCTTTCTACCGAACCTTAACTACCATCAATGAAAAGTCTTTATCCAATGCACCTCCCGTTATACTATCATTGCCAGCACGCTCTATTGACGAGGCTATGACGAGACCTTGTTGAGATGCCTAAACTCAGATGAGGCTTTTTTGGCAATCAAGGAGGTCCATGATGGCATTTGTGGAGGCCATGTTAGTGGAATGGCCCTGGCCAAGAAGTTACTCAGGATTGGATATTATTGACCTACGATGGATCATGATGCTTGCCAATATGTACAAAAATGTATAGTATGTCAAAAACATGGGGATCTTATACATGCTCCCGCTCAAGAATTGCAACCCATCATGAGTCCTTGGCCTTTGGAATTAGACCTCAATGGTAAAATCAATCCTACTTCATCGAATGGACATTAATTTATTATTACAAAGTGGATGGAAGCCATGCCACTTATATATACCACAAGCCTTCAAATATCTAAGATAAATTTATTATTACAACCACAGAGTATTTCACCAAATGGGTGGAAGCTATGCCACTTATACAGGCCTTCAAATATCTAAGTATATATACAAGCCTTCAAATAAATTTATTATTACAACCACGGAGTATTTCACCTAGTGGGTGAGTGGAAGCTATGCCACTTATGCATACCACAGGCCTTCAAATATATAAGATAAATTTATTATTACATCCACGGAGTATTTCACCCAGTGGGTGGAAGCTATGCCACTTATATAGGCCTTCAAATATCTAAGTATATATACCACAAGCCTTCAAATAAATCTATTATTACAACCACGGAGTATTTCACCCAGTGGGTGAGTGGAAGCTATGCCACTTATGTATACCACAGGCCTTCAAATATATAAAATAAATTTATTATTACATCCATGGAGTATTTCACCCAGTGGGTGGAAGCTATGCCACTTTCAAATATCTAAGTATATATACCACAAGCCTTCAAATAAATCTATTATTACCACAGAGTATTTCACCATATAGTGGCATAGCTTCCACCCACTAGGTGAAATACTCCGTGGATGTAATAATAAATTTATCTTATAAATTTGAAGGCTTGTATACATAAGTAGCATAGCTTCCACTCACCCACTGGGTGAAATACTCTGTGGTTGTAATAATAGATTTATTTGAAGGCTTGTGGTATATAAGTGCCATAGCTTCCACCCACTGGGTGAAATACTCTGTGGATGTGATAATAAATTTATCTTATATATTTGAAGGCCTGTGGTATACATAAGTGGCATAGCTTCCACTCACCCACTGGGTGAAATACTCTGCGGTTGTAATAATAAATGTATTTGAACGCTTGTGATATATAAGTGGAATAGCTTCCACCCACTGGGTGAAATACTCCATGGATGTAATAATAAATTTATCTTATATATTTGAAGGCATGTGGTATACATAAGTGGCATAGCTTCCACTCACCTACTGGGTGAAATACTCCGTGGTTGTAATAATAAATTTATTTGAAGGCTTGTGGTATATATAATTAGATATTTGAAGGCCTGTATAAGTGGCATAGCTTCCACCCACTTGGTGAAATACTCTGTGGTTGTAATAATAAATTTATCTTAGATATTTGAAGGCTTGTGGTATATATAAGTGGCATAGCTTCCATCCACTTGGTGAAATACCTTGTGGCTATAATAATAAATGTATGCCCATATGATGAAATAGAATCGATTTTACCAATGAGGTCTAATCCCCATACTGAAAAGGGCCAAGGACTCATGATAGGCTGTAATTTTTGAACGGAAGCATGTATAAGATCCCCATATTTTTGATAGGCCAAACATTTTCGTACATATTGGCAAGCATCATGATCCATCATAGGCCAATAATATCCAATCCTGAATAACTTCTTGTTCAGAGCCATTCCATTGACATGGCCACCACAAAAGCCATCATGGACCTCCTTAATTGCCAAAAAAGCCTCATCTGAGTTCAGGCATCTCAACAAGGTCTCGTCATAGCCTCCTCGATAAAATGTGTTGCCAAGGATAGCATAACAAGAGGCACGTTGGATAAAGGTTTTTCATTGATAGTAGTTAAGATTCGGTGAAAAGGTAATGTCATGGAGGTAAATATAAATGTCATGATACCATGGCTGACTAGGATCAGTGATTGCACATATTTGATGGTGAGCCAAACCTTGATCTATAGGTAATAATAGTTAAACCAAAAAGAGGCCTTCAAGAACATCCACTAGCAAGTCCAACAAACACCCAATAGTATCGATTGTGTCGGCTGATTTGTTACTTCCTCTCGGTACTTGTTTGAATGTTATGGATTGAAAACTCTTCTTCAATTGATCAACCACTTGTTTATAGGAAATTAACTTGTCATCCTTTGTTTGGAACTCTTCATTAACCTATTTAATAATTAACTGAGAATCACCCAAAACTTTACACTGTTGAATATTCCAATGCATGGCCATTTAAAGTCCTGCGATTAGTGCTTCATATTCAGCAATATTATTGGTGCATGGAAAAGATGTTCTTTGAGTTTTTGTAATTAGATCTCCTTGAGGTGTGACCAAAAGAATTCTGGCTCTTGATCCATGCGTGGTGAAGAACCCATCAAAGTAAAACTTTCAGATAGATGACTCTTCATTGGTTAGGATAGACTCATCCGGGAAAAGAGTGGCCAATGGTTTTGTATCTTCTACAGGGGCTACTACTAGTTGATCCGCAATTATCTACCCCTTGATGGCTTTTTAATTTATATATTTTATATTGAATTCACTCAAAAGCATAATCCATTTGACCATCCTTCCTGTTAAGGCAGACTTTGATAGCATATATTTGAATGAATCAATCTTAGCAATAAGATTCACTTGGTTATTAAGCATGTAGTGTCTAAGCTTTTAAGAAGCAAAGACAACAAGACATGTTTTTTTGATGGGAGTATAGTTGAGCTCATATGACACAAGTGTCCTGCTTAAATAGTAAATGGCTCTTTCTTTTCCTTGATCATTATGTTGTGCTAAAAGAGCTCCTATGACGCATAGACTAGCTGAAATATACAATGGCTTTCCCGGTATTGGAGGTGCAAGGATTGAAGGCTTTGATAAATATTGCTTGAGGTTATCAAATGCCTTTTGGCGTCATGAATACCAGTCGAAATGAGTTCCTTTCTTTAGCAAATGAGTGAACGGATGACATTTATCACTCAATTGAGAAATAAATCGACGAATGCCCTGTAGTTTCCCTTAAAGGCTGCATAGTTGCTTCAAATTTTTAGGTGGAGGCATTTCAGTAATGGTTTTGACTTTGACAATGTCCATTTCAATGCCTTGTTGAGATACAATGAAACCCAAAAGTTTTCTTGAAGTAACTCCAAATATGCATTTCTTGGGATTCAATCAGACTTTATACTCCCTTAGTCTCTCAAAGACCTTTCTTAAGATTGTTGGATGCTTAGCTCTTGTTTTGGACTTACCCAAGATATCATCGACATAACCTTCAACAATGTCATGCATCATGTTGTGGAATATAACCGTCATTGCCATTTGATAAGTGGCTAATGTGTTTTTGAGACCAAAAGGCATTACCTGATCGCAGAAAGTTCCCCATGGAGTGATAAAGGTTGTTTTATGTTGATCCTCAAATGCAATTTTAATTTAATTATATCTCAAAAAAAAGCCTATGAGGGATAGCATTTCATAGCCAGTTGTTGAATCCACAATCTATCGATATTGGGTAAAGAAAAATCATCTTTTGGACATGCCTTATTAATATCTCGGAAGTCAGTACAAATGCGGATACCTGCTTGCAGCTTTCCAAAGGGAACAATATTGGAAATCCACTTGGAATAGTCAATGGGACAAATGAAACCAACTTACAAGAACTTTTGCAATTCTTCTTTGACGAATAATGCCACTTTAGGGTGCATTTTACGAACCTTTTGCTTTATTGGTTTAGCATTTGGGTGTACTACTAAATGATGCACCACTAAAGAAAGGTCTAACCCAGGAATGTCTGCGTAGCTCCGTGCAAATATATCTATAAATTTTTTGAGAAATTCAATGATAACTTCTCGTTCCTCGAGGGTAAGACTTGCCCCCAACTTGACTATTTTAGGATCTTCGGTTCCAATGTTTACTTCTATAACTTCCTCAACTAAGGAAGGCGATTGGTCCTATAAATAAGTTGGGGGGTTAGGCAAATGAAGTTATTTCTCCGAAATAAATAGATATGTGAATTTTGCACATAGATCTTGATATATTTGTTGTTCTTCAAGACTACAATGACTCAAAGAAGGCTCTTGTTCTATTTCCTCAGTGTTCGGAGATAAGTCATTTTCACGAGATTCTTCTTCCTTAATTTGATTTAGGGACTCACTCTATTCTCCAAAATATGTTGAATCATTTAGACTAATAGTAAATCCCTTTTTATGATCCCCTGAAGGCATGAACTTTGGGCTCCCATATATTCAATGATAGCTTCATCACTTTGAAATGTATCAAATGATGGTTCTTTTTGTTGATCCCAATCCATTAGGTCAAGATAGCGAAGGGAGATATTGATGGTAGAAACGGATGTGTCGGAAAATAGATTTGTGGCAGCGAGATCTTCATAAAGACTATAGACAAAACTTGTTTTGACTTCCTCATCAGAGGTCGACTCCAAGAATCATAGAAGAATCTATGACGATATTGTGAAGACTTGTGCCTGGTAAATTTTACCCTAAGCCAAGTTGTTCCAGATGTCTTTGGACACCAATAGGCTCCAAAATCCATTGTTCTTCTCAAGCTAGTCCTCGACCTTTGTAATTCATGTTATGGAACATTTTATGCACTTTGGGATACTCTTTCTTCTAAAAAAAGGGGCCAAGTCTTCACAAATTATCCAAGAATCATCGGTTTCTTCAAAATTTTCCTCTGATAGTGCCCCTAAGCTAGTGAAGGTAGTTGACCCAAACTGATAGGCAGTAGGTTTAACTTCCCGCATAGCGGGGGACCCACAGCAACATGGAGACAGTGAAAGATTTCCGAAACAAAGGGTTTTGTACTCATATTCTCCACATCCTCTAGAAATGATCTTTAGATGGGTAACCTCTGATGAATCGAAAGGAGATGGTAGGTTATCAGGATTTATGTATTTCCTAGATTTTGAATCATAAGATGAACTTTGAGTGCTTAGACAGTAAAGATCATAATCTATCCCTTCCATTTGGCAACGAAATTGTTCAATTTCACCAAGGATGGTGACCTCCATACCTGAATGTGAGAATTTAAAACATTTAAGGAAGGTGGAGGGTACAGCCCGCATTTCATGGATCTAAGGTTGACCCAAAAGCATGTTGTATGGAAGATCAACATCAACTACATGAACCAATGTCTGATGAAGCATAGGTCCCACCGCTATATGAAGGTATATTGTTCTTGTCGATGGTCGCTCATTGTCACCATAAGCTTTTATCATGATCAAAATAGGCCCCAAAGAAGATTTTGAATATCCCAATTTCTTAACAAACTCTATGTTACACAAATTTAAGGCGGATTCTCTATCTATAAGAACTCGTGGGATCTTATGATTGGCAATGGATATTTCTATGAACAACAACTAATTATGAGGGCCAATTAGTGACATGTCTTAGGCGCTGAATGTGATTTGTTGAGATGGAGACAAATGACCCACCAAAGCTTGGAATTGGCTAGTATCAATATCCCTAGGAACTTTTGACTCGGGCAAAATTTGATTTAATATATCTCGATGAACAAAAGAAGTTTTGAGAAGATCCATGATGGAAATCTGCGCAAGAGTCTTCTCTAATTGTTGAATAATGTCATATGTTTTGTCAGGAGTGTTTGGAGTATTCTTAGGAATAGTGATCTTTTGAGATGGCATGGGAGGTGAGTCTTTAGGGGGTGCCCTCAGAACCGTTATTTTACCACATCTAGTGGTGACCACACAATCAGAAGTAGCCCTGTTAATCTTAAAGATAGGACAAGGCGGACTTGGAGGTTCTTGGGAGCTTTTGACTTTGATTCTAATGGTATTAATGTAGTGATATGGAATGGCATGATAGTCAATATTATTGGAACTAGATGCTTGACCTTGATCCCTTGGTGGTTTCTTTTGATTTTGACCATGCTTAGGTAAGGGATCTTGATATATGCCTAGCTACTAATTTTTGGACAGGCCAAACTGTTTTGGCCTTCAATTTCTATTTCCCCCTTTTCTATCAGATCTTGAATGAAATGCCTTAGCTGCATAAATTTTTCAGTATCATGTCCTTTTACACAATGATAATGACAAAATTCATCTTCATGATACCAATCAAGACGCGGCTTATTATCATCCAAGGGTCTAATTTCTGGGAGAGTTGTCATATTGGCAGCAATCAATTTCTTCAAAACCGTCTCGACTAGTATATCAAGATTTGTAAGATGTTTCCCCGTTCTATTTCTTGGCTTCACTTTTGGCACAGTGATGCTAGAAACATTTTGGTTTTGAGCCGTAGGGGAAGATTTTTGCACTGTCTGTACATGTTTAGAATCAATAACTGCATCTCCAACAACATTTTTATTTTTATTGAAGACTTTAGGCTTACACGAAGAAGTACTGTCTTGATTTTGAATTTGTTCATTTCGGGTAAATAGTTGGATACTTCCTCTCTCAATAAGTGCCTTTTCAATTTGGATATCTTCTATGATCTCGTCGAATGACTTGGCACATTGTAACTTTAGCTGATATTTTAATTCTGGTTAAGATTATTGATGAAGATATTGGCCAATTCTTTCTCTGGGACTATGCATCGGAAACAACTAGCCAAACTTCTCCATCATTACAAGAAAGATGCAAGACTTTCTCCATTATTTTGCTTGGTGCTATGAAGATTTAGTATAGAGATATCATGCTAAATAATGAAGGAAAAGTGTCTTACAAATTTCTTAGTCAATTCTTCAAATGAAGTAATGGAACCTTTGGGTAAATGCATAAACCATTCGAGAGTGGGTCCTATAAGACTTTTTGGAAAGAGACGAAGTAAATAAGCCTCATTATAAGCGACCTCATGGCATGCTATGTAGAATTCTTGGATGTGGTCACAAGGGTCTCCTTTCCCTTTATACTTGTCAAATTTTGGGATTTCTAAAAATGTCGGAAAGGGTATTTGCAGGATACTCGTATCCAAAGGAGATGTGCAAAACTCCTCATATCCATACTTCTTTGCTCAAGCTCGAGGGTCTATTTGTTGAAGAATTTCTTTCATTTATTTCCACTCTTGGGTGAAGAAGGGGTCCACTGGGGGACTAGAAGTGATAGTTAAACTAGATTTTGGCTTTGAGGGATCAACGCTAGTGTTTATGGGAAGATTTTTGCCTGTTTTCTTAGGTGATTTGGGTTTGTGGGTTTCAAAAGGAATTTGGGATGCTAATGAATTGATTTGTTGGGTAAGTTGATCAAGACAATCTTCCAAGGTAGATTTTCTTTTACCAGCCTCAATCCTATTGGTTCGAGGGGCTTCGTCGTCATCGTTTGATTCTTGCTTAGGTTATTCTATCCTAGATTTTATGTGTCTTGATTTGTGGTATCATGGCAAGGAGAATTATGATGAGATGGTGTTCGAATTAGGTTTTGTAAGAGATCAAGATTAAAAGTAGGGGGTAATCTACCTCCAATTCCAATGATTTGGGCCAATATTTTATCTCAGTTTTCATATATATATATATATATATAGGTCAAAGTGAGCCCTAATCTCATCATTGTTGAAGAAGTCATTGTTTCTTCCTTCCTCTCCTTCAGGCATATGCATGTCACTCTGATTCTCTTCATTATCCCTATTTTGCTCACCTAATGTCCTTAGGATATGATCTTCATGGTTCGATCCTTGTCCCATTTTTAGGACTTGTGCACGAGTTTTGATTGGCATTGTGAATGGCAATGGGTGATATAAGTTTTAGTGGTTGATGAAAAGATTCTTTAAGTTTGCCTTTTAGGAGGTAGGATTGATATGAGATGAAAGAATATTAGTGTTATTAGGTGTATTCTTGAGCAAGAAGTTGTCTTAGATCTAAGCTAATATTGTTCAAGATGGTTGGATGTTATGGTAGGATTGAGTAAGATTTATAGTTTAGACCTTTAGACTAGATGGTGGACAAAGTGCAAGACTTTTCAGCAATATGCCCGGTTACTAGCAATATGTTAACTCTATTGGGATCCGAATTTGCAAAAAGGACGAGATTTGATAGGTGCCTGGGTTACAACTAGCAAGATGATGACTAGACGTGTGCTAGTTATAAATAAGCAAGACGATTGGATTTAGAGATGATTAGGTGTTATCAAGAAACTAACAAAGTAACGAGGTTATAGCATATGGATAGAATAATAGATAGAGGGATAACGGGTGGTGGAAAATGGGTAGGGTGACAAGTGAATATATAGATTTATGTCAAAAAGGGACTTAAGAGCAGATATGACCCAATATATAGCTTAGTCGTAAGACAAATATAGTGCTCAAGATTTATTGATAAGTGTTAGGAATGGATTAGGTGATGAAGAAGATGGTGAGAATGAGGATATGAAGGTAAGCCTATGTGAAATCTAGGATAACTAGATGTTTATTTTAGTTTTATGGCTAAAAGGCTAGGATGGCTTACAAACAATACGGGTATTTCACAACACACAATCAATCAAGCAAGTCACAAAAACTATTGACTAGTAAATTGATGCAGGAGTGTAACTCGACGACTGCAGCGTCTAACAGTTTCGCAGGTGAAGTTGTATGCTGGTGACCCATTACGGAATCTCCAAATCCCTCTCAACCCTATTTGCACTTAACGGTCACATGGGAACTGATACTGACTCCGATAGCAAGTCGCCTGTTATGGTTGATAGTCTATTCTAGGCTACACAAGGTCTTCTAAGGGCATCCTTGTTATACACTAGGTACGTAGGGCCCAAATCCATATAGGGTGTTGTATAATCCTTGAGAATTAACTCTTCTCCTTCATGGGAGATCTATATGGGGTCAACCACTTGACCTAACGATAGCTTGTCCTGATTTTTATACTCCGCCAGAACACAGAGTGTGGTTCAATACACAGTGATGAAATCCACGTCACCAACCCCTAAGACTATGACAAGTTCGTGGGGATGAATTCCACCGTTGCATCCTACAAAATAAAATGAGAAAGGTTTATTAGTGGTTTTTTGATCCTCCAAGGATCGCTCCAAGGACGCGAGGAGAGCATACACCACTGTAGCCTTTGGATAATATACAACCACACAGAAAAGTTTATTAACTAATTAATTTATTGTGAGAGGGAAACAAGGCAAACAAAAAATTAAACGTGTCAAAATTTAGGTCTTAAACCAACATCTTTAACCAACGTCCTACAAGTAAGCAAGTTAGGGGTTTGAATTGTGGTCTTCAGCAATTCGTCCTACACTAAAAACTATTCGTAGTTTTTATAAACAATTTGTTTTAAGTCAAAATCGCCTCGTCTTCCTTCAAAATCACTTCTGCACAGTCACCTTGCTTAAAACAAAGTCAGTGATATTCAAAATCGCATACAAAGGCACAATCAAGTAGCAGGTCAAAATCGCAGATAACAAATAAGCAATATTGAAAACAGTTAGTAGAATGCTATGGTTATTGTGTGGTTAGCCTATTCAAAATTGCTAATAGCTTTTGCAAAATCGCAACTAAGATTCCAAATCGCAGTTTATCGACTAGCAATATTGCAATAGCTAAGAAAATGGAATATTCCAAGGTATGATAATATTAAAAGGCTTAAAATAGCTTAAATAGACAATTTAGTATTATTCTAAACAGAATATAAATGATGTTACCAAGTATCTAAGTACAAATTGTAGACAAATCAAAATCGTTACAACCTCCTTCAAAATCTTTATTAGAAATCAAAGTTGCAATTATGTACAGGTGATTTTGCAATTTGTGGAAAATTAGTAATATTTGAAGTCTTACAATATCACAATATTTTAGAAAGATCTTAGATTATAATTCTTAACTAATCAAATGTTTTTCAAAAGCTTCTAGGATCAAACTAAGGTTTTTATCATCTAAATTTCAAAATCACAACTGGGTGAGTCACAGTTTTGTTTAGTGTGAGAATTTCAATCCTAACCTGTAGACCAAAAGTTATCACCAGAGAAGACAATAATTATAGACCATAAGTGTCAAAAACATGAAGGATTTCAGATCAAGAACTATGTAAATCTATTAAGAAACAAAACTGCAACTAGAAACTTCAAAACTACAACTACCAATCAGAATCGCAACTATCTAAAAGCAGTATTGAAGAAGTAAAAACTTATAATTTTGATGTTTGACAAAGTTTTGGCTTGTTCCTATACTAACCACATTTCCTTTTTTCTTTTTTTCCGACCCTTTCATTTTGTACCCCTTTGCTAACTACCCTTTTTCATCCCCCCTTCCCCATCTACCCTACCCTTTCCTTATCTAACTAACCCCCATCTTCACCCAAGTCAAAATCGCTAATCACCCTATGCCCTTGGTTGCGGTTTCGCAAAACCGCAACTCCCCCAAATACGATATTACAATATCGTAATTTATCTATTGTAGTTTTGCAAAACTGCAACTTGCCCTTTTGCGGTTTTGCAAAACCACAATTACCCCATGCAGTTTTGTAAACCGCTAATTGCCAGTCATGAATTTGCAAAACCTCAGCTTTCGACACCAACATTGTAGTTTGTGAGAGCAAAACTACAAGTCGGAGCAATGCCCCAGTTGCAATTTTGCAATCTCCCATTTCCCCCCCCATAAATGCACGAGTAATAAAATACATACAAAAATGACAAGCTAGGGTCAGGGACTTACCAGTGGTCTAGCATCAGCAAACCTCTGGTACTCCCAAACTCTTTCCTTAGTGTGAAGAGCATGGAATCCGATCCATAATCAAGAAAGCCAAAACACACTTTCACTATAAGCTAAGGTAAAAATGAACTTTTTACCCCCATTCTTCTATTTTACCCCCCCTCTACTTTCTCCCCAACTAACACCTGTTTCACCTTTACTTTCTTCTATCATCATTTAATCATTTCAACCTAATTCTCTTCCACATTTAATCCTATTCCTAGCAACGTTATAACTCATTCATCATTTTAGCAGACATCATAGTCTCTAAGGCATCTGTCATTGCTCTGAAAATTGTCGTTTAATTCCCCCCGAGGCATATACCTTTGCTCGGGGCATAGTCTCTCTCCATCCTTGATCGTCTTCTTCGTCATAGTTTGTTGCCTTCCTACTCCCGTCCAACCTACTTCCATATCTCATAAGCCAGAACTACATTGGCATGAGGTCTCTTCAGACTATGTAGGCAACACTTGGCCACTTTTTCAATGCCCAAGGGTAGTTAGGCCATTGATTTCTTGTCATTTCCCATCCCCCCAAGGTCACTCAAATTTGTCTCTATTAATCGTTTTGAGCTAAACTTTTTATCAATCTCCATCCTATCGTTACCTTATCTCGGCCCACAACTTTCCCTGAGATAAGTCCTTCCTGGGATTCATCTCAAGCTTGTGGCCATATCTGTCTCAATCTATGCATTCCCCTGACATATGTCTTTGTCTCGGGATTAGTCATCTTATATGTTGAAACCACTTGCCTCGTTCCTAGGCATCAGTCTATGCCTAGGACACATCCTAAGAGGCTGATTTTTGTTGTTACGGTGTGTTCCCTTTGGGACTAGTCTTACACCAACAACATTTGTCGACCATTACTACCTTGCATTCTTGCTTGGGACATCGTTACACTTTTATCTCATTACTTAATCATCGGGGCATCCCAACCCTTTGTCGTTTCGTCTAAATTGCCCGCCCTTGTTCCTTTTCGAGTGGCCATCTGATTCGTTCCTCCCCACATGTCCCCTTGAGGGAGCATCATGCAACCTTGTTCTCACTAACTCTTTTGTGCATTGGTATTTCTTTGAAAAAAACATTGCTCCTGTCACTTCAGTCACAATGCCCTTTCAAAGAGGGGCAAAATGTATGCACTTAAATCCACTCACTTCTCTCTATCCCTAGTTTTGTCTAATAATCATCCATTTCATTTAATTTATTTACTAACTAGCCTCATCCTAGCCAATAGTCTAAACACTTCATTTTTCATCCCAACCTTATATATATCCCACAATATATTAATCCCCCATCATCCACCCTAATAAAATCATATTAACCTAATAATCTTATTTATCTCCACTTGCCAATTTTTAATTTCTAAAAATTCCTATCCACTTACCTATAGCCTTTCCTACAAACCTAGTTCCTAATCCCACTTTAAATCTCCATTAAACCACATTAAATCCCCTAATCCTCTCTAGAATTCTCCTTAACCCACCTTGAGCCCCTCACTTCCCTTTCTAGACAATTCTAATGAATTTTTAGATTAAAGGCTCATTTAATGACATGTCCTCCAAAGAAATTTTAATTCCTTGGAAAATTTGGAGCCCTTCATCTTCAAAAACCCAACTTTGAATTTGGGTCATCCATTTACCCTCCCTCACTCCTATATAAACCATGCAAAACTCTTGGCCATGGTAATTAGAAATTCAATAAGCTTGTGAAGCCTTCATGCTCTCTTAGCCATTGCCATTGCACTCATAATCCTTTGCTTGTCATACTGCATCCATAACCATTGATCTTGTGCACCCATTGAGTCCATTTTGCATCCAAATCTTGAAGCCACACCATCTTGCAATACAACATTCATTGGGCATTAGTCTTTAAGCAACATCTATGATCTTAGAGGGAAGACTCAAGGAAGTAAAATGATGCTAAGATTGCTCTAAATTAATTCGGATTGCTTCTTCATTCTCTCTTTTTGATGTTTTGTAAGGTTTGAGTATGTTTTGATTAAATTATGCATGCTTAGTGAATTTGCTCAAATTTTGTATCATAAACAACTTATTAAACACCTAAAGATCCATCATTCCCTTAAAGTTGGCACAACACAATCACCAATAAGTACCACTACACTTTCCCTAATAAAAAGCAAAAATATATTTTCTGACATTAAATATTTCGCGCATTAACATTTGTCATTAATCAACTATCCCAACACACTTCACAACCATTATTGGACAGAAAAACTCCATTATAAGTACTACCACGGGATTCATGATTGCATGATAATTTTGCATCATTTACGTACCTACCCACAATTGTTTTTAACCGCAATCTCATTCAAGACTAACTCTACCGACGGAGAACGCAAAGCATTTAATCCGAGGCACCGGATCTGATTGACCCCTACAAATTGCAATTTTATGAAGTTAAAACGCATTTTTTCAAAAACTCGCTATTTTTGGCAATTTTTGGCTGGGTTGACTATTTGACTGTTACCACAATTTCCAGGGTTCAATAAATTAGTTTGCGCAATGGTTGGCAATTTAAGTAACTATGCATGGAACCCAGCCATGAGCCCTGTACCATATTCCATTAATAAAAGATCAAACCTTCCATCTAAAGTTTCGTGTTTTCCATGTTTAATGCTTTTATGTAAACACATTCAACTTATGGTAACATTTAGTTCTGTTTTTGGAACCTCGATTATCTAATTCCCAAGGAGGAATAATGTGAAGAAATAAATAAAGGTAACAATTTTGAAAAGAAAATTTTATTCGACAATAAGAAAGAAAAAACGAGAACACAGAATGTGGCAAGAATAAAGTTTTCGTAGAAAAGAGAAATGTAGTTGGAGTAAGAAGACAAATTGTCATAGGTGAGAAGTGTTGTCAACCTAGAGCTGCGCTTTGAATCGAAGACGTGCGTGAAATGGCCAGTCCTCTATCTGATTGAAACAATGGGATCTTCTCACGAGGGTGGGTGCCTCAATGGTGAGAAGAACCTCCAGAGAAGGTTGGTTCCTGTATGATGTATCAATGAGGATCTCTACTCTATGCTGTAGACTACCATGGAAAAGAGAGAAGAAAACTTTAAGGGGAAATCCTACCTAAAAAAGGTGATTGATCCACTCAACTTGGAACCTTGAACACTGAACAAACAAGGGAAAAGGAAGACCTTCGATTTCCATCAATCACTTATGCATAAATATTTCGTGAAGAGGTTCGATCCAATGACCAAAACATTAGGGAAAACGATGGAGAGAGGTCTGATACAAGACACTTTGCAGCAACCTAACATCCACTTACAGCTTCAGCAAAAGACATAAAGAACACTTAACATGACCTGCATAAGGATAATCTAGCAACTAGGTATGACTCAGAATTTGGGAAGGGAGAGAAATCTACCACATATGCAAATTGCTGAAGAAATATACACTATGCCAGCACTTGAAATCTGAAAGTACAGTCCTAATAATTGAAGAGGTTACACAACTCACCAATGGCGGAGTTTGGTCTAGCCAAGAAAGGGATTGATTATTTTTAATCAAGGCTGAAAGCCATTTTATAGAGAATTACAAAAGGCCAAAGATTGGCATTGAAAATTTGAAGAGAAGGATTAACTTAGGTTAACTCAAGGCTGACTTGGCCTTTCAATAAAATATGTTTTCTTTTTGTCTTTGCATGAAGCTTCTTGTGCTTGAGGAAGTGAACTTGTCTTTGTTCTAAACCACCCACCTCTCTTTGCATGAAAATCCACGCTAATGTCAATTTTAGAACTCTACGTGAGCTGCTTGATGCCAAGTTGGAACGTTTGAAAGCTGAGTTAGACATCTGATAAGCTAAGTTGGACAAAAAGATCATTCTCCTTTGCATGGGAAACTCCTGGTAGATGTGGCGTTTAACAATTAGTCAACTCTAAATCTCGAACAGTCAACTCGCCCTTCGAATTTGGAACTTCAGTTGAAGCTGAGCTGGACCTTCGGATGCATGGGTTGATCCGGAGATGAGCAGGACTTCAATAACCAGTCAACTGAAGCTTTGACCGGTGTTCGAAAATAGCCCCTGCTTGCATGTATTTTACCCTGTTCTGGTCTGCCTGTTCATGTCTATTTCTGGCGGGATTCTATATTCAGATGTATTTTTATTTGTATCCAGTCTATATTTTCTCCATTTGGCCTTTCTTTCAGAATTCTGGCTTTACCCTCATTTCAATGATTACTTCCCGCGATCAGAATTTGACGTCTCACAGGACGTCACCCTTTGGCATTTTCTTGGGCTTATTCCCTGTCAAGTCCCTTAGTCTTCTTATTTCCCTCGAAATTCTCCGTTTGCAATTTCCTTCGGACTTCTTTTCATCTCCTTGGGTTTCCTGCAGCTTTCTTTCTTTCGGCTTTATCCTCTGAAGTATTCCTTCGGACAAAAAGTCCGAAGGAATTCCTTCGGACTTTTTTCCCCAAAGGATATACTTTTTTCTTTTCCATGGCTCGGGAATTTGCTCTGTCGGGTTTTTTCTCTTTCTTGGCTTACTCCGAATTTCTTCGGACTTTTTGTCTGAAGGAATTCCTTCAGACAAAAAGCCCAAAGGAATGAATCCTTCGGCTTTGCCTTTGTTGACTGCCTTGTTTCTTCGGACTTTCCTTTCGGGTTTTTTGCACGGGCCTCTTGTTTCTCTTCGGACTTTCTTTCCTTGTAGTCTTCCGAATTTCTTCGGACTTTCTTTCTTTGTAGTCTTCCAAATTTCTTCGGACTTTTTGTCCGAAGGAATTATCCCTTTGTCCTTTGCTCTTTGCCTGTGAAATGCCCTTCGAGAAAGTCACAGTGGTCCTGTCAACGACCAAGTGCCCTCCGCAAGGGCTAGTGGCTCTCCCTCTGTGCCTTTCAAAAAAATTGTAGGGCACTCGGGTTTTTGCAAAGGTCCCGAATTTGTTCCTGCACCTTCCCGAAGGGTAGGTGCCCTTCGGGATTGTTGAAAATGACCCTTCCGAAGGGCCTTGGCTTTTCCTCGCTTCTTTGGGTGGACTTTTGGATTCTCCCTGTTTGGCTGCGGGTGTTCCCTTGTAAATTCTCTGAAGTATTCCTTTGTCTTATAGGTTCCCCTTTGTTATTTCCTTCGAACTTATGTCCTCAGCACTTCTCCGAAGATCTGTCCTTAGCAAAAGCCTTTTTGATGAACCATTCCTTCAAAATTTTCCTGTTCTAGCAAAGGCCCTTACCAAGAAAAACAATGTATTCTTCCTAATGAATTCTTTCTTTCCTTGGATGGAGATGTGAATTTTCCGAATGGCAAGAGACAATCTGTCATGTGGAAGAATTGTTAACATTTCTAGCGACTCAGCTGGCTCAGCGTGCCTGCTATGCTTGAGAACTCAGAGCATATATAGACGCTATTTGAATTCCCAAATGGTGACCCTGATTTCTGACTGAAAAACTGCTCTGATCATGGTTGAAGCAACCTCCTTCAAAATAAGAAGGGAAACACACGAAAGCAGAAAACTAACTAAGAAGCAAATGTGCAAACAAGCACTTATTGGAAAAAACTGAAGCAAACTACTGTGCCTGAACAGCACTTGGAGGAAAGTAGAAACAACTAAATAACCTAGCTAACCATGATAAAGCATGATCTGCCTGGATCAAATGGGAAATTCTTGAACTCACTCCTTCCAAGAGATGGTACAAGTTGCAAAGCAGGATGTTTATTAGTCATAACCTTTGATGAGGCATTTTCCTTGTCCAACTCTATTAGCATC
Source organism: Torreya grandis (assembly GCA_037957365.1). Lineage (NCBI taxonomy): Eukaryota > Viridiplantae > Streptophyta > Pinopsida > Cupressales > Taxaceae > Torreya > Torreya grandis. Next base: position 441,500 of record JARHVA010004535.1, read on the forward strand.
TTCTCAAATGAGTCATCAAAAGCAACAAAGACAAACTCATCAAGTACCTCTTGATCTATTTCAGATTGCTTGTCATCTACCACCTTGTCAAGTGATACCTTATCTATGCATGGTTTTTGAGTGACCACATCCTTCTTATTGACTGTTGCAAGTTCATCCAGCTCTTCAAGGAGATTTGAGTAGGCAACCCAATCTATACTAGGATCTTGAATAGGTGATTCTTGATCAAATTTCTCATAAAACATGCTCTTCAATAGCCATCATATCCATACAAAGCTCTTCAATCTCTTGTAGAGATTCAAGGTACAGCTGCCAATCATCTTTTTGTTCCTCATTTTGATCTATTTGAACTAAATCCGCTGTCACGCTATCTGGATCCTTCTCAATAGGAGATACCCGTAACTCATGTATGACTTCAATTTGTACCAGCTCCTCTTGAAGTTCTTCTACATCAAGATCAGTCTTTTCACTCTCAACTATAATTGGATGCTCAATTACAATCTCAAGTGAAGTATCAATAGGAAATTCTTCCTTAAACACATCTGAAGCATCTTCTACACACTCTGAAAGAACTTGACCTGTAGCTGCAACCTCTTTCTCAATCCTCCAAAGAATAGGCTCCTCCTGAGGAAGGGGGAAGGTGGGAGGGTGATGAAATTCTTTTGTTTGAGAGGGAAAATGAAGCATGGGAGGTTGATAATGATCAGATTTTGAAATCTTGAGGGCAATGGAATTATCTAGGGAGTTTTGGAGGGGAGGGAAAGAGAAACTCTTAAAGACGTCTGTATTTTGTTCCTTCCATTTGGCCATTACCTCATCAAAGTCTGGAGTCTGCTTGTCTTCCTAAACAACCTGAGCTTGACAGATGATTGGTTAGGAAAGGGGACTATAGGAAGGTTTAGTCTCATGAATAGTCACTTCAATAGGCTCTTGAATATGCTCTTGAGCACGGTCTTGACTCCAACTAGGAAGCTCCTTTGGTACACATTGGGCATGGTTAAGAACTTCATGAGAATAAGAAGCACAATAGCCCTTTGTAGACAATTGGTTTAACTCAATTTTTTGCCTTTTCCAAGCCTCCATCTTTTCCAATACAAGAATACATAGTCCATTTATCTCTTCTGGATCATTGGACACATTTTGAAATAGACCATTCACTTCCTCATACTGAGAGTTAGAACAAACCTTTCTTGCATATGCTAGTATTCTGAGCTCTATCTCATTCATTGTTTCTTGAAAGCAAGACTACACATATGCAACATCATAGCCATATGGGAAAGATGAAATCCAGTCCTGAGACTGATATGGCTCACAAGGAAGGTAAGATTCATGCTCTTGATAATAAGGATCATGAGAAACTTGATAAGGCTCAACATAGCTTTGATAATACTCATGATAAGGCTAATTAGGCTTATAAAAAGGCTCATAGGCATCATGACCAGGCTGGTATGATCCATCGTTGGGCTGATAAAGAAACATAGCATCGGAATTCTCTTCATACACAGCCATCAAAATTCATTCACGATAATGCAATAAAAATAGACTTACATGGAAATTGTCCTGAACTATTAGAAGCAATTGCTTGAGCTTGGAATCACCAAATACTTCTTGAAGAACACTGCTACAACTGCAATTTCATCAAGACCAAAAAATAGGTCCCACCAGGCGTGCCAAAAACTGTTGTCAACCTGGAGCTGCGCCCTGAATCGAAGACGTGCGTGAAATGGCCAATCCTCTATCCGACTGAAACAATGGGATCTTCTCACAAGGGTGGGTTCCTCAATGGTGAGAAGAACCTCCAGAGAACGCTAGTTCCTGTATGATGTATCAATGAGGATCTCTACTCTATGCTGTAGACTACCATGGAAAAGGGAGAAGGAAACTTTAAGGGGAAATCCTACCTAAAAAGGGTGATACACCAGAAGATTGATCCACTCAACTTGGAACCTTGAACACTGAACAAACAAGGGAAAAGGAAGACCTTCGATTTCAATCAATCACTTATGCATAAATATTTCGTGAAGAGGTTCGATCCAATGACCAAAACATTAGGGAAAACGATGGAGAGAGGTTTGATACAAGACACTTTGCAGCAACCTAACATCCACTTACAGCTTCAGCAAAAGACATAAAGAACACTTAACATGACCTGCATAAGGATAATCTAGCAACTAGGTATGATCAGAATTTGGGAAGGGAGAGAAATCTACCACATATGCAAATTGTTGAAGAAATATACACTATGCCAACACTTGAAATCTGAAAGTACAGTCCTTCTAATAATTGAAGAGGTTACACAACTCACCAATGGCGGAGTCTGGTCTAGCCAAGAAAGGGATTGATTTTTTTTAATCAAGGCTGAAAGCCATTTTATAGAGAATTACAAAAGGCCAAAGATTGGCATTGAAAATTTGAAGAGAAGGATTAACTTAGGTTAACTCAAGGCTGACTTGGCCTTTCAATAAAATATGTTTTCTTTTTGTCTTTGCATGAAGCTTCTTGTGCTTGAGGAAGTGAACTTGTCTTTGTTCTAAACCACTCACCTCTCTTTGCATGAAAATCCACGCTAATGTCAATTTTAGAACTCTATGTGAGCTGCTTGATGCCAAGTTGGAACGTTTGAAAGCTGAGTTAGACATCTGATAAGCTAAGTTGGACAAAAAGATCATTCTCCTTTGCATGGGAAACTCCTAGTAGATGTGGCGTTTAACAATTAGTCAACTCTAAATCTCGAACAGTCAACTCGACCTTCGAATTTGGAACTTCGGTTGAAGCTGAGCTGGACCTTCGGATGCATGGGTTGATCCGGAGATGAGCAGGACTTCAATAACCAGTCAACTGAAGCTTTGACCGGTGTTCGAAAATAGCCCCTGCTTGCATGTATTTTACCCTGTTCTGGTCTGCCTGTTCATGTCTATTTCTGGCGGGATTCTATATTCGGATGTATTTTTATTTGTATCCAGTCTATATTTTCTCCATTTGGCCTTTCTTTCGGAATTTTGGCTTTACCCTCATTTCAACGATTACCTCCCACGGTCAGAATTTGACGTCTCACGGGACGTCACCCTTTGGCATTTTCTCGAGCTTATTCCCTGTCAGGACCCTTAGTCTTCTTATTTCCCTCGGAATTCTCTGTTTGCAATTTCCTTCGACTTCTTTTCATCTCCTTGGATTTCCTGCGGCTTTCTTTCTTTCGGCTTTATCCTCCAAAGTATTCCTTCAGACAAAAAGTCCGAAGGAATTCCTTCGGACTTTTTTCCCTGAAGGATATACTTTTTTCTTTTCCATGGCTCGGGAATTTGCTCTGTCGGGTTTTTTCTCTTTCTTGGCTTACTCCGAATTTCTTTGGACTTTTTGTCCGAAGGAACAAAAAGTCCGAAGGAATTCCTTCGGACTTTTTTCCCCGAAGGATATACTTTTTTCTTTTCCATGGCTCGGGAATTTGCTCTGTCGGGTTTTTTCTCTTTCTTGGCTTACTCCGAATTTCTTTGGACTTTTTGTCCGAAGGAATTCCTTCGGACAAAAACCCTGAAGGAATGAATCCTTCGGCTTTGCCTTTGTTGACTGCCTTGTTTCTTTGGACTTTCCTTTCAGGTTTTTTGCACAGGCCTCTTCCTTGTTTCTCTTCGGACTTTCTTTCTTTGTAGTCTTCCAAATTTCTTCGGACTTTCTTTCTTTGTAGTCTTCTGAATTTCTTCGGACATTTGTCCGAAGGAATTCCTTCGAACAAAAAGTCCTAAGGAATTATCCCTTTGTCCTTTGCTCTTTGGCTATGAAATGCCTTTCAGGAAAGTCACAGTGGTCCTGTCAACGACCAAGTGCCCTCTGCAAGGGCTAGTGGCTCTCCCTCTATGCCTTTCGGAAAAATTGTAGGGCACCCGAGTTTTGCAAAGGTCCAGAATTTGTTCCTGCACCTTCCCGAAGGGTAGGTGCCCTTCGAGATTGTTGAAAATGACCCTTCCGAAGGGCCTTGGCTTTTCCTAGCTTATTTGGGTGGACTTTTGGATTCTCCCTATTTGGCTGCGGGTGTTCCCTTGTAAATTCTCCGAAGTATTCCTTCGGACAAAAAGTCCGAAGGAATTACTTACTTTGTCTTATAGGCTCCCCTTTGTTATTTCCTTTGGACTTATGTCCTCGGCACTTCTCCGAAGATCTGTCCTTAGCAAAAGCCTTTTTGATGAACCATTCCTTCGGAATTTCCCTGTTGTAGCAAAGGCCCTTACCAAAGAAAAACAATGTATTCTTCCTAATGAATTCTTTCTTTCCTTGGATGGAGATGTGAATTTTCCAAATGGCAAAAGACAATCTGTCCTGTGGAAGAATTGTCAACAAGAAGGGTGAAGAATAGTTGTAAGCAGAGAGAAGAAAGTGGAAGATAGAAAGGAAGGAAAAGGAATGAAAGAGAGATTAAAAGAACAAAGAAAGTTGGAAAGAGAGAAGACAAATAGAAAAATGAAATGAGAAGAAAAATGAGTAGAATATGGCACAAGATAAAATCACAAAAAAAAAAAATTCAGAAAATCCAGAACCAACAAAGGAAGAAGAAATGCAAGAAGTGCCACTAGAAACTATAGATGAGATAGAGGAAAGACATAAGTAAATTAAGAGGAGAATAGTTAGAGAATTGAGAACAGAAATGGAAGATACGGTAGAGATAATAGATGAGGGGGTAGTGGAGGTTGAACTCAAGGGAGTGGAAGACCAGGAGGTACACTCCTCTGACTCGCCAAATTACATAATAGAATTAGAGAAAAATAGATTAGAAGATGAACAAGAATCGTTTGAAAAAAAAATATGGCAAATGATGTTTTAGATAATAACTTAGAAGTAACTTGTTCAGAATATAATGAGGAAAGTAGGAGAGAAGATGAGAATGATGATTAAAATGAGAGAGAATGAAAGAGAAGAAATAGATAATGAGAGAGGAGACGGAAAGGAAGGACATGCTAGTAGAAGTAGATATCAGAGATTAGTAACAGAGAAAGGAAGGACATGGGTCTGTGGAGAAGAAATAGATAATGAGAGAGGAGACGGAAAGGAAGGACATGCTAGTAGAAGTAGATGCCAGAGATTAGTAACAGAGAAAGGAAGGACATGGGTCTGTGAAACCCCAAAATTGAGATAGAAAAAAGATTGATAAGGAGCCATAAAAAAGTGAGAAGGCAAGAAAGCATGCGGATTCCACATGAAGAAAATAACAAGTACCAAAAGATGAGGTGGTCTCGGTGATGGTGATAATGAAACTAGTATCCAGCATTGTATTTGTGAGGGTTGGCAGTTAGAGAGACCGGTTATCCAGCCAGTATGATAATCCAAGGATTGATTACAATGCCATAAGGACAATCGATTTAGATTTGTTTGTCTCAAGGATAAGGCAATGGTTAGATCCAAGGGAAATGTTAGCAGTTATTCCTATAAAAACTTTAGGGTAGAAAAGCAAACGAATAAATATATTAAATCATGTAATAAAGGGTTAATTAGTAGATAATCCTAATTATGAAAATGTGTAAATATTAGAAAAGTGTAACCACTGGTGTGTTGAATACCTTGAAGATTATATATAATCTTTGTAAACCAATGGGAAAATAATATCTTGTCCTATTTGCATCAGTTAAAGATACATTGAGTTGATTTGTTTTGTGGTGCTCATGGAACCTAGTCATGAGCCCTGTACTATATTTCATTAATAAAATATGAAACTTTTCATCTATTTGTGTTTCCTATGTATTATGCTTGTATGTATGAATGGATAATATTTTGTGTTTGCATTAGCTCTAGGTTAAGATCATGTAAGTTGGTGTAAACACATTTGACTTATGCCATCAAGGCCTAGTATGTAGAAGGAATTAATCAAGCAAATACTTCTAGGAAATACTCGCATCAAATCCAGCCAAGATGACGAAAATGAAATCTTTGAGGAAAATTTTCAAAGAATATTTCATTTTATATCATTAAAAAATATTTCATTTTGTATCAAAAAATAATATTTTGTTCTATTTTGCTGACTAGTATTTCTATTGTCTCTTTCATATCTCCACAAGAGTTAATTGCCCTTCAAGATTCCAGTCAGTCATAACTTGAACAATAACATATATGCTAGCCTTGCCATCTTCCACCCATGGTTGTCCTACAATACAAGATTAATCTATCCATATTTGGTCTACAAGATAGAGGGGCTGTGAAAAAATTAAAGACATGTTAGCCAGGTTTTTATGGGAACCTACAAATAGACACCTTTACTAGTAGTTCTGCTAGATTTTAGAGGACGAAGGGTTCAGTTTCAATTTCAGATCATCTACCCATGTCAAGAACTTAGAAGTATGATTCTTGACATAGATGATCGGATTATACTTGTAAGCTTAACCTCTCTGTTTTGGACCCCCAACAATGAATTAAAGGAATCACTAGGATTTGGAATCTGGTCGCCAAGCCTACTTGTGATTCAGATTGAAATTTATGGTGGACAAATTCCATTAAGAGGGCACCTAAAATCTTGTGAAAATGGAGAAATATGTTTGCAATTACACTGCATTAAGGAGGAAAAAGTGAGGGAGCTTTTAATCAAAGCTAGAAGAGACACGAAAATGGATCCATTCAACCTAGAGAAGCAAAAAGAGTTGTCAGCATGGAAAACAATGTTCCACTGAGTTTTTGGGACATGCATGATAGGGGATGGAGGATCTAGGTTTGGAGATGACTAAAGAAACCTCCCAAATTTCAAGGGATGATGAGATTCACAACATAAAGGACACTTCCAAAAATTTAGGAAAAACCCATCAACCAGCTTCACCCTCGAACATTTTAAGAATATATTTTCCTCCAGTAGTTGTGATATTAACTGAGAAATAGGGAAGGAGATTTTTTGGAATATAACCCCTAAAAAAGTCTCATGATTTAAATGAAACCTCCTTTCACAAACATTTATTGCTTTACATGAATTAGACTATGTTTAAGGGGTTTTTGAGTTGGAGGGTTACTTGCACAAAGAGCTGAATAGATAATTAATATGGAGATTACTCAACTGCATGCAATTTATTTCAACTTTAGAGAAAATTACGATCCTTGGTCTGCACAAGGTAATTCCAAACAACAGTCTTTTTAAACTGCATTTTGAATCATAAGGCCCAAAAGTTGGAGGCAAAGCACAACCAAAATAATGGCGAGGTTCTTTGAAGTTATGAAACATCATCTTCCAATGAAAGGATTAAACTAACTTCCCTTCCCTTCCCTCCCTCGCACCCACATTTGCAAAGGATTAAAAGAGATGAGAATTGCAAAATTTTGAGGAAAAGTATATTAAAAGATGTGAAATCACACGGAAGTCAAGTGCAACGTTTCAGTCCAGGGTGTTTGACTAGTTGGTCATTCATCACATTCTTGCTTTCAGAGCCAAACTACATAAATTCTGTTTGACCAAGGAATGATGCCAAAAGTATAAAATGGTGTAACATTTTTTAAGCATTGTGTAAGTGCTTGATAGTTCTATAATTGGCTAGCAAATGTGTTTGAACTTCTTGTTATTATTTACCTATCTTGGAAATGAATGATTTTTCAATATTTGTGGATGATCAAGCAAGGTGGCAAGGACACTTGAAAGACATATTAGGTGACTATCTTTCCTCAAGACATTGATTTAAGGAAACTCTTAAAGGTAATGCAGATCATAAAGGCAAATCTTGTCATTTAGGCTTCAGCTATTATGTAAGTTTTTGGGGAAGATTCATTTTTTTCTTGATTGGTGCTAAGGCTGACATGTTAGCTCTTCTCTCTTAAGTTAAAAGAGGTCCTCAACATGGCAGTTATTTGATCCCCTAAAGTACTCTTATGTAATCTTCACGTACTTTATAGTGATATAGTATGCATTGAAAAAATAAATGTCTCACCACTGTGCTAGTTGATAAACATTTTTACTTAAAACTATCGGAATTACATTAAGCCCAACTTTCTAACCCTTGAAAACAATTTCAACGATCTATCCATCTATCCTTATTCATTTAGTTTTTGTTGACTAAGAACTTGATTTGCAGGTCGGTAATGTGCATGAACATCGTGGTAAATAATGCATTGTAACCTATAGTAATGGCATTGCAATTTCCTACCAAAACCAAATAATTATTACAGATGCCAAACAAAGCTTATTTTTAGAGGACTAAAACCTTGACAATTGAAAGGGTTCTATTCTTTAACCAATAACAATGAATTAAAAGAGGGGTAATTGGTATGCTGTCAATTTTTAAAACAATTGCCAATGTAAATTGCTTAAGGGTGGTAATGTAGGCCAATTGCCTTAGCTTCTTCCCATGTTGCATTAACAAAGGACAACAATGGCTAAGGCTTTTCCACCTGCAGATTCAACTCCCATTACAAGTCCTAAGGTGGTAGCATTCTCACAAATGGTTATATTCTACTTTACTAAATCTACCGACTTTCTAGCGAGTCTAGCATGATTGAATTTGTTATGTGGGTCATAATCATTTACATGCAAATACTAGGTTTTATTTAGCTCAGCAATAAAAGAACGACATTTGGATAAAACTTCGCATTATCCACCACAAACCTTGTTCCCAAACAAAGGAAAGATAGTGAAAATGTGATCAAAACTAGAATGTATATTGTATGCACCCAAAAGTACATTCTTCAATCCTATAATACGAATTCAATGATGTCAGCTTTATATTACTCCCAGTAGCACTATAGTTTCCTTTCAATATCACCCATTACCCTTGATGATTTCACTCCTGACAGCACCAAATCCTATCAAATATTGTGCAGTCAGACCCATACACACTATATTTCCAGTCATGGATTGCCAAATCCTGCTTCCTCCAGTCTCATTTTGGCATTACTGTTGTTTTTGCAACCCCGCCAAGTGGTAGCAATACAAGATCGTGCAGGCACAGCCTTGTCTCTTACTGCCCCATGCCTGTCTGTTGTGTTGCCCTTTACGAATGTCCCTCAAGTTGCTATAAAGGATTGTCTCTTCCCTTTGATAGCTTTTGACGATCTATTCTAGTATTTGATTGTCTGAGCTCTCAATCCAGTCACCTACAGTACATATGGTACTTTACTCCAGTGATCATGATAACCTTTACTCAGGCCTATTTTGCAATCATCACTCAAGCTCTTCCTAGAGTCCAATCAAGCTTACCATCCTTGTCTTCAATTGTTGTAATTCTTGAGAGAGCGATTCCAAACATAAGGAAGCTGTCAATTTAATCATATTCTATCGTGCTTTGATTTCCAAGTGCATGCTAATCCTCTTATTATTTTTTGTTCTAAATGCATGCATTTGGGGCCCATTGGATTGTTGAGGTGGAGATTTTTCACTCTAAGGGGAAACAAGTTTGAATATAAAATTTCATCTCTTTAGTTTGGTATGTCCTCCTGTTCATTTGTCAAATTATTTTGGATCCCTTATGTTTATTTTAGTTGATCATGAACCTTGCTATGGTAATTTTATAAGCATCATTGCTTTAGAAATTTTTTGGCTTGCTTACTTATTTTCTTTACTTTATGGTCCATGCTTATTCAGTTGTAAGCAGCCTGGATAGACCCATATCCAACGCTTGCTTGCTACTGGGTAATCTGGATTTTCCTATGTAGAACTTTTCTCATCACCGATTTCTAATTCAATTCATGCATATTAGCTTAGCTTTACACAACAATCTTCCTTTTGATCTTTCATAATTTTCTAACTCCAATTTGGCTCTAGATGTTCTGATTTTCGGGTTGAACACATTGCTATCTCCATTTATCTTCATTTCAGAACAGAGACTAGCGTAGCTTAAGTTCATATTTTCCACTTATATTTAGTATGGATATTTGTTATGATCAGTCCTTTTAATTATCTTAATAATCAGCTATCTGGATGAATGCTTATTGCATCTTTACCACTGTTTGTTATTGGACCTTTCACATACTCCACTGCTAGTCATCTTGAGACATCTATCATTACATTGCTGGTTCTATCTTAATTATATTGCAGCTATAATCACTTGTTGCAGGCTTGACAGTTTGTTTCGTAGCTCTATCGTTATCATCATAGCTATTTATTGCTTACTAAGATCTGAACCTCAAAACAATTATACCAATAACGATTTGCTATAGGTTACCATTGCATTAGGATCTACATAATTGCCAAATCATTAGAAAGGCCTATTTTTCTACTCTATCCATTCTTGACATATCTATCTTTCTAGTCCCGCCTTTATATCGGAGATCACAACTAAGGCTCTCAAGGTCTCTCTTATTTCACCATTGGCCTCTTGCCTTGATTGGCCATTTATAATCCTAATCCTATTTCTACCCCAGACAATCCTCATCTTGTCCATATAATCCTTGCTTTTCCTTATCACATGCTTTGCTCCTATGTTGTGAACCACATCTGCTTTAGTCTCTAGATCTATTTTTGGGCCATTGTGTAGCTCAATGGGGTGCAATCTAAGCGTATCCAGCTTCTCAAATTTATATTTGAGGAGCATTCAGTACATTTTAGTCAACTAGAAACATTGAGAAACAACTAAATTGTTCCTCACATGATTTAAAAAATAAAAACCAAAACATATTATAAATCTAAAAGATGACATCAATATTCAAGATAGCTGATCTTGTAAATAGGATCAACCTCAGCAACTCTAGTCATAAGTTAAAGACAAATGGCATAAGCTGCCTTACACTAGCCTCTGCTTGCCAATCCCATCTTTTTGGTTGACGATAAGTGGTAGGAATAGCCATTTCAAATTCTCGGTAAAATATAAATGATATTTGCATTTTTGGAGCTTCATTTACATTTGCATATTTATTGAAACGTTTTGCAAATTAATCCATAAGAAATAAATGATTCCATGTGAATTAATGGTCTAATATGAGATTATCTTGTAGCTCGAACATGAATACAGGAACAGAGGACTAACCAAACCAATTGCAGATCAGTATATCTAGAATAATACTGTCCCACCAACATTCGTTGAAATTAGACAGCATATGATTGAAAGTAACCTGCAAACATTCCAATACAATGTTCCATCATATAACCATGGTTTCAAACACAAATTATGATCTCTTGCTCTTATCCATATATAAGGTAGAAGTTCTGATAAAAGTGATGACTGCTCATTTAGTTGCTTCTAGTACTTGCAATGCTTTCACAGTTGTTTGTATGAGAATCTATGTATCATCAAATCATTATCAAAAATAAAAAGAAAAAATTGCAATTTAAGAAAGTAATCGCCACTAATTATCAGAAAACAATGTGTTTCAACAAAGAAATTTGTCTACACACACCTCCATCATCTCAAAACCGATTGAGAGTAACCACAGAAGTGGTTGGCTGCGAATCATTATAGCTTTTCCCCACCATCCAAGAACATGAGCTATAACAAATTCATCAAACAGGGTTTCCTGAAGACAGTAAAAAAATATTAGTAGTTGGCTACCAAGAAGCTTCTTTCGGATGCTGAATTGTTAGGTCAAATGACTGCAAAAGAGCACCAGTGAATATCAAATACATCTTATGGAAATTAGTCGAGGAAGTGACCGAAGACATCATACATAAACATTATAAAACCTGCACTTTGGGTTCTCTGGAGTGTAAATACGACAATCACCACCATACGACCTTTCTGGGAGTTCTACATTTAATAGAAACATATGTGAGAAGTCTGCACAGATTCCAAAGTCCAGGGGAAACAAAAAAATACAACTTTTTTTTCTTAAGAAATACATCAAATCAAAGAACTAAATGAGATCAGTATCAGTTGTGACATAAGTTTGCCTATCTTACAGCACTATATTGATAATACATAAAAATATAAAACAAGGTACTAAAAGGTTGGCACAATACCAACGCCCAAATCAGGATGAACAAACTTCATAAATTGTCGAGCATCATCACGATTCTGAAAAATCGGACAAGACCTCATTAGTGAAACTGAATGAAGATGATTATGTGGATTAAGGAGCTTCAATAAATTTAAAGAGGTAGCTTAAAATTTAGGATTCATGAAAGAATATTACAATTTAGATAACATTTGAAGCATCCACAAAAAGCAATCACAACAAGAATTGGAGTCACCAACATACCACAAAGAAACAAATAACTTCATGTATACGAATCAGTAACAGAGAACATATATCATATCCAAACAATGAGAATTTACCTCCTATAAATGGCACCCTGGCATACTAATGTGCATCAATGAAATTCGATTTACAATCACACAACCAAGCATACAAAAAATGAATTATGAATACAGACAATGGCAAGCTATAGAAATTTACTTGTGCATCAAAGAATCGAAAATCTTTGTAATTTACATCAAAATGAAGTTGCTTTGTGCATGGTTGTTACCAAGAACATTTTCATCGACAAAGAATACCTTGTTAGTACACACACAATACACAAAATAGAAAAAGGTAAAAATAATAAACAATGGAATGTGCTGCAATACAATGCAGTATATTATTATTAACTCATCACACATATATAGAGTACAATAGGAGTGTACAGCCCCCGTAACAGAAGCGACTGCTAACCACCTAACCATCAACTAACAATAGTTAGTGTAGTGGTGAAATATTAGGACTTAGGATTACAATTAATATTCCTAACAAGCCCCCCATAAGGCTAAGTCCACTGAGCCATCAGTATCTCCAACAACTATGATGCAAATAGTGTGCTTGAAATTTTGAAAACTGAAAATCATAATGAAATCGCTATATGTGATCCATCTCCAACCCTGTAAGGAATCACACCCACTCAGAGTATGTCCTGATAAACCATGTGCCAAAGAGAGCAAAAATTGGATAACTCAAGCTGACACTCGTGACTAACTCAAAAATGTGATACAGTTGCACTATAATGCATGAATACTTTCAATCTCTGTCAAGCTGAAAATGTGAACCAATCCCTGTCCACAAAGCTCTCATACTCAAAAAATATAGGCACATGTTGACACAAAAAAAACTTCTCTTCTGGTAGAAAAACTGCACCGAAACTCATAATATGATGAACTGGCTCCATGCATGGTCATCAAAAATCCCATAATCAACTCTCTCATATTTGCAATGCCAAACTCTGCAATCTACAATCTTTGAAGTCCAATACATGTCAGCTACTGGGATGGATTATGGGACTTATAACATGCCCCATCCTCAATGCTGCAAAAAAGTAAGACCCAATTCTGTCCAAAGTTGTAATAAGTTACAATTTGCAATAAGCTGCAATATGTTGCAACCCACAATAATTTGCAATGACCAATCCTTAGTGGCCAAATTGAATAGTCTCCAAGTAACACATTTAGGAAAACTCCTCACAAAACTATAATCACTCAAACACTATAGGTAATGTCCCAAGCCATATCCAAGTACACCATATAGAATATCAACAACCCCATACATAATCAAACTATAAGACATACATCCACAAATATCTACAAGTAGCGTACCAACTCCACAAAGTTGACATACATGCTGATTACAAGTATACAATCATAAAACATCCAATCACTCTGACAATCATCAAATCTCAACCAACAAGATACCCATGGAAATGCTCTAATCCTCAACAAATAAGTACCCTGGCAACCACAAGTCACGTGCAGAATGATCCATCAAGGGCACAAGTAGACAAATCAACATCCAATGAAAATATCTAGTGACTCAACCAAGCAACAACCACTGTGAGTCAAATCCACAATCATTCATCCATCAAATCAGGTATTCTCAAATCAACAAAATTCGAAATTTGAACGCAACAATCAACAAAACTCAAAATATGCATCCTTATATCAACAAAACTCGAAATTTGACCTATGATCTTCCCCCCTGTCAAATGAGAATGGAGAACCACTATAAGGAACCCACATGAACGGAAAGTGGTTGGATCAACAATTCAAATCATCCTGGAATCTGTATAGAAACAATGAAAGCCAATGACACCCTTTCAGGTTTTCATCATGAGTCTCCATTAAGCTGCCCTTTCAAGTTTTCAATTTAATGGGAAGAGTGTAAGCTGCCATTTCAAGTTTTCGACTTACAACTCAAGTGCACAAATGTAAGCCTAAATCACCCTATGAAATCAGTAAGAGGCAATACCCCAATCTCTATAGCATCAAATTTACAAATACCTCACATCAAAATCAGTCATAATATAAGAAACCAACATCAGTAGTACCATGATCATCATGAGTTGCATATTCAACATCCTCAAATGAAAATAAATCATGTTGCTCAACAAAGATATGACAACTATCGTCGAGAAGATCATCACATCAATGTCCCAATCAGAATGGATAATCACAAGAACTGAATCAACATCAACATGAAGCTCTGGTGAAGACAGGGCTGAGTGGGGCAACTGAATCGTTGCCTTACTCCCCAACAATGTTCCACTACTCTCACTCTCTTTAACAAACAAGACTCAAAATGGAAACAAGGACTCTCTTCATTGATGTTTAGTTGTGTTATAGAGATTACACACACCTCACACTCTCCCTTCCTCTAGACTATAAAGAATATGCCCTCAGTCCAATAACTGAGTTACAATGAGAATGCATCACTCATCGGGCTCATACACTCTTTGAGCTTTTCTAGGCTCTCTCTTTGTTCTAATATACTCTGGAGTTGGACACTTCTTTCCCCTCTTGCTTGCTTCCTTGCTCTACCTTAGGTGATTGAGATGACTCTCTAATCCTCTTCTAAAACTGACTTCAAATCTTGGTGGCCTAACACTAACATCCTACCACACCCTTCAAGCTCCCTCTATCTTGGAAAACAGTCCACATGTCAAGTGTTACTTTACGTATCTTTCAAACGTTGACAAAACCACCGGTCGCTGCAAACCAGCAGTTATGCAACTGGAACTTGCACAAAATAACAATTTCAAAACTGCCACTTGCTTGAAGCGGCAGTTCCATCATGCTCTAAGAAAATGTCCCTCTAACCAATGGAAGATAACTAAAACCATCTACCTTACATTTTCTTTCCCTATGGGACTCTTGATGATGTTCTTTCACTTGACATTGATCTTCCTCCACATGCACAATAGTGCCGCAAGAGATGACAAATCGCACCACACAAACCCAATGTGCACAAGTGCGCACAAAAACCTAAACCGTGTTTTTGGATGATGCAAGATAGCTTGTGAACCCAAATGCTACATCAAACACCCCAGATAAAAGAAATTGTCCATGAGCTCCTACTCATGAACCCTCCACAAACTCCTCAATGGTTGTTCCATGTTTGGAAACTTTGGATCCACTCATCCAAGTTGCGTCTTCAGCTACTCTATCTTTCCACTTCACTAAGTACTCAAAATACTCTCTACCTTTTGTCTTTGTGTCAATCCGTGTATCCAATATAGCCTCAATCTTCTCCTTTGCCTTTCCCAGCAACTACTAGTTCCAATCTATACTTGAAGAATCTGAGCTAGATCTTTCTCCACTGCCTTGGCCCTCAAAGTAAGGATACAAATCCACTACAGTGAAGATAGGTGAAATATCAACTCCATCCAGTAGCTCAATCTAGTAAGCATTCGTTGAGAACTTTCTCAAAATTCTACAAGGTCCAATTTTATTCCACGTCAACTTGTTATATTTTCCTTTGGGGAACCTCTCTTTATGCAAATGCACCAATGCTAAGTCCCCAACTTCAAAATTGTGTTCTCTTTTTCTCTGATCAACATGCTTCTAATACTTCATAGTCATACTATTCTCCTTCAATCTTTTCACCTCCATATGCACATCATGCATAATTGTTGCGTACTCTTTTGTTTCAACAATCCTCGTATCTATTGTGCTTCTCAATTCACATACTCCTCTAATTGCAACCATAGGCAATCTAGAATAGACTCGTTGTTGTACTTATACTGACTGAATTATTGTATGCATAATTGAGCTTGTACCAATGCCAAATCTCATTGTTTAAGCTTGTCTCCAACCAAACATCTTATCAAATTACCAAGACTGTGATTCACTACCTTTGTTTGCCCATCTATTTTAGGATGATAGGTGGAACTAAAATCCAATTTTGTGCCTAGTTTTCTCCATAATGTCCTCCAAAATGTCCAACAAATCTAGTATCCATGTTTGATACAATACTCCTTGGCAACCCATTCAATATTACAACTTCTTTGAAAAACAAACTTACAATATGTGTGGCATCACTAGTCTTCTTGCATACTATAAGTTGTGCCATTTTGGAAAATTTATCCACTGTCACAATAATATAGTCATTACCTCTTTGGGGTTTTGGCAGCCCAAGTATGAAATCCATGCTCAATTTTTCTCCAAAATTCGTAATGGCTAATACAACCTAAAATTTTGACATTTGCCCTTAGCATGTTTGGCAAATACTACATCTTTAGACGAACTTTTTGACATCCATGCTCATCCTTAGCTAATAGTAACACTCACTCGACTGAACCAATGTTTTATCGATACCATAGTGACCAGCTAAGCATCCACTATGCTTCTCCTTCAATAAATTCTCCCTCATATAAACTTGAGGTATGTATAACCTCTTTCCCTTGAAAAACAATCCATCTTAAATCATATACTCCAACCATAGTGTTTTGTCCATGTTCATGGGATTCATGCATGTTGTCGATGCATCTCAGAAATCCAAATCCTCCTCAAATAGCTCATTTATTGAGTCAAACCCAATGACTTCTACTCTTAGCTCATTCACTACAAGAAATCTTCTACTCAATGCATCTACAACCTTATTGGATTGCCAACTTCTATGCCTAAAAAAAAGAATAATTTGAAGAAATTCAACCCGTTTTATGTGTTTTTGGTTCAACTTACCTTGGTTATTTATGAATTGTAATGCTTGGTGATCCATATATAAAATGAATTCACTGAGTGACAAATAATACCTCCACTTCTTAAGAGCTTGAACCATTACATAGATTTCTTGGTCATAGACCAAATACTTCTTTTTGGCTACATTCAACTTCTCACTAAAGTAAGCAATGAGCTTACCTTCTTGGCTCAATACTACTACTGGTGTCCCACTTGCATTACAATCAACCTCAAACACTTTACTAAAATCAGGTAACGCCAACAATTGTTCCTTGCCACCTTCTTCGAAAACTTAAAACTATCCTTTGTTTATATCAACCTTCATTGCTTTTGTAATGAGCGTAAATATATCACCAAAGTTTCTAACAAATTTTTGATAAAAAATTTGCCAAACCATGAAAACTTCTAGCCTCAAACATTTTTTTGGTAATGGCCACTCAACTATTGCTCTTACCTTCTCAAGGTCCATTCTCAACCCATTTTTTGAGATTAAAAATCCCAAATACACTAGTTTCTTTTGCATTAAGCTACATTTCTTTAAGCTGACCAGCAATTTCTACTATTTCAATTTTTGGAAAACTAACCTCAAATGCATCAAATGCTCTTCCTTTGAATGAATGAAAATCAAAATGTCATCAAGATAAACAATAATAAACTAATCCATGTATGGTTTCAACACTTCATTCATGAGTCTCATTAATGTGTTTGGTGCATTTGATAAACCGAATGGCATAACAAGCCATTTATAGAACACATCATTCGTTTTGAATGCAGTCTTCCACTCATTACCTTCTCTAATCTCAATTTGATGATATCCACTTATCAAATCTATCTTTTTGAGGTACTTTGCTCCTCTCAAATAGTCCATCAAGTCATCCATCCTCGGCAATGGAAATCTATACTTGATTGTTATCTTGTTGATTTCTCTAGAATCCATACATATTCACTAATCTCCACCTTTCTCAAGTGCTAATATTGCTAGAACTGCACTTGGGGTTAAACTTTCTTGGATTAAAACCTTCTCCAACAACTCATTTACTTGTCTCTTTACTTTTGAATTTTCCATAGGAATCAATCTATAAGCTGCCTTGTTTGGCAAACTTGTTACGGACACTAGATCCATGTGATGACCAATGCTTCTCAAAGGCAGTAGTCAATCCATCAAATCCTTAGGCACTATATCAGCAAACTCTTCCAACAAATTCTGAACTTCAAAAGGAAAATCACTCACTTTGTTTTCAATCACAACTTACATAGGCTTTGGGATGAAAGCAAAGCATGCCTTCTCCTTCCTTGTCTCTTTCAAAATTCTTTACTGGAAACCATCAAAACTTTAGGACTTTTGTCCACCTCTTCCCTTCTATCTCTCAATGGGCTCAATGTATGCCTCTTACCATCCTTCACAAGCATCTAGGTGTTTGCTTTGCTAATCATGCGCAACTCTTTTGTCAAACTACCATGGCTTTCCCAACAACATATGACATACATCCATGGGCATAATATCACATAGCACATTATCCTTATATGAACCGATGACACTTAAGCAACCAAAAAACTTTGTATGGGTTTGGATGCACTAATCTTTTCAGTTCAAGCTTTGCTACCATTTCCTTTGAAGCCAACTTATTTATGCTAACACTATCAATAATAAATTTGCAACACTTACCTTCCGCTTGCCAACAATCTAGAATAAGTTCTTTCTTTGCACCAGTTCACCTTCTTCCTCGGCTAGTTTCAACATAACTCTCTTCATCATAAGAGTTTCACCACATTCTAGTTCTTCGATGTGTGTTGGATATCAAACACTCTCTTCTTTTATATGAGCAATATGATTGCTTGTTTCATTTCTCTTGCCGTTATTCTAAAATGCTTTGGGGAATTCAATTGATCTATGCCCAACCTCTTCACATTCATAGCACTTATTCATGAATCCTCTATCTCTTCCTCTTCTAAAGTATCCTCTTCCTCTAGAAAAATAACTTCTCCCTCTTTGGGACTGATTCTGATTTTATGATGTACTTGCTTCACCTTCATGAGTATGTCTAATGCAGAGCATCACAAGACACCAAGAATGTAAATATCTTAAATAAGCCTCATAGTGGTCATTTCTTGTTTGTTTTGGGTGTGAGGGGTCTCATAGGGTCCCATAGGTTGCATTAGAGTCATTAAGAGTTTTTGAAATTGTGTGTCCATAGATCTTTTGGTTTTGCCACCAAAAAGCCTATTTTGAAAATTTGAATTGTTGAATTAAGCTTTGAGAGGTGTTTGGAGTCTTAGGTGAAAAGTTAAGGGTTGGTAAATGTTGGTGAGGGTCTTATTAGATCCTAGGAAGGTGGTGTGATGTGTTACAACGTACAAGTCAGGACAAAAAGCAATAGGAACCAAAATAGTAGAGTTTGTAACTGCCCTTCAACATGGGCTGCCAAGATTTGGAAGATTGTCTTGCATGTTTAGTAATATAAGGAAATAGAAATGCATGTTGGAGGGAGATGCGTAGAGTAGGGTAGTAGAGAATCAATAGGAGTAAGGAGGTTCAAAGAAGAGAGGAAAGATGGAGGAAAATGAAGAACTGTATTGTCCATAATGGACGTTGGTATGACAATGAATCAAGAATGTAAATATTATCTTGAAATCAATAAAAAGATGTGTGGTTTTCTATGTTGAATCTCCAGAGCACTGTTTGTGAATGTATTTGAGTAGGCTAGATGACTTGGAGGAGCCTTGAGGTCTTTGAAGAGTGTTTTGCATAAGTTGTAGGTTTGTGTTGAAGACTGTGTCATTACAGTCAGAGAGAGTGTTAGGTCTTATGTATTTAAGATTGTTTTTGCAAGAATAACCAGTGTGAAAATAGCTTAGAAGGGTTATCAAACTCATACTATCATTGGGTCTCCCATTGTAATGTTTGTGATCAAGTTGAAGCTCTTTTGGAGGCTTTCTAGTCTAGGAGACTGTAGCAGACTATAGCATTCTAGGTAAAAGTGGAAGTTTTCATGTTTTGGAGGCTAGTTAAAACTCAAGTTCCAGTTGTGGGGTTGTAACATGATTGGGCAGACCCTATGGACGTGGAAAGAAATCTTGAAAATGTGTAAAACTCAAATAAGGCATTTATGTTTGCTCTTGGCCTGTCTTGATTGGAAACCCTAGAGAGCACAAAAGTCCAAATACCTATATATTTATTTGTACAAAGTGGATAAAATTGATAGTGGGGCTAGAAGGGAGTCTTTGTCAACTATTGGAAGTGGTCTCATGCTATTAGGAGATCTGAGGAGTGAGAAAAGTGACTTGTAGGTTTGCAACCCTACTAAACCCTATCAAAAGAACCCTGTAATGTGAGTTATGTAAGTTTGAGGTTTAAGAAAGAATGTTTTGAGTCCAAGCATTTGTCTAGAGATTGTATTGGATGAAGACAAGTCATTGCATGGATTAGATTTTAAAATGTCCCCCTTTTTGGCATAACTTGCTTATGGACCCTTGGCTTGGTTTGTTCCCATAAGGCTAAGGGAAATAAAGAAAATGGAACTGGGGGGGCTATTCAAATAGCAAAAAGGTGAAAAGTGTATACACATAATATTTTCAACTTTATCAATTACTAATGCTTTCTATATTGCAGGACCCTGTCAAGTCTCAATCTCTCTGAGTGCATGCCCTAAGAGGTGCACGGAGAAAGGGGTGGACAGATCTTTGGTGCTTCGCAAGATTGTTGTCCCTTATTGCCACTTATTACCAATCCAACCAGCTCCTAAAAATCATTCCCCTAAGCTATTACTACTCTTTTTTTACACTCCTCCAGTCATTTCCCACCTTCCGTCCCTCTTTTCCTAACCTAAAACCCCTTTCGACAATTTACAGTACTAGGTCGACTAGGTCGACCTTGTACTCTTATGGGTGAAATTCATTTAGGGTCTAGGTCAGCTCTTGGCTGACCTAGCAAATGACCTAGTGAGTTTTTGTCCATAACAATACTAGGTCGATTGGGTCAACCCTGTCGGCCGAAACTTTCGGAAGGGCTTAGGGCTAAATCCGCCTATATATACAAGATCATTTTGTCATTATTTAAAGACATCAAGAGTTATTATTCGCTTGCGCTTTTTTACAATTTGCTCTTCCACCATTCTACTTGAAGAGTCTTAGCTTAGGGTTTCTACTTGGAGAATCTAGTCTTGTGGAAAAGTCTTGAATGCTTTGGCCTTTCTTAGTGATCCTTACAAACCACAACAACCTTTTGCAAAGCCCCTTTGGCCAAGAGAGAGATTGAGTTTCGATGGGTTCGTCTTTCAAGTAAGTATTCTCTAACTTTGCTCCTCTCTTTAGTAAATAAAAGTAGCATAAGTATTGGCTTTCGAATAATATTACTCTTTTTCTCCATGTATTAGGGTCTTACTCAAACATAGCTTGATTGAGATTCTCTTATGCATGTTTACTTATATTTGTTTACTAGCCCCCATATTGTGCCACAAGCTTTGGTGAGCACTAGATTAGATTTTTTTACTTTACTTATTAATATAGTGAATATGAAAACATAAGACTTAGGGTTATTGCTTGATTGTGCTTGATTGGAGGCTTTGGAACCCTCCCTAGTACTGTTGTGATAAGAGATCCCCTAATTGGGTCTAGCAGATCCACATATTGGTCATGTTCTCGATTATCTAATGTATTTCCAATCGGAAGTGTAAGTAAGATCTATCTTCTCCAAGTTAAGATTAATTTATAGACTTGATGCATTTCTAATTGCATACATTCTGATGAACCCGACGTAAATCTAACCCTTGCAGATTTTCTTTCACAATTTTTTATATTTCTATCATTTTATTTATTATTTTTCTATATTTGCGATACTAGGTCAACAAGGCCAGTATAGTTTCTAACTTTTGTGCATAGGTTTAACACAATCACATCAAAACGACTTTGTTATGTTTGTGCAGGGCTTCATGAGATACAGGTTACTAAATCGAACAGGTCGACATAATATAGGTTTTCACTTCCAGACAAGTTATTGGGTTGAACAAGTCGACACAGTACTCTTACAGGTTTCCAAAAAACATACTAAATTGACCAAGCCCGTATAGTATTCCAGACAGCGTCCAAAAAACATACTAGGTCGACCAGGCTGGTATAGTCATCTTCACAGGGTTCAACAAACAGGGAACTGCAGAACCATGTCAACATAGTTGGCAAAATTTGCAAGAAAATCAAGGCACTTTAATAGCAATCTCACATTCCTCTGCATCTTCCAACCCACCAACGTTCCTTTCTCTCTTTCTCTATCATTTCATTTTTTCTGTACAATTTTGTTTTTCACAGTTTGCAGTCTTTAAAACTGCCCTCATACAACAAACTAGGTCAACATGGTCGCCCTGCTTCTATATTATGTCTTATGTCTGTGAGACTAGGTCAACACTGTCGACATAGTTCTTAAAGACCCTTGCTTTAGCAGTACAGTAACGACACTATCAACTCTACTCTGTAATGTCTGCATACACTGTCCTTTGAACCAACACTGTACTGTGTTTTGAAGTTGGAATTAACATCTATATACTAGTAATTACTTCACACTTTCACTTTCAGTTGTTTGCATACTTGGATTAAATTACATAATCTAATTAGGTGGTTTTTCAATATACCATTTAGTTGCACTATTTTTCTCTTTCTTGCACACACTACCAAATCAAATAATTGCTAAACGCATTTAAACAATTATCTACCCAAGGCCTACCTATTTGGATTTTATCACTAAGGGAAAAGCCAACTTGGTTTTCTGGCCAAGTATAAACAAGTGGGTAATGGTATATATTGGCAAAGCACCCGACACCTTTATCATTGTGGGATTGTGAAGTGAAGAGGTAGGTCCCAATACCAAGTCAGTACCATTGCCAACACAGATCCCTTTCAACCTAAACGTCTTAAAACCATCCATGGATTGTTTTCTAGTTCCCTGCTTTCAGCCAACTTATCACACTTAAAATAACACTCTAATAATCTAACATTCAGGATGACCACTTAGTTAGCATTTACTTTCCAAGTTGATTGCTTGTTCTTTCCTCATTATATGTTGTATTGCAAAAACTTGCATTAGCCAACGTTGGTGCAAGGCTTTGTGTTGTGTCTCAATTGGATCATTCATTGACCAAATTGATTGTGTGTCTCCTTTCATTTCTTGCTTTCAAGTACATTGCAATATTTTTCCCTGTTTTCAATCCACTTGTTCTACTCGACACAGTCTCTTGCAGACTGTTTGTTCTCCCTGCCTGCAGTACTAGGTCGACCCAATCAACCCTGTATCTCTTTTGCCAGTCAAATAACAGTTCTAGGTCGACCCAATCGACTTTGTACTCTTATCAAGCTTTGTTTTCCCTAGTTTACAGTACTAGGTCGACCCAGTCGACTTTGTCCTCTTACTACTTACTCTGTCTGTCCAACTCAGTTCTCTTTTTTTCTTAGCATTTTGTTCATTTTTCTCAAGTCATCATGAAGTCCCCTATCAGAATTTTCTTGGACAACCTAAATTCATTTAAATACTATATGGGATATTCATTTCTCCCTCTCTTTTCTTCCCAAGAGCACCATCACTCTTGGAATACCTCTTTCCCTCCATCTGTGGCTTGTAACATAATACAAATCACACTTTAAGATGAAGTAGGTGGATCTGATCCTTTTTATACCTATCAAGACAATCCTCATCTTCAAGCCCTTCAACATAATGTGGGAGCAATTGACACAAGTCTAACCAACAATCCCACTAATAATCCATCTTCTAATAACCCTCCCCCCAATACCAATTCGGGGAGTGCTCCTACAAACACCAACCCACCAATTGATATGACTCAACTTCTTGCACAAGTCGTACAACAAATGAACATAATGCAAACCTCTAACACCTCTCAAATGATGCAACTACGTCATTTGATTAATATGGCTAATTATCTTCCGACTATCCATCCTCAAGCCAATCCCAATTATATTTTTCCACCTCTTAGAGATGCCACAGGCAATGTTATTCATCAACCTATAATGAATAACAAAATGCTTCAAACTATCCAAAATGAGCTTTTAGCTCCTTTCATTGTGTCTATTAATATTGGTAACATATCTCCAACTATCAAGTATGATGGCACTAAAGAGCCTGCTTCATTTCTCAAAGCCTTCGGCAATCTTTATAAAGAGTGGATCCAAACTAATACTTTCACCACAACTAAACTTTTAGTTAAAACCTTCACTGGCGATGTACTGGAATGGTACAACCAACTTCCCTAACATTCTATTTGGCAACTTGAGGATTTAGTCAATCCTTTAATTAAAGAGTTTCAACATAATGATCTTCCCAAAAATTGCCTTAGTCATTTCATCAATGCTAAGCAATCTCCCACCAAATCGGCTCATGATTTTATCAAAAGATGGAAATCTATGGCTCATAAAGCTGACCATAACATGACTGATGATAATTTATTTAAACTCTTCATCACTGCTTTAACTCCTCTTCAATATGAGGTTCGAACTTTTGCTCTCCAACCACATAATGAAGCTCTTGACCAAGCTAAACGTCAAGACTTTCTCCTGAAGCAATTTGAACCCAATCCTAAATTCCTCAAAGGATCTTTTCAAACTTATACCAATGCTATCAACAATAATACTCTTTGAACCAACCCAGGAGTTGTCAAAGCCGACATCCTCTCATCTTCTCATACACCACTCATTGTGTAGCAAATGAAACAATTTAAACCGCCCTCTAAACCTTTTACTTATCCTAATAATCATCCTCCTAAGTGGTATGACCCTAATCAATTTTGTTGGTTCCAAGCCGACATTGGTCATTCCCATGAATCTTGTAGAAGGCTTACTAAATTTGTTGTCTCCTACACGCTTGGTGATTCCTTTAATCATGAAGCCATGATCAACCTTTGTCGTCAAGAATACAATGCCGTTTCTCAAAAACAACAGGTTTCTAAAGCTTCTTCCAATAACCAAAAATCTTTTTCCATAGCTAATAATCAACAAAATACCAAGGATGTTTGTGCTATTGATGTCGATTATGACCAATATTACAACAATTCTCAATATATTAACACAGCCAAGGTCAATTATCGTCCCAAGCTGGCTCACAAAGATCCTGTTACCAAACCTAATAAATCATCTTTAGAAAAACAACTGCTCAAAGATACTACAACCGCTAATCTAGCTTTGAAATCCCATGAGGAACTACCTCCTCCTTCCGAACCACCAACCACTTATGTTCCTTCAAAATCTACCTTACCTTCCAAAACTCGCACTGGTTCTTCTAAATCTTATTGGAACTTTCTCAAAGAACTTAACTCCATGCCGTGCAAGATTCCACTTATGGAGTTAGTTCGTACTTCCCCTTATCACTGCAAGTTCCTTATGCAACAACTACAAGAAATTGACGATCCTTCTCCAATAGATGAAGAACCACCTTTTACTGAACCTCAACCTACCAACATGCATACCATTGAAACCGTGTGTCCTTCCAAACCATCTATTGAATTTCTTGAAGACATGATTAATGATGAAATCCTTTTCTGTGTCGATGATCCACCAATATTCATTAAAATAGCCATTATTACTACCCTTATCCGTAAAATTTTAGTTGATGAAGGCTCTGGTATCAATGTGACATCTTTGTGGCTCATCCAACAACTTGGTTATAACAAGGATCATCTCAAACAAACCCGCCTTACCTATCGTGGATTTGATAAAACTAATCAAAAGCCACTTGGTTGTATTTGGCTTCCCCTAACAATCGGACCTAAAACCGTTCGAACTAAACTTATGGTCCTTGATTTGCCTCTATCTTATAACATACTCCTTGGTCATCCTTGGACTCATAGAATGAGGGCCGTCGCTTCTTCTAGTAGCCAATGCATCAAATTTTTACATAATGGCAAATGGTGTAAGCATGAAGCTGATCTTAACCCTTGGAGTATTCAACTTCTTAATCTGAAATCTCAATACCGTATTACTACCATTCCTAAGATCAATAGTGCTCCTTTACCTGAGTTCATCAACATCAATCATGATTTACAAGTCACTCGTGCTAATTCAAATGATAATGAACCTAATGAATTGCAACATACGTGCAATACTACTAAGCTACCTCCCTACATATCAGATTGGCTTCCTCCTTTATTACCTCGTGATCGTACTATTCCTTTCATTGATGAGATCATTGATTTTCCCCCTCCATGTAATGCTCAGGAACCTTCTCTATTGGACAATGCCTTCACCTACAATGATTATGGAGTGGCCAAATTATTTCAATATCCTCTCATCATGTCTCCACGTAAATTCAGTAGTATTGGGATTTCACCTTATGAAACTCCCCTTGAATCTCAAGCATGTACGATTTATCCAACATATGATGATAACTACATAATGGCCCAAGCTCATTCTCGAGATTTGGATTGTTCGACATTATCAAAAAACCTTAGCTCAAATACATGCTTTTAATCAGAATGTCCATACCATTTCCACGGATCATGAATTAGATTCTGAAGGTCATGTGCCTCTTGCCAATTCTCCACCTCTTGATACTCCTTGGGTGGTAGAACAAATCAAACCTTCCAAACCTCCGAAAATTCCTGCATCTTCTCTACCATCTACAGATCCCATTACTATAACCAATTCTTCCCCCGTCAAAGAAACTAACGATACACCAATCCCATCTGATTCATCTACTTTTAATCCCGAGATTACATTAGATGCCAAGGCCACCGATGTCCGTCAACTGCATTCTGAATATGATCATCATGGTAATCAAATTCTTGATCTCGAAGTAGATGTTGAGTATTATGGTCATTTTCCCATTTTGCGTAGTGATGAAACTATTCTTGAATTACTTCATGCCCGAGAAACTCAACTTCCTCGACAACATCACAAACTTGGAAATTTCAAAAGTAAAGCCCCTTGTTTCAACAATTTCATCGCTAGCATCGATCCTAAAGCTAATCCAATTTCCTCTTTACCTAATGCACCATACCATTTCCAAGATGGCAGTGCTATGTTTATTGAAGAAACTACTCGCATTGAATATAGTACTCCATCATGCACTCAACCAATTACAGTTTCTCGCGAACTCTCACCTACCAAGTATGATAACTTAAGTTTATTTTTTGATAAATATCATGAGATCTTTGCCTGGTCGTACGAGGACATGTCGGGCATTAATCCTAGCATTGTGGTGCAAAAAATCATCACTTATCTAGATGCCAAACATGTGCGTCAAAAGCAACGAAAGTTTCCACTCGAGGTTTCTACCTCATGTCACAAAGAAATTATCAAACTTCTCGATGCTAAGTTTATCAAACCAATGGACTACTCTGAATGGGTTCCTAACATAGTTCCCGTTTGGAAAAAGGTCACTATGGTCATTTGCATCTGCATTGATTTCCGTAATCTTAATCTCGTTTGTCCTAAAGACAATTTCCCTTTACCTTCAATAGATGCCATTGTCGATTCCACAACTGGTTATGAAATGTTAACCCTTATGGATGTCTTCTCGGATTACAATAAAATTCACATTGCCCTCGAGGATCAACATAAGAGCACTTTCACCACGGAATGAAACACCTATTGCTATGTTAAAATGCCCTTCGGCCTCAAAAATGCCGAAGCCACTTATCAACGAGCAATGACTCATCTTTCATGATCTTATCCACAAAATTGTAGAAACCTATGTGGATGACTTCATTGCTAAATCTAAGAGCCGCAAGACTCGGCTTTCCGATCTTGCCATCATCTTTGACCGTCTTCTCAAATACAAAGTTAGACTAAATCCTTACAAATGTGTCTTTGGTGTCACATTTGGAAAACTATTAGGATTCTTAGTCTGTCTTCGCGGCATCGACGTTGACCCTGCTAAGATTAGTGTTATCATCAACATGCCCATTCCTTGTTCCATTCCGGACATTCGCACTTATCTAGGCAAGCTTGAAGCAATTAGACGATCCATACCCGAAATGGCTTACTGCATTCACTCCGTCAATTCTCTTCTTAAGAAAGGTAATGCTTTAGAATGGACGGATCCTTGTCAAAAAACATTTGATAACATGAAAGAATCATTACTTCACCTGGCTACGCTTCATCCTCCTTCAAACAATCGACCATTGATTCTATATACTTCTTCCCCACACATATCGGTTGGGGCAATGCTTGCCCAACAAGATGATACTAGAAGAGTTTATGTCATCTACTATATTAGCCGAGGTCTCATTGATTATGAGAAACGTTACACCAAAATCGAATGTGATTGCCTCACCATATATTTTGCAGCTAAAAAGCTTCGACATTACATGCTTTATCAAACCACTTATATCATCATTCATTCCGACCCCCTTCGTCACTTCTCCAACGCTTTTCTTCCTAAAGACAGATTTGGCGAATGGATGGTTCTTCTTATAGAATTTGATCTCTGAATCGTTACTCAAAAAGTTGTCAAAGGA
The DNA here is from genome assembly GCA_037957365.1 of Torreya grandis. NCBI lineage: Eukaryota > Viridiplantae > Streptophyta > Pinopsida > Cupressales > Taxaceae > Torreya > Torreya grandis. The sequence continues at coordinate 469,752 of JARHVA010004535.1, forward strand.
CAAATCATCGTTGATCAACTTGCCGCAACTCCTGTGCCAGCTACCAATCACCTTCAAGATAGTCTTCCCGATAATGACATTCTCTATATTGAAGGTCTCAACCAAGCAATCTCTCTTAAAGATTACTTTCATAACTTCATTGTTGATCTTGAAGCAAGTATCTTGATGAATCCGCTATCCTCCCCGATGCTACTAAACCAAAAGTAGTTATTGAAGAGCTTCCTAAAATTAATGTCGACTTCCACAAGGATACTTGGACCCTTCACTTTGATGGTGCTAAATACCTTCAAGGAGCTGGGGCAGGTTGTATTCTTACAAGTCCTCTTGGCAAAATCATCCCTCTAGCTTTTCACTTAATCTTTGACGTCACTAATATGGCAAAATACAAGGCTCTAATCTTAGGCATGAGAGCCACTCTTGATTTAGATATCCAATATATTCATGCCTTAGGTGATTCTCAGCTCATTTGCCACCAAGTCAATGGTGATTACTAGTGCAAAAGTGAAAATCTCATTTCTTATCATCAAATTGCAACTACTCTAACCAAAGATTTCATCTCTTTCACCATCGAACCTATCCCTCGAGATCAAAATTCCATTGCCGATTCCCTCACTTCTTCAACATCTCTTTTCCATCCGCATCAAGTTCTTTCTGATCCCACTTTTCTTATCCAAATAAGAAAATCTCCATCCTCTATTCAACCCCAAGATTCGCTTATCTGCCACATCGAGGCTGTCACCATTCAACAAAGCCCATGGTACAAAGACGTCATTCAATTTTTGGAACATCAAACTTATCCTCCTAACTTAAACTCCAGTGAAAATAAGTATGTATTTCGATATAATATTCTTTATTATCGCAATGCTGAAAGTACCTTGCTCCATTGTGTTATGCAAGATAAGGTTCCTCCTCTTCTTGAACAAGCACATGGGGGCATTTGTGATGGCCACTGTTGCAGGCATGCTACAGCTCGCAAATGCCTACGTATGGGATACTTTTGGCTCACTCTTGAAAAAGATGCTATCAAATTTACTAAAAAGTGTACTCCTTGTCAACTTCATGATGATCTCATTCATTCACTTCCAACCGAGCTTCACACTGTTGAATCTCCCTAGCCATTTTCCATGTGGGGATTAGATCTCATCGGCAAACTACCTCGATCTCAAAACGGGCATGTCTTCATAATCACAGCCACCGAATACTTTACCAAGTGGGTTGAGGCTATGCCCCTTGTTAATGTCACCGGCACCACCATCTCCAAATTCATCCTTAATCAAATCATTTGCCGCTTTGGTGTCCCGTATATTATCATTTCAGACAATGGTGGTGATTTCAAAAATAAGGATGTCAAACAACTTTGTGCTAAATCTAAAATCAATCACAAATTTTCCACCCCTTATCATCCACAATGTAATGGCCAAGTTGAGACCACAAACAAAATTCTCAATAAGATTCTTCAAAAAACAACTCATGAAACTCACACGGATTGGTATTTTCATCTTTATCCTGCTCTGTGGGCCTATCGGACTAGCATACATACTGCCACTAGGGCAACATCGTTCTCTCTAGTATATGGTTTTGAGTCAGTCCTTCCATTAGAATTTGAGCTTCCCTCTCTCCGTATATCTCTTCATGACATTATACCTGATGAAGAATTATGTGAAGCTTGCCTTCATGCCCTTGATCTCCTTGATGAACATCATCTTTCTGCTTTGCAACACAATCACCAATACAAGGCTCATATTGCCAAACAACATAACAAACGTGTTAAAGTTCGCACATTTAATGTTGGTGATCTTGTCCTTAAGTTAGACTACACTCATGACGAAGAAGGTGAATACATCCAAAAATGGTGGGGCCCTTATTTAGTCAAAAATATTCTTGGTCCAAGTACCTATCGCCTTCAAACCGATGAAGGCCATGTTTTCAAAGAGCCCACCAATGCGCAATTCTTCAAGAAGTATTTTGCCTAAACCCTTCCCTTCTTTTCATGCTTTCTATATGCTATCTATCTAACACTTTTTGCAGGTTATTTACATGGGTCTCACTCTCTGCAACAGTTCTCTCTTCACAAACCTTAATCCTTCATTTTGGTCTTTTGGTTTTTCCCTTTTTTTCATGAGTTGCATTGTAAAACCGCAGATAGGACCCGGTCTTCTTCATGATGTACTATAGTTTCTTCATTTTTATACTTTTTACACACTTTTTGGCACCCCTTGGGTTTCTCTTTTGTGAGTTGCAGTGTAAAACCATGGATAGGCCCTGGCCTTCCTCACAAATACCATTTTTTTATTTTTCCAATACTTTTTAGCAGCCTCGTGGGTGTCTCTTTTATGAGTTGCAGTGTAAGACCATAGATAGGACTTGGCCTTCATCATAAAATTACCATTTTGTCATTCCTTTGTTAGAATGTGTTTTGCAATGGTTAATAGTTTTTTATCCTTGTTCTCAGCTTTAGTTTTTGCTTCTTTTCGTAGATAAAATTTACAAAAACAACCTATGTTAGCATGTTTTCCTCCATTTCCTTCATTCTTATAAGGAATCACACGTTTTTGTCACTGAATCCCTTTTTCACCCTTTGCCACATTTTTTGCGATTTGAAGTAATTCAAATTGTTTCATGTTTCATTCCTCTTGATTTCCTTTCCTTTCACTCCACATTGGATGAAACAAGGTTGAGGTCAAGATAGCACTTTTATTTCACTTGACCTGACGAGACTCTTCGACACCATGCTCTCTGAATTCTCCCTCTTAGCAACCAAGTCCCAAGTATTCAAATGAAAGTCATCTTTAGCACCCATGTTTGGTTTTCCAAATCCATATGGAGGAGAAATAGCAAAAGACATCAAGAAAGTTAAAAGTCAAATCATTTGAAACAAAAGGTAATGATATACAAAAGGCAACATACAAATCTCAAAAATCAATATCACACTAAAAAGACGTGATTACAAGCACATCTCCTATCTCCAATGAAGCTCAAACTCCACAGTTGGCATCACACTAGAGCCGAGGTCCATTGGAGTGCAGTAGGCCATTAGATTGGAATAAGAGAATTCAACAAACTCTACGGTGCTACCTACTTTCTCACACAAATACATAATCTTCGCAGTAGACCGACGGCTCTGTAAGGGATTCTGAGAAACAGAGAACATGTTGTGGGAAGGTAGGTCCATTTTACTTTTCATGCATATAACCTTCATGAAATAATCTACATACTTCATTTGTTGACCTAAGACTTGTGTTGCTAAGAGAAGTTTTTTAAAGTCTTTAAAGTTGAAAGTCCTCTTGTTTTGACAAACCTAATTTGAGTGTCTTGACTTCGATAAAAAGTTCCTCTAGCTTGGTTTTTCCTTCATTCTCCCCTCCACCCATTTTCATTTCCCCCCTTTAACCTTCATGGGATGATCTACATACTTCATTTGTTGACCTAAGACTTGTGTTGCTAAGAGAAGTTTTTTAAAGTCTTTAAAGTTGAAAGTCCTCTTGTTTTGACAAACCTAATTTGAGTGTCTTGACTTCGATAAAGAGTTCCTCTAGCTTGGTTTTTCCTTCATTCTCCCCTCCACCCATTTTCATTTCCCCCAGTGACAGGCATGTGTGATTCTAAATCTATTTTCCCTCTTTTATACTTTCTTCTTCTTCACATCTTAAAAACATGCTAGCACTACTTTGTTTCAGTTTCATCTATCCTTAGAGCAAAACAACATTTTTGAGCAACTATGGATTTCTTTTTTTTCACCATGGCTTTACATTTCTATATGAGCCTTGATTTCTTTTACCATTTGTTATTGTTGTACTACCCTTTTTGCAGACACCTAAGTTCGTTTCTACTTTCATCTACTTTTTCCATTGTTGAGTAAGGTTGGCTTGTTACTTCTCACTCATCAATGTTACTGCTTTCACATCAATATGGTTTTACCATTTTTGCTTGCCCATCTTTGTTTAAGTAGGGATTGTTACTGTTTTCACATTGATGTTTGATTACCATCCTTTTTGACATGTATCCTTAGTTTAAATTGGTGAGTTTGTCTTTTCTTACTTAAGGTTTACTTGTTTTGAGTTTTTCGGTCTTTAGTAGCCTTGGCTTTTCGATTACATGATTTTCTTTAAATTTTGACTTGGTCATTTGGTCTAACATAACACTTGTCACTCCAGCTTGCCAAATTTCTAAGTACGTCCCATCCACATAACACCAGTTATCTTGGCTTTCTTGCGGTTTGTTTGTACTCTTTAGTTTTGTATTCTTGGGTTTGTCGAAAGCAATCGATGCATCCTACACAATCAAAATTACAAACACAACAGACAACCATCTAGAGATAAAGGTAAGTCAAGGTACGCATCACATTTACTTTTCAGTTATTTTCCTTTCAGGTATTTTTGCTTTAAAATACTGCAACTATTTTTTTAGCCTCAGCGTTGTGTTACTATGTTCTTTTTTGAAGCACCATTTTCTATTGCACCTAAGTGACACATGATGAGCTTCGAGTGGGGCATATGTATACAAAATATTTTCAACTTTATCAATTACTGATGTTTTTTTTCTTGCAGGAACCCATCGAGTCTCAATCTCTCTGAGTGCACGCCCTAAGGGGTGCACCGAGAAAGGTTTGGGCAAATCTTTGGTGCTCCACAAGATTTTTGTCCCTTATTGCCACTTATTACCAATCCAACCAGCTCCTAAAAATCATTCCCCTAAGCTATTACTCCTCTTTTGCACACTCCTCTAATCATTTCCCACCTTCTGTCCCTCTTCCTAACGTAAAACCCCTTTCGACAGTTTACAATACTAGGTCGACTGGATCGACCTTGTACTTTTATGGGTGAAATTCATTTAGGGTCTAGGTCGGCTCTTGGCCAACCTAGTCCATGACCTAGTGAGTTTTTGTCCATAACAGTACAAGATCGACTGGGTCAACCTTGTCAGCCGAAACTTTCGGAATGGCTTAGGGTTAAATCCACCTATATATACAAGATCATTTCATCATTATTTAGAGACATCAAGAGTTATTATTCGCTTGCACTTCTTTACAATCTGCTCTTCCACCATTCTACGGAGTGTTAGCTTAGGGTTTTTACTTGGAGAATCTAGTCTTGTGGAGAAGTCTTGGATGCTTTGGCCTTTCTTAGTGATATTTACAAACCACAACCTCTTGCAAAGCCCCTTTGGCCAAGGGAGAGATTGAGTCTCGATGGGTTCGTCTTTCAAGTAAGTATTCTCTAACTTTGCTCCTCTATTTAGTAGATAGAAGTAGCATAAGTATTGGCTTTCGAATAATATTACGCTTCTTCTCCATGTATTAGGATCTTACTCATGCATAACTTAATTGAGATTCTCTTATGCATGTTTATTTCTATTTGTTTACTAACCCTCATATTGTGCCACAAGCACTGGTGAGCATTATATTAGATTTCTTTGCTTTACTTGTTATTAGTATAGTGAATATGAAAACATAGGACTTAGGGTTAATGCTTGATTGTGCTTGATTGGAGGCTTTGGAACCCTCCCTAGTATTGTTGTGATAAGTGATCTCCTAATTGGGTCTCACGAATCCACATAGTGGTCATGTTCCCGATTATCTAATGTATCCCCAATCGGAAGTGTAAGTAGGATCTATCTTTTCTGAATTAGAATTGATTTATAGACTTAATGCATTTTTGATTGCATACAAAAAGTACGTAAGTATTTTAATTTTCAATTGAGTTATGCAAAAAGTGTTTTTTTATCTAATTCTCACTTACGCACGGGATCTTTAAGGGTCATAAGAGTCTAACCCCTCGAAATGGAAAATCAAAAAAGTAAAGTTGCTTAGGATTCAAAAGACACATCCTTCCAACTTGGGCGCCACCCTTGGGGGATGAGTATAAAAAATAATTGAGGATCATTTGGAAGGTTATGCTATTTTGAAATATTGAATCATTGATCAAGTATGTCAAGCTTGTTCATCACAATTTGAAGTTGGAAATATTCAAGTGTGTTAAGGGTTTAGGGACGAAAACCTCCATTCTTTAATTCAAGGGTTCAAGGGCTGTAATTGTGCTTCAAATTTGCATGATTGCATGTAATTGGACCTACAAAGGTGTTTTGGAACACCACCTTCGTTTGAATTGAAGTGAATCCCTAGAGATCTGATTTTCAATAAAATTGCAGGTCTTGGAGGTTGGTGACTTGCATTGAGAGGTTGTTAGCGTGGTTTGGAGCCATCCCCTTGGGTGGCAAGTTGATTTGGGCAAAAGGAAGACCCCTCTTGGGAGGGTTGCTCTACACAGAGACCCCTTTGAGGGTTTGAATATTTGATGGTGAAATTTTCTCACTTGGGCGACTTGCCTAGGGCATCATGAGAAGTCATTTGGTGATCAATTGGTGAGCCAAAATATTATGATTTATTTTATAATTAATTATGGAGTGTGTCAATTGACTTGGGGATGGGTTAAGTCTTTTTGGAGGGTTTTTGGACTCCAATTCGGGAAGGTAAAATTCTAATATCATTTCTGATTTATTTGAAGTAAAATCACAAGGTTTTGAAGGATTTCGAGGAGTTAAGGTGAAAGTATTAATTCTAGACTTTTTAGCAATTATAATCAGAGATTAGGCGATTCACTTGGAAGAGAATTTGCAAGGGTTTAGGGTGCTTGTAGGCCCTAAATCATTGAGCAAATATTATCTTTAATATTTGTGATATTCTCCGATATTTTTCCAGCTTGCTTGTGAGGATTGGCGCTCTGATTTTCTTTTGTTTAGTGGCCATTTTGAGGGCCTAATTACAGATTTCCTTGGCTAGGATTAATCGTGGGTTTTACCTAATCTTGCAAACTATTTTCAAGGAGTTTTCCAACAGGTTTGGCAAGTGGAAAGAAGGCTTGGGATCGCTGGTTTTTGGTATGTATTTCCAGCTAGTGTGAGCATTAACCCCAGGTATTTATTGCAGCAGTTTGCATCAGCTTTCATAGTGTAGTTGTCATCAAATTGTGCACCCTAGGGTGTTCTATGAAATTCCTTCAATTTGATGCAACATTGAATCATCCCTCAAGTTTGTGGGAACTTGTAAGAGAAATGAGTCTCTAGGATTGAAAAGGGCTAGCTCCCTGAATTCGTCTTTAAGTGTATCACGTAATCTACTGTTTGTTCATGAAAAGAGTTGAGAATTTGCATAAAACAGAAAAAACTATGCTAAAGAGGTGATCCACCAAGAATTTATCCCACCGATTATCACACTTCTACTGAGTAACAATGTTTTCCGAGACTAATTCCATACATTGAAAGATACTAACATAGTGTTTCAATGTGAAGGTAACATGCTTGAGACAATCAACAAGATAATCGACATAAGGGGCAGATTGCACACCATAGATACAATTGCATACTTGAAAGAGAGTTTGATACATTCAACACACTTCGCATCACCTGTTAACATCAAAACCTTTGTTCAAACATGAAGGATAAAGGGAGTAAGGATAATACTATCACTCAACTCTGCTATACATCACTCACATACTCGGACAAAAATTCACAACTCAGAATTGGTCTTGTATTCAATGTTCAAAATCAAAGTGCAATGTCATTTCAGCAGGGCTTTACCATACCAAAAATGTGGCTATCTGCAATGGTCGAAATGGCCTAATTTATAAAACTTTCAGGAAGAGCAAGAAAGGAGAAGCTGAAGAGGCACAAGGACATGTGTCATAGACATGAAAACAAGTTACAGATCCATGAGAGAGATGGATGAGCAAGCCATGCCATGTCAAGAGTCTTGTCCAAAACAAGTCATGAGAATGGTGGCAAGTGGCATCAAACTTTCAGGAGTGGCACAGGGAACTGCTTCTATCAAAGATCATTCATGAGAGTTCGAAACTGAAAACAGAAAAACCGACACATCACACTGCTGGAACTCATGACGACAGTTAGAAAATACTCTTTCTAACTACTAGTTATTCTCTGAACACTTGTATTTGTCGATTTCGTAGAAGCTCCTTGACTTGATCAGCTGCCAGCAATGAATCACTCCGTCAACCTGTCCATTTTGCCCACTTAGTTCGCTCCAGATGCTCGGGATTCGACCGTTTGCCACCTCCATGTTTGTTCTTATTTTTCCATCGTCTTTTGAATAGCAATGGCTATTCTCCACAGTTTAAAATTGACTTTCTGCGGGTCGTCACTCCTTTGGGTATTTTCTTCGGACTTTTATTTTCGGACCTTTTCTTCGGACAAATTGTCCGCGGCTATTTGTTTTTGTTTACTTTCTCGGACCTTTTGTCGAGTCTTTTCCTTCAGGCTCATTACTTGTTCATTTCCTTCAGACAAAAAATCTAAAGGAATTCTTTCAGAGTTCTTTCTCTTCATTTCCTTTCCTGCGGCTTTTTGATTGGTCCCTTCGGAGAAGTTGAAATGCCCTTTGGAGAAGTAATGGTCCTTTGGCTTTTGGAAATGATCCTTCGAAAATGCAAGTGCCCCTTCGAAAAAATGAAAGTGACCACTTTTCAAAAAAAATACCCTCAGGAAAGTGGCAAATGATCCTTCAGAAAAATTGAAGTGGACCTTTTCTCAACAAAAGATACCCTTCGGAAAAATGAAAGTGCCCTTAAGAAAAAGTGAAATGTACCTTTTGGACTTTTTGTTTGGTCCATTTTGTTGAAAAGTGCCCTTCGGAAAAATTACAAGGGTCCCTTTTGGCTTGAAACAGTCTTTTGAATAAATTGTAGAGTACCTTCGAAAAAATTGTGCGGACAAATTGTCCGAAAGAATTCATCACTTGGCCGGAAGAAAACCCAAAGAAATACTCTTAAGGAAAATCCTCAGACAAAAAGTCCGAAAGAATTCGGCAAAATGCTTCGGACAAAAAACCCGAAAAAATTAGGCAAAGGCTTAGAACAAAGGCCAAAATGGACTTTTCGAAAGAAATAACACTTGGTATTTTTGCAGACTTTGCCAAAGAACATTTCTTCTAAAGAAAAGCTAAGTACTGGACTTGGCCAAATTTGAAAAGTGCAAACCTAGGGGTGGAAATTGGCCAACAATAGTCTCAATATTTGGAGTGGTCATATATCGTTATAGTTGTGGATTGATTTATGCCCTAATGACATCTAGCATCTGGATTACATTGGGGAGTATTGTGGATTGGTTGATACACCTAGAGTTGTTGGTTTACTTCTATTATTTTTAGATTTTTTTGATTGGGGTTTGTGCCCAATCTATTTATTGCTTGCTTGCCCCTAATTGGGGACATTACAAATATCCTCTAGAAGTTAAAGATACAAAGTAACTAGTCACACAGTCCTATATAAGAACCCAAATTTCTGCAAAATTTACTTGTTGGAGTCTCATGATGATTGTTCCAAAGCAACTAGTTATTCAAGAAGGTGGGTTAAGGCAAGGCAGACCTCAATTAGCCCTTAGATCCTTTTGAAAGTAAGTAAATCTCATTTGAGCCCATTTTTATAGCCCTCGGCCTTGTCTCAAGCCTATCAAACCTAAGTTAGGGTTTTAGACTTGCATCTTGTATATCTAGAGTTTCCACGCTTGAAATTTGTTGAAACTTGGTGGTCTTATGTGATTTAGCATGGTCTAAAAGAATTTGGTGTTTTTGGGTTGATTCCAGGCCGTATTATACGATATCATTGATTGTGTCTTCAAACTAGGCCTAAGAGACCTACTTAGGAGAAGGGGATATTGAGTTAAAGGTTCTACCTTGGGAGTTGTGTCAAGTAACTTTGTGAGTTGTAAGGGGATAAAGGGTACTTGAAAGTGCCTTTAGTTTGATCAGAAGCTTTGTAGATTGTTCCCAATTGCTAGGTTTGCCCAAAAATAGGGCTACAAGCCATTAGGCCTTAAGAGAGGAAAAGAGGATTGTTTGAAGAGTTCTATCTTTGAGTTTATGTTATTTGTTTGGATGAGTTTGAAAGTTGAAAATATGCGGGGGAATGGCCATAGGGGCCCTAGTATGGAGGCAAGAACCTTGAATCTATGAATGAGGCCTTTAGGCCTATGAAGTTATTTGAAGAAGAAACAAGCTTAAGAGAAGAAGGGAGAGTATAGAGATGAAAGATGTGGAGATAATGATGGTCAAGAGAAAGATAATGTAGAGAATGATGATAGACGGATGAGAGGTTTTCAAGTACAAAAATAAGGGCTAGCTAAGAAGGCGGCTTATGAGCCTACTCAAGGAAGAGAGAGAAGGGATATAAAGCAAGTACCTGCAAATTGCAAATCAAGTTTGAAGATTATTTAAGGCATCAAGAGGAAAATTAGAGCCAATTAATGAGGTAAGAGATTGTAGGCATAGGCCCTGCACCAATGTCATCCTCTTCCACCATTGTTCTGTCCTCTTCCTTTGGAGAACCTTCCTCTACTTCTAGAGTTCATTTGTTGCCTTCTAGACAACTTTTCCTTCACCTTCAATGCACATTGATAGGCTTCCTCAACCGACTTCAAATAATAACATTCCAATCTCATCTTGAATGGAAATACAGAGTCCATTTACATACCTTGACACTTTTTCTTGATCATTGTCCATATGACCAGCTCTAATAGAAAGTTTAAAAAACTCTTTCGTGTACTCTTTTACACACAACTCTTTTTGTTTTACACACAACTCCTTTTGACTTAAATTCTACAACTTCTTAAATAAACTAACTTGATAATCTAAATGTAAGAACTTACCTTTAAACTTTGTCACCACTCTCTCCCGAGTTTTGATTCTATCTTTGCCTCTTCTTTCTCTTTCTAGCTGCACACGATCCCACCATAAGGACGCATGACTTTTCAGCTTGGTACAGGGAAACTTCACCTTCTTGAGATTCTCCATTGACTCATAGTCAAAGTATTTCTCCATATTCGTGATCGAGTCTATAAGCTCCTCAAGGCTCAAACTTCCACAGTAGCAAAGGGTATCCAACTTTGGTTTTCTACCCAATCTTTCCAACAACTCTGAGAAATCTACTATGAGATTCATCCAATAGCTCTTCTACTTCAACCTTTTGAGCTTTTGTTCTTTCATCGTCACTCACATCTTCAACAAGAGTTTCTCTTCTCTGTGTTGTCTCCATTGCATCCAATCTTGTGATTCTTCTCATCATATTTGCCAAATATGTAACTCTAGGTACTCTCAGTCTTGATATCCTTCCAACAAGATTACCTATGTCTGACATATCTTCTCCAAACTACAAGTTTCTCTTTCACAACTTGCCAATAACTCAAAAGAGTCTTCACACACAACCCAACAAGGCAAACCTTGCTTTGATTATGATTGGTGCAAACAGAACTGAAGGGGCCAAGTGAATAACCACCTTACTCCCCAACGGTGTTCCACTACTCTCTCTCTCAAGGATACAAGCCTCATAATGGAAAAATTGACTCTCTTCATTGATGTTCAGCTGTGTTACAAAGATTAAACACACACCTCACACTCTCCTTTCCCCTTAACTATGAAGAAGACTCCCTCAATCCAATGATTGGGTTACAATGAACATTTATCACTTAGCAAGGCAAACCTTGCTCGGATACCAATTGGTGTAGACGAGACCGAGGGGCCAGGTGAATAGTTGCCTTCCTCCCAGTGGTGTTCCACTACTCTTAGTCTCTCAAGGACACAAGACTCGAAATGGAAACAAGGACTCTCTATTTTGATGTTTTATTGTATGACAGAAATTACACACACACCTCACTCTCCCTTCCCCTACACTATGAAGAAGACTCCCTTAGTCCAATGACTGGGCTACAATGAACAAATATCACTCGACAAGCTCATACTCTCTCAAATCTTCTCTAGGCTCTCTTTGCTCTACTTTCTCTAGAGTTGGACTCTTTTTTCCCCTCTTTCTTGCTTATTTCCTTGCTCTGCCTTGTGTAATTGAGATGACTCTCCAATCTTCTTCTGAACTGACTTTGAATCTTGGTGGCTTGACACTGACATCCTGCCACACCTTTCAAGCTCCATTTGTCTTGAAAAACGGTCCACACATCATGTTTGCTTGATCTAGGCAATTATTTTTCATATCTCTCAATTACAATTACCATGGGAGTTTCATAACCACCGCTTCATATAGGCAGCAGTTCTTTCTTGCTTGCTTCCTTGCTCTGCCTTGTGTAATTGAGATGACTCTCCAATCCTCTTCCAAACTGACTTCGAATCTTGGTGGCTTGACACTGACATCCTGCCACACCCTTCAAGCTCCATTTGTCTTGGAAAACGGTCCACACATCATGTTTGCTTGATCTAGGCAATTATTTTACATATCTTTCAAATGCGAAAAAAACTGCCAGTTGTTGTAGACCAATAGTTACACAAATGCCATGGTAATTTCATAACCGTCGTCTGCACGAAGCGACGATTTCACAACTGCCGCCTATATGAAGCAGCGGTTATGAAACTCCCATGGCGATTGTCTAACCGCAATCTACAACAACGAGCAATTTTGAAATCAAGCAAACATGATGTGTGGATTGTTTTGAAAGACAGATGGAGCTTGAAGGGTGTGGTAGGATGTTAGTGTCAGGCCACCAAGATTCAAAGTCAATTTGGAAGAGGATTGGAGAGTCATCTCAAATACCCAAGGCAAAGAAAGGAAGCAATCAAGAAAGAGGGGAAAGAAGAGTCCAACTCTAAAGCAAAGTAGAGCAAGTGAGATCCTAGAGAAGCCCAAAGAGTGTCCCTGTTGAATGATGTTTGTTCATTGTAGCCCACTCATTGGACTGAGGGAGGCTTCTTCATAACCTAGGAGAAGGGAGAGTGTGAGGTGGTGGTTTCGTCATTCTCCAAGGAAAAGGTCTCTCTGACCAATGGAGCATAACTGAAACCATCCTTCATGCATTTCCTTGCCCTGGGGAACTATTGATGGTGATCTTTTGTTTGACATTGATCTTCCTCCACATGTGCAACATTGTCACAAAATATGACAAGTCACACCACACAAATCCAATGTGCACAAGTGCGCACAAGAACCCCAATCCATGTTCTTTGATGATGCGAAATAGCCTATGAACCTGGATGCTCCTGCATCAAGCTCCAACTCTGCAATCTTCTTAGCAATTGGTCACTCGTCATTAAATGAATCAGATATTACACCAACATGATCAGCATCATCATCATGACTAGATAAGTCATCATCATCAATAGTGGAATGAACTGTCCTATAAGATTTGGACAACAATCAAACCTCATAGCACCATCTAGAATGATCAATCCAACCAAAATACATGCCCAATAGACTTAGTAGGTAGATCTCGCATATAACAATGTTTTACAAAATCAGTATGTTGGCCAATTGATCTAGAAGGATGTAGGTCAAATCAATCACTAGAGGTGTAAACTTGACGTAAACTTGATACCACATGTTAACGCACACAATACACAAAATAGACAAAATTAAAAATAATAAACAAAGGAATGTGCGGTAATACAATGTGGCATATTATTATTAACTCATCACACATGTATAGTACAATTGGATTGTACAGCTCGCATAACTAGAGTAACCACTTAACCATCAACTAACAATAGTTAGTGCGGTAATAAAAATATTAGGACTTAGGATTATAGCTAATATTCCTAACAAGCCTTTTGTTCAAACTAAAGGAGAATAATTTAAACCTGAATATCAATAAATTATTCTTCAAATAATGGGAACCCAAAGGCCAGTCAAGGATCGGAACAAAAACTGATATTGAAGGGCACACTTTTAAATGGACCGTTATTGGTGGCAAATTTACAATATGCTAAATCTATTCTGAATACTTGAACAGGAAATATCCTATATAACACATGCACAAATCATTTAATATCCACACAATCTAAATAGTAAATACTTATCTACAATGATGACATTGCACAGAGATAGAAAGTATACAAATGCTTTCAATAGAGATGCAAAAGGAATGTAGACAATATTCACCATATGCAAGCCGCAGTGACAAATAGAGATCCCCAAAAGTACATATAGGATAAAGTCATCACAGTACAACGTTTGGCCATAACATTTCATTTCTAACCAGACCATAACAAGTATAATGATTAACATGACTGTATTAGGTTAACTACAGGTAAATATTATCAATTATATAAAGATACCCAAAAATCCTGATTTAGGCCACAAATTATCCTGTCTTTTTCAGACAGCCAGCATGGCAACTAACTTCTACTAATCAGTTGGAGCATTTATTAATATAAATACACAGCTCACTTTCAGCATCATCAATCTAGACAATCCTTTCTAAAGACCTATGGTCCTAAACCTATTTTGAAGAAATATTGCACCTGAATATTTTCACCAAAATTAGAATTTATGACAAGACCAAATCATCAGTGTTGAAATATCAATTGGACAAGCTTGCTATCCTCAGTGTATAAGGCCTCCTTTGGGAGTGCACCAATCTGGAAAATTGGCCCGCATCGTGGATTCAAGATCGGTGGATAATCCTAACACATTAGTTAAGGACAACTAAAGGGCTTTCCCGACACCCCCAGGGATTAGGATTAACATTAAGAAAACGGAACTTATTTTTCTGAAAGGAGGTCATTACTTTGTAATAGGCACGTATGATAAATCCTATCCTTTTGCAGCAATTAAAACCCTGGAATATAATATCATGATAGCAATTCTTCTAAAATTTCATGAAATCTTAAACTAAGACACTCAAACCAAGACGCCGAAACTAAACAGTGATAGAAACATTCTAAACAAACAAACACCCTTTTGATAGGTACTTCAAACCACTTTGGCCAAAAGGACATTAATATACACCACCTCTTATTTTATCTTATTGAATTTTCCATATTATTCCAATAATAAGGAAATAAGCTTGCAGATTCTGTCTCTACATATCCCAAATCAAAGTATCCCTTAGAATCAGTAGGCAGTTAAGAGTGTAACACCAAGGAATGGCTTAAACCCAATACACAACTGATGGCATGTCGCTGAGGTACTTCCATTATTCAATAGGCAACTAAAAGCATACCATCGAGTCATCTCTTGTACCCAATAGAGAGCTGAGGGTATATCATCAAGCTATCTCTAATACTCGATAAGCAATTGAGGGCATAGCATCAAGGTATCTCTTTTACCTAATAGAGAGTTGAGGGCATAAACCAAGGTATCTCTTGAACTCTATATGTAACTAAGGGCATAACATCAAGGCATCATTCTTAATTAGAAGAATAAATTCAATGTGAGGAAGATGGCTGCAGTCTTAAATTTGTAAATTCGAGTTCTAACCAGTAGGCAACAATCAACACTAAAGCACACCTATCTATTGGTTCCTTTGGTTTCCTTTGTACTAATCCTCGTACATGTTGTGGAGCTCTATACAAATGCATCCTCCAAAGCATACTACATGTTTAAATCGATATGCCCATGCATGTTGTCCCCATTATGTGTATATACAGGTACAAGTAATGCGGCACATAAAAATATTTCCTTCAATATATTATCCTTGTCTATGTGAATGGAATTATGTATTTTTTTTTAATATAATGATGTTACAACCTCTATTTGTGGGCAAGCAATGCATCTATCAAGAATATATGAAAGACATGATAGCATGATATACAAGAAAAATAAGCTATAGAAACTGAGTTCTAGAAAATTGGCGAGTAAATTTTGTTTGTGGGAGGTTGTGAGGATATTGTAAATATGATGGCGTGTAAGATCAATGGCTCATGTTGGTCACATGAATCCCCTCAAGTAGTTCTTATGCCAATTTTGCATCTATGGTACAATCATCTCTTGGGTTTTACTTTTGTGTGGGTTTTTATTAGCATGACCTATGGTGTCTCCTCAAGGGTTAAAGCCTTGGGTGCTTCCTCTCTTTTGTTCTAAAGGGTTAATTGCATGACCCACATTGTACCTCTTTGGGGTGGCTTCTCTTGCATCTAGAGTGATTTGTTCTTGGACAACAAAATAAACCGCTAAAGGAATGTAAGGAAGACAATCAGTCTATGGAGTATTGATCTCATATCTCCACCTTTAGTAGAGAAGTAATTTGGCACAAAGTAAAGTCATTGTGTGCCTCGCAAAGATGGTGGGTTGTAGAGGCATAAAGTGAGATGGTCAACGGTTATTGAATGTCATAAACCATCAAGAGATCTAGCAAGTTGAGGTGTTACTTTCTAGGGTTCCTCTTGTCCTCTTTAGTGGCATAGGTTTAGAGACCGGTCTATAAAGGACTTGGTTGTTGCACGCCCCTAAGTCTAGGTAGCAATGCATCAATGCATGGCATAGTGTTGAGACTCTAAAACTTTTTCAAAAACTATTTGAGTCCCGAGTCAATTCCCACAAAACAGGTCAAAATGGCTCAACTCGCAAGTCCAACCAAGTCAATGCGCAAGTCCTCCATTTTTAAGAGTAGACTCTCTTAACATCAGCACAATAAGATGCTTGAATAGTTCCTTTTTAAATAAACTGTTGAGATTTTTAACCAAGTCTGAGCTTGATCTGAAAAAAGGCCCATTGAGTCTAAGTCTTAACACTATGATGGAACGTCATCATATTGAATGCCATTCCTGCATTTTCATATACTTGTGTTATCCATTTGATTGGAGCTAGATTTCATAAACCTTGCACATTTTCCTAGAGCATATGGCTCAAAAGCATGCAAAGCAAAGTAAAATACAATAACTCAACCCGGTAAATGAGGATTCATTCGAGCAAATTTGAGGAAAATGCAAGGATTCAACCAAGTAAATAAGGATCCATTTGAGCAAAAAAAGGAATCACAAGAGAATAATCTCTAAAAAAATTCCTTTTCATCCACTTCATGAAATGACTATGTAAATGCTGCAAAGGGCAAATGATCAATGTCAATAACTTCAAGAAATAATTTAGAGGCCTTCATGTTAGGCACTAACACATGGTCGTACCCATAGATGGCAATTAAAGGAGCCACCAACAAGGGAAGCTTCTAGTAAACTGTAATTATCTCTTAGAATAAACTGAAACTGGTTTGGAACTACTAGTATTATATCATAACATTATTTAGACCATGTGAGGCACTGTAACTCCTCCAATGCTACCTATAAATGAATCACAAGGAATGATACAAATATAACTGAAACACTACAACAAGAAATACAATCTTAGTCAAGAACTAAGGTAATTCAATAGCCACTTCCTTTGTGGTTAGTTTCAAATGCGTTGCAAATATGGTTAAGAAGGTCGTCCATCAACCTCATGGAATGATGCTTCGGAGGAGCACAACTTTCACTCACTAAGTCTTTACCATGGTCAACAGCACTTAACGATCACCAACAATTAGAAAAGTAGCTCACTTATGTCTCCACATCCCACCTTCTTACCCATGGAGCTTCACATCTCTAAGCGTAGAGTTCAATCTCAATGCCCAATAGTTTTGAACTTTTTCCAATCCATTTACTCTTTTCGATGCTGCTCATCTATGTGTGCCTCCTTAATGTCAAGGCCTTCACTATAACTCTTGAATGACAATAATGCAACCCAAAAAATTCAACTATGTCGGCAAAAACCATCAACTATGTAGGAAAAGAACCCAAAATGAGATGTCAACTTGCACATTCTTTCTTTGAGGTTGTATCATTACATTTATCTAACCTTCTTTATGTATTTCATGTTGACCCTAGAAATGCACATAAGGAAAATACAAAGACTTTGTAAGACTAATGATGCAGGAATCACTTAAACACTTGTAATGTGCATCTTCAAGATCAAGTGCACAGAAAGAACAAGGTTGCGCAAGGAGGACGATGAGCGTTGCACGGGTTAGAACATACACACATTTGATGAAGAAACACATGAAAAAGAAACACGGATGGAAACATGGTGAAGAAGAAGTTGACAGATGGCAAGCATCCACACAACGAGAATGTGGATTACGCAGGGTTGATCCAGGTTAAACAAGAAAATGCTTTTAGAGCAATGGAATATGCCACTATGCAAGATAGGTGGACAGATCAAAGTAGGAATATTATATGCATAAGACAAGTGGCATGACAATTGGCAAATTAGAGTTTAATCAACAACAATTGGCAAGGGTAGAAGGGGTCTAGGAAAGCTATAAATAGGGACCTTGACCTCTGATTTGAGATATCGGAGACAGGTTGGACGTTTTCCAAATGTTGAGTCAAAGCAATTGGATAAATTTTGGAGTTAAGATTTGAAGGATTCAAGAGTGGATTCCTTGTATGATGTTTACATTAAAAGATC
This sequence comes from Torreya grandis, assembly GCA_037957365.1. Taxonomy (NCBI): domain Eukaryota; kingdom Viridiplantae; phylum Streptophyta; class Pinopsida; order Cupressales; family Taxaceae; genus Torreya; species Torreya grandis. The sequence continues at coordinate 487,916 of JARHVA010004535.1, forward strand.
CTCCTTTCATGACGATGAATGTAAAGGGGTGATGAATGCTTTGTACTGGGGATGTTGCACATGTTAATGAAAGATAAATTCTTTGAGTGAATTGTATCTTATTGTAGTGTTTATTGTGTACTTGGATAATATTTGTGTTATGTGCTTTCTATGAGCAATGATGATGCGCTTGTTTGTGTCTTTATGCTTGGTTCTCATATAGGGTTCTTAGTGTTCTCTAGTTAAAGCCTCCGATGAGATTCGAAGTCTTCGGGCTTAGATTATATGTCGACACTGTGAATATTCGTCATTTGTTACATGAGATCTAGACTAAGCAGGGCCTTGGGAAAGATCATTAAAAAACACAATATTTTGGTTATGTTGTGAGGACCGTATTTGAACAGAGCAAAGTAATCGTGAAAAAATTGCAATTAATCACGATTAGATCATCCACGTGCCCTAATCCGTGGAATTCGCTGTGAAAAATTGTGATTTGCAACAAGTCAATGTCCAATAGGTTTGAATCAGTGAAAATCACATTTTTTACCTATAAAACGTCAAAAAATCATTTAAAATCGCCACAAATAGTGATTTTAACGCTAAAAATTGCAATTTCAAAGGCAGGTCGTGATTTTTATGCTTTAAACCCTGTAAACGATTTTTTTTAAACCATTTCACTTTGTTTTGACAGAAATTGATCTTGGATTTGAAGATTTATGAAAAACATCATCAAATACTCCTAGATTTTTTGCGAGAGGACAAATACTTCAATCTTTAGATTTTTCAACAAACACTCAGAGCTCAAAACTAGGGCAATTATAATTTTTTATTTTGTTTAATGTAAATTACTAAATTATTTTAAAAATAAAAATATTATTTTGTTTTGTTTAATTATTCTAAATTTTAAAAAACCCTACTTCTATTTTTAACCATAACCCTAAACCTTGTTAGGGTTAGGGTTAAAAAACATAATTAGGGTTTAGGGTTTTAAAAATTATGATTTTTAAAAAGATTAATTTAAATAATTCAAAAAAAATAATAAAATAAAAAACTAACCCTAATCTAATTATTTCAAAAAAGACGTTGCTAATTTGATCATCATGCCTCGTGATAGATTTTGCATGGATCTACTACACGCCAATGGATGAAACCTTACAGAGGATCAAATGCAACTTTTGTGGACATATATGCAATGGAGGCATATATCGCTTTAAGATAGAAATTTAAATAACTCCACGAGACCAAAAATAGTCTATGGGACCCCCAAACCGAAAATCAAAACCCAAAGAAGTGAAGAAACCATGAGAAAAAGAGAGTTTTTTTACTTTAGTTCCCCACCCTGTCGTTGTTCTGCCTTTGATGGTTCACTCTCCTACTGTGGTCTGATCAAGAATTCCCCATTTCTATCAATGTTCTCACCCTCAAATATAGTAAGCATAGAAACTCCCTGTAGGCTACCCCACGTATTTAGCTCGGATGTCATCATATGTAGAGCGTTCCATGAGATAATGCCAATCCGTCTCAACCATACCTGAAGTGCACATAGGGCATATTCTCTCTTCTCACTTTTCTTTTGGGATCTTCCACCTACATGTCTCACATCAAAGTTAATGTGATCCCATTCTCAAATGTCCAATGAGCATCTTCGTTTTCCATTTAATTTTTGCCCCTATGTACGTTTTTTGGTCATGCTCATAATTGCAGTTGAACTTGGTCATGCAGTACTACTTTTTCCTCCCTATCTGCTTTGTCCACATGTTTATTTTAAACTTCTCCTTGACATATCTTTATCTCTTGATTGGTTTTCGAGCACTCGTGAATGTTAATGTCCCACTTATCCATCCAGACCTTGTTTTGTTTCATCCACGTCCTCTTTTGCTTGTTCAACTCTTTTTTTATTACTACCTTTGGCCACCTATCCTCCTTCATGCCCTCTACTTTCTTTATGTACCCTAGGAGACGTGTCATAGCTGCAACTTCTATTATAAAACTATCTATTTCTGCTAGAACTCTCTTATGAAACTGGCGCTTTAAACTTAAAAGTACTTGTGATTAGACGTTTCTGAATTCTCTCAAATTGCCTCCACTTTAACCTTGACATACTGCTAGCCCAAACCTCGCACCCATATAGTACCACTGGAACTACTAGTAGCCCGAACAAGACCCTGGTGGTCTTCCAATCCCACAAATCAACATCTTTGCACTTGTTTTGAAGAGTACAACTCTCTCCATCCTCCTTGAATTCTTTTCATTATGCATGCATCCCAACTAAGCTTGTTGGTGAAATCCAACCCTAAATATTTGTATTCTGAGACTATCTTAAGTAGCATTTTACGAGAAAATGAGGGCATGAAGTTGCAGCTTGCACAGATGCATGCCCTATAGATGTCACTAATCAGGTAATAGCATCATTGGAAAAATATGCAGATGTGAAAGCCAAAAGGGCAAAAACAGGGATAGAAGTGGGATCTAACTCTTCGGAGGCAAGGGTTGATCAAATTGATAATGACACACTAGGGTCTTCAGCAGAATATGAAAAAAAAAAGGAGAGGTCTCAAAAGACCTCTCAATCAGTACCTCATGGGCCAAACACATGTGGGAGAAACATTCATGCCTTCTTTAGCCCTCAAACTACCCCTAGATTGCAAACCACACTAGAGAGTGCACGGTGGAAAAAAAATATGCATGATCAAGTAAAAGAGCAATTTCCAACTTTTAGTACTCTTCTAGCTTGTTGTTTAATGTGGCTAGATCTCCATATTGGGAAAGTATGGTGATTGCAATTGCAGGCCCGGGGTTCAAAGCTCCATCATACGAGGCTTTGTGGACAGATCTGTTGAAGGACATTGTACAAAATGTGAGCAATATTCTTGCAGAACATCGCAAAAAATGGGCACAATCCGGGTGCACTATCATGTCAGATGGATGGACAAATAGATAGAACCACACACTTATAAACTTCTTTGTTTCGTGTGACATCAGCACAATGTTTCTTAAGAGAGTCGATGCATCTGATATGACAATTTCAAGTGAGACACTCTTCCATCTATTTGATGAGGTTATGATTGAGATGGGGCCACAAAATGTGGTCTAATTCATTACTGATAATGTTGCTACTTGTGAAGGTACTGGGAGGCTTCTTATGGAGAAATATACAACCATGTTTTGAACTCCATGTGTGGCACATTGTCTTGATCTGACTTTGGAGAACATTGAGAAAATTCCATGGGTGAAAGAGCCTTTGCAAAAGGCCCACACAATCACGAAGTTCATATACAATTATACAAAGGTGCTCAATATGATGCGCACATTCACGGATAGCAAGGAACTTCTTTGGCCTAGGGTGACAAGGTTTGCAACCCACTTCCTTGCCTTGTAGACTCTCTTCCAACAACAAATGAATTTGAAACAAATGTTCGTTTCAACTGAGTGGGTGAATTCTTCATTTGCAAAACATATGGATGGTGAAATTGTGCATGACTGTTTCTTCAGCAACTTTTTCAAAAGAGGTAGAGCAAATTGTGTTATTTTTTGATCCTCTAGTTCGAGTTTTGAGACTCGTCAATGGAGATAAATCACCTATGGGTTAGATGTATGAGGCAATAGATAGGGCCAAAGAAACTATTAATATCATATTAAGGAATAATGAGGCCAAATACATGTCATTATGGGAGATAGTTGATAACAGATGGAATCAACAAATCCATTCACCCCTCCATGCAACTGGATACTTTTTGAATCCAATATTGTTCTTTGGCACCTTATTTTGAGACAATGCGAAGATCATAGAGGGCCTATTTAAGTGCATGGAGAGAATGATCCTTGATGAAGCATAATTTGAAGCAACTATGGGAGAGTTGATGATGTACAAGCAGGCAAGGGGTTTCTTCTCTAGTAAGGCAGCCATCACAAGAAGGAAGACTTTCCAACCAGGTAGACAATTTTTCCACATACATACAGTGAAAGTGTTGAATTTTGATTGACCTGTGCATGTTTGATGTTACAATGTTCACAAAATCTATTTTTGAAGCACAATGGTGGGATTTCTTTGGCAAAGAAACCAAACACCTTCAAAGAATGGCAATGCACATTAGCTACTTGCAAGCGTAATTGGAGTGTGTTGGAGAATATACATTCGAAAAAACACAATCGACTCACTCAAGAATGGATTAATGATTTGGCATTTGTCCACCACAATCTTTGCCTGAAAATGAAGAAAGCTCAAAGTTAATAGATGTTGCATTCCTATCTATCATTTCATATGAAAAGTTGATTTATATTCTTCTAAAGTATTATTCGTGAAAATCACTAGCGTATGGATTTTATTTGATAATGTTAGGCACCATCAAGGATGATCAACCGATTGACCTTGACGAGATCGATCCAAATTTTTTATGGCTTGAAAATAATGATCCTATGTTTGAGGATGAAGACTTCGACATCATACAGGATGCTAGCTTCAGTGCTGAAGTCATGTCGCAAATAAGGAAAGGCAACAACCCTAAAGGGATGTTGAAGTTTAGACCTGTTGATCCATAGTCTACCCTTGCCATTGGCTCTGTTCCCCTTTTTGTTCCCTTTTAAATGACAATTGCATGCATTTTGAAATGCAAATGTAATGAAAGAAAACAGTTAACTGATTTTGATGGCCTACTATCTCATTTCTCTTCCTCTCATAATCTATATTTCTTCTCTATGTAATTGAAATGCCTAATATGTATCTCTTTTTTCCAAAAAAAAACAGCAATTTTTAGTTTTTCCACCTTTTCCCTATTTTATTCCCGATTAAATCGCAATTTTTTGAAACACGTTTAAGCTTTTGAAAAAAAGATTTTTTCCTCAAACAATTTTGGTTACTATGGAACAGAGTATTGAGATTGGAGTTGTTGATGACAAGGCACATTTATTTAGAGCGAGTGGAAACCTAATTTGAGGCTAAATCTTTAGAATTTGCGAAAGACATTGTGGGAAATAAGGGTTTGAAACTGAAAAAGTGGTTGCATGATACAATTCAAAGCAATTTGTATGAGATTTTATTTGTAGAGTTGTTGGAACACATCCATGCACCTATGTGGTTGGCCAAAGTTGGAACTTTGGAAAGAAGTATGTGTGGACAAAGGAACAATTAAAGGAGTTGAAGAATTTAGATGAGTGGACAGGAGCTATTGACGCATAGTGAAGAGGCACATTCAACAAATAGGTTTTAGTTTCGACTTATTCATGTTAGGAAGAAGCAGAATTTTAGTTCCTATGTGAGCCTAGATGCTCATTTATTGCACATATCCCTGTCTGGATTAAGATGCCCATTTATTGCACAAATCCTTGTCTGAATTAAGATGCTCATGGTTGATTGGGGAATTGCAAACATAAGGATGAGGAGCTAAATCTATCCACACATGGGCTAGGCAAATTTCATGTAGAAGTTGAGTGAGTTTGCACAAGATTGTGTGAAAAGAACTCCCTAGTAAGTCTCCTAGTGAAAGGGAGGAGAGAATGCGTACATATAGTGAGTGGAGAAAAAGTGATGTGTACTAAGGATCCTAAGAAGGAGCGACAAGTCAGATGCATGCCATTGGGACTTGAAAGAAGTGAGGAGGGCATGTGTTTGGTTTGCGTAAGGGAGAGCGACTCTCCAATGAAAGTTGTGATCTTTCATCTAGGATTCCCTAAGTGAGAAACATCCATGGGAGAAAGATGGATGGATATCACAAAATGATATGGAGGATGATGTTAAGGAATGCACAAGTGGTGTGAGCACTCAAACACTAACTTGCCAAAAGATTGCGCGCATTTGGATTTTGAGGAATAAATCGAACCGGAAGTGTTTGAAATTAAGTAGTTAGATTTGCAAGATAGTGAAGATATAATGGTGGAGCAAATAATGTTTAAGAGTCTAGTGGAGTAAAATCATGCGCAATTGAGTGTGGAAAGTGCACAACCAAGAGTTAGTATGAGTGTTCCAGTGCTAATAAAAGGGGCTAGAGTTCAAGGTCCATTAGTTGGGGGGAGAATTATAGTTGTGAACCCCATGGTTGCCACTCAGGGAGCTACTACGCAAGGGAGCGTAGGGCCGACAATAGCTTCAAGTGGAGGGATACTAGTTGAGTTGGAGGGAGTGGGACACAACAGCAACAACAAACAACGATTAATTGGACAATCTATTATGAGATGTCAAAGACGTTTTCAAAGTACCATGGATTTGAAGATGCAGTAGATCGCATCCATAAATGTGAGACCACTTGGTGAGCTAAGGGAGTAAGTTCGCCTGAGAGGAATTCTAGCCAATTTGATGTTGTTAGATCATGCACACACTTGGTATTGAAATTTTGACCCCAATCAAACTATGGTTGACTTCAATCACTTTAAGGCAGCATTTTTGCGTGAATTCCACATACCAAAATTTGAACATCTAAGTATATTTGCTTCAAAGGAGATTAAACAGGCCGCCACTGTAGTGTGCACACATATGATGCATGTTTTACGACATCCATCCATTGCAGCATGAGCAATGGTTTGTGGGAGAATTGTTTTTGGCTTTTTGAAGGAAACTTACAATGAAGAATTCGTTGACGTGTAGGAAGCACTAGGTGTTGCGCTCAAGTTCAAAGTAGCTGGAAACTTCAACAATGAGATAATCCTGTTTCTAGAGGTATAAATTTCAAAGATGGTTATACAATTGCAAAATATTCTGACAAATAGTGCATATAAAGGGCCTAGCTTTGTGGTGCACTAAATGTCAATTGGATAAGCACACAAAGGGAAATTGTACTAAGTAAAAAGTACAAGTGATGACATTATACTGTGAGGTTTCAAAAGGTGATCACAAGATTTTGTTGTTACAACTCGCAAAACAGATTAATGTCATGTGCTACTGCAAGATATGTGATACAAATACACATGACAAAGAATTGCAGGGTAATTGATGAGAACAAACAAGGAAAGGAGATGGGACCATGTCAAGTTACCCTATGACGCAACAATAAAATCAGGGTGGCTACCAAAATCAAGGCAGTTATAGCCAAAACCAAGGTGAAGGCTCCAGCCAAAACCAAGGGAAGGTTATAATCGTGAGGGTAAGCCATTTGGGTGTAAGGGAGGTGGTCAAGGAGGACACGGTCCAATTAATTGTTTTAAGTGTAGAGAAGGCCACCATCAAAGTGACTACACTACGTTCCCAACATGCAGAGATTTATTGCTCTGATAAAAAATCATATGATTGTGCTAGATTGTGCTGAAAGATATTACAGAAGGATCAAGCACAAATAGTTGCAGGTATGATCAAAATTGGAGGCCAAGAAAGGACCTAGGCACAAAGGAAAATTGAAGTGAGGGATAGTGGAAGTCCCAAGGTAAACATAACACCTAGAAGTGGAATGGATACAAAGGGCACAAGGTCGTCCAACCCACAACCACAAAGGGAGAATGTGCAACGCAGGCAAGAAGTTTGGAAGAATACCTATCCGAATGCACATGCACAAAAAACCATTTTGATGGAATTGCAGGAAATGATCCTCTTTGCAGGGTGAGGTGCAGATAGCATGTGAAATCATGGAAAAGGTCAAGGAAAGCATGAGGAGAAGTCCTCATCAGCAAGGAGTGGGGGAGATCACAAAGCTCCTTTCATTATTGAAGACAAAAAGGGTAATGCCTTTGTTGAAATCGTGGTTTCAACAAAGTGTGGGAAAGAATCGGTTCAAGAAGGACCACAAGAGATGTGCTTGACAAGGAACACACCATATGATCAAGAGTTGATCATTGATGTCAAGATCAATGATTGGGACATGAACAAAATACCAATAAATATAGGTGTTGAGGTAAAAAATATTGACCACAGATGCAAGGAAGAGGATGGGGAAGCCATCATTGTAGCCTTCAAGCAATGCGTTGTTTATGGCCAACAAGACAAAGTCTAGACCTATTGGGGTCTTGCACAACACAGATTTAGAAATTAGGTGTCATTCTCAACGAATTTTGAGGTAATAGAGATCAATGAGGAGAATGATTACCATATGTTGCTAGGAAGACCATGGTGCTATGATAACCAAACTGATATGCACTTTAAACAATGTTATATGAGATTTGATAATGGGGAACAAAGGGTTGTAATTCCCCTAGATAATGACCATGACACAACATACATGGATGAGGTGGACTCCAATGAAGAAGAGAACAATCTCTTCAATATCACAGTGCAAATAGGGATGGGGATGCAGCTTTGAGTTGGACAACTGAAGAATGGGGATCTGATACTACCATCAAGGCATGTAACTGTTGGGTTAAAGACACATTTAAGATCATAAGGAAAAAATGTGCGAAGGTGGGCAGTGAAGGTTCATCTTCTGTGAAAAGTAGTATGATAAGACCTCACACGATGAAGAAGGGTAAAAAGAAGGAACTGAAGATGGTGAAAAGGTAGGCTCCATGTGCAACTAAACCGCTAGTAGAGAAACCTCAAGAAAAGAAGAATGAATCAATCACGCAAGCGTAAGCACAAATGATTGGATAGGTAAATGTTGGTGCGTGGAAAGAAGAATTGAAGAGAGTGCGCAGAAATAAATGGTCAAAACAAGCGCGCCAAAACCAAAAATGAAGGTAACAAGGAAAATTGAGTATACACCAAGACAAGAATTGTGCACGTGGCTGGCCATATAGGGGTCTGCAAGAGGACCCAAATCATCCCGAGACTTTTGGTGTGATGGCCAGTCTCTAGTGGTATCAGAGCGCAGGTCTTGGGGTCAAGACCTTCCTGGGCAGGCAGACTGTAATGTCCCGTTATGGGCGGATGGGGATGCTCCCTATGCCGTGCTGGCGGGCCCCATCACAGCAAGTGATCCTAGCTGATCGGTTGTCCTGGGCTCGTGCCAGGAGGTAATGCCCAACGGTCCTCCGTGGCTGGCCATATAGGGGTCTAAAAGAGGACCCAAATCATCCCAGGACTTTTGGTGTGACGGCCAGTCTCTAGTGGTATCAGAGCGCAGGTCTCGGGGTCGAGACCTTCCTAGGCAGGTGGACTGTAATGTCCCGTTATGGGTGGATGGGGATGCTCCCTATGTCATGTTGGCAGGCCCCGTCACAGCAAGTGATCCTGGTTGATCGGTTGTCCTGGGCTCATGCCAGGAGGTAATGCCCGACGGTCCTTCGTGGCTGGCCATATAGGGAGAGGACCCAAATCATCCCGGCTCTGATACCACTGTAATGAGCCTAACTCAAAACTGTCCACAATTTGCCCTAGTTGGCTGATTGTAATTTCGTCAAACAGTTTAAATGCAACCTTGCAGCTTGCTGATGTAGTGTTTCAGTTTGTAGTAACTTGATAGAAATAGATTCTAAGACTGGTTTAAATACCCTTTTAATGCCTACAATCTGATCTATATGCAAAAATGTGATTGTTTTTTTGGATTTTATGCAAATATATGGGAAAATAGGTATGCAAAGACTAGCTACAGCAAACAGACATTTTTACAAACAATTGGCTTACAAACCCTAATCTGATTTCAAGCTTTGATTGCAACAAGAAGTTGAGAACTACGTATTACTCCTTCAATGTAATGATCTTTCCAATACAATAACAATTTCAACTCAGCCAGGACTCTTGGCAAATTACATATGAACTAATGCAAAGTCTGAAATTAACAGTCACCTACAGCCGTACCATTTATTGTGCCACTAAATGACATCTAAAATGCATGGAATTTAACAATGGAACCTGGTTAGGAGTCGCCTTGCATTCCCAATGAAGAAGCAATGAAAATTCTGGAAGATGATGACCATATGCAGCCCATACGAATTTTCTGAAGAAGTCGCCCCTGTTCTGATTGGAAATATTAAATAAAATAATCTACTAACTCTCCAAGCCTCCAATGACTTCTAACATGATCAGCATAACCCTGGAAATGAGGCACACCAATCTCCAAGAGGAATCGACCTAGTTATGAGCTGGGATGAATGGAAATGCTCCTCCAAAGGCGTCCCTGTCTGCTTCAGATTTTGCCCAAATGTAGATCTGACTTTTCTCTTCAAGATTCGATGCCACAAGATACTATTCTTCAAATCCTAAAATTGTAGTCTTCAAAATTGGCCTTAGGCCACAAATTTCTGCCCTAGTGAAGTGACTAAAATATCACCTCCAATCTGCAATAATTCAGGTGATTTCACACCCTCAAAATTGCTATCAATGGGAGTTTTTCGTTCCCAAAGACAATCTGATTATCTGCAGATCACGTGGCTCCACAAATACTCAAGAAGAATTCACCAATCAACAATTCATCAAATCTGGATGCCCAAATGGTGAGACCTCAAGGTCTATTTATGCTTTTCCTCTAGAGGTCGGCCTCAATAAAATAATATTATCCTTTGACTTCTAGAAGATTCCAGAATATTTAATCTTTTTGCACTTTATGAAATATTAAAATATTATATTATTAATAAAGTGCATCTCAACATCAAATTATAAAATAAGGTTTCCATAAATAGAAATAATAATGAAATATAGTGGAAAACCTTACTCCAATCAAAAACTGAGCCAAGTAATCACCAAGTGACTGCAAAATGACTCTCTCACCATGCCTCATTAGCCTACGAGAGCCGTTAATAGGCTAATCCTGTTGATATGTCAATGTCAACTAGAAGGGGACATGACAGTCCGCCCCTCCTGAAATTGCTTGTCCCCAAGCAATCTAAATTCAGGATGCTGCAGGATCTCCTCACTCTCCCATGTCGCATCCTCAACTGGTAAGTCCTTCCACTTGATCAAATATTCACTGATAACTCATTTCAGCGTAGTCTTCTCACGAACGTCCAATATAGCCTCCAGGGCCAAAATCAGTTTTCCCTCATCATTTAATGGTGGCAATGTCGTGGAGGGAACTACACGGTGTCCCAACGCCTTCTTGAGGCGAGATACATGGAATATGTTATGCACGCTACTATCAGCAGGCAATTCCAACTCATATGCCACTTCTCCTATCCTCCTGATAATCCTGAAAGGACCATAGTAACGTGGCTTAAGCTTTTCTGCTCCACTCCTCTTAAGAGTGGACTGCCTGTAAGGCTGCAACATCAAGTACACCATAGCGCCAACCTCGAAGGAGCGCTCAACCCTCTTCTGATCTGCATATTGCTTTTGTTGGTTTTGTGCCTTTTGAATATTTTCCCGTAAAGCCCTCATAATGTCCTAATTATCCTATAAGAGACCACTAGCACTAGGCACACGACTGTCACTCAACAAGAGGTCCAGGAAATTAGGCGCATCATATCCATACAAGGCCATGAATGGTGTCATCTGAATAGAGAGATGGTAAGTGGTATTGTAGCAATACCCACAAAGATATAACCACTTGACCCACCCCTTCTGTTGTCCTGCGATGTAGTTCCTTAGATACCCTTCCACCCATTTATTTACTATTTCTGTCTGTCCATCGGTTTGTGGGTGGTAACTAGTGCTTGGAGAGAGTTCTATCCCACATAGCCTGAATAGCCCCTGCCAAAAGTGGCTCATGAATCGACTATCTCTATCACTGACAATGTTCCGAGGTAGCCCATGCCGTCTGAAAACCTCCTGGAAGAACAATTATGCTACTTGAACAGTTGTATATGTAGATGTGATCGGGAAAAAGTGAGCAAATTTAGTCAAACGATCTACAACCACATAGATACAATCTCGCCCCTGGGCTTTCGGCAAGCCAGTGATGAAGTCCATCGATAAACACTCCCACTTCCTATCAGGGATTGGAAGTGGTTGAAGTAACCCTGTGGGGTGTGTGTGCCCCTGTTTATTTTGCTGACAAACAGGACATTCTCTAACATACTGCAATACATCTGATTTAAGACCTTTCCATGTAAATCTCTCTCGCACCTGTTTATAAGTTTTGAAAAAACCGGGATGTCCTGCCATAGGTGCATCGTGGAAGGCCCTCAAAATGGTGATTTTCATTTCCGATCCTGGAATCAAATAGATCCTCCCCTTGTAAATGATAAGATCATTTACAACTGTGTACCTGTCATCCTGAACTGATCCATCAACAATCCCTGTAGCCCAACTGTCCTTAACATATTCTGCCACAATCAGGTGCCTCCAATCTTCCGCAATCCCAGTCATAGAGCTTAAGTGGGGATGTCGGGATAAAGCATCGGCCACAATATTCGGTGTTCCTTTAACGAAGGAAATATCAAAGTCATATGATTGTAGCTTACCCATTTTTGCTGACAATCATTAAGATCCCATTGTCCTAGGAAGTGCCTCAAGCTGTTGTGGTCTGTCTTAACCACAAATTTGCTGCCCACCAAATACTCTCTAAATTTGGCCAATGCATGCATAATGGCCAACATCTCCTTATCATATATGCTATATCCCCTCTCTGGACCACGAAGTTTCCGACTCTCAAAAGCAATCGGATGTTTGTCCTGCATAAGGACTGCACCAATTCCCTCCCCTGAAGCATCACATTGCAGCTCAAAGGGTTTAGAAAAATCTGGCAAAGCAAGCACCAGGGATGAAGTCATGATTAGTTTGAACATCTCAAAGCAATCATGCGCCTCTGAAGTCCAAACGAAAGCCCCTTTCTTGGTCAAGTCTGTGAGTGGTGATGCATGGCGTGAATATCCATTAACAAATCTGCGGTAGAATCCACACAACCCCAAAAATCCTCTGAGCTGAGTAAGATTCACTGGTGTAGGCCATTCAACCATCACCCTAATCTTTTCAGGATCCATACGTACTCCCTCAAAACTGATGATGTGACCAAGATATAGTAACTCTGTCATCCGTAAGTCCACACTTAGACTCCTTTGCATACAAGGACTCTTTCCCCAAAATGCCCAATACTATGTCAAGATGTGCTATATGATCATCCCATGTTTTACTGTACACCAAAATATCATCAAAGAATCCCAGTACATACCTCCTCAACTGTGAATGGAAGACCCAGTTCATTGTGGACTGAAATGTTGCTGGAGCATTGGTCAATCCAAATGGCATAACCATGAACTCAAAATGCCCACAATGGCACCTAAATGCAGTCTTCTCAATGTCCTGTTCCCTAACCCGAATCTGATGATAACCAGACCTTAGATCAATTTTGGAGAATAAATGTGCACCATGTAACTCATCTATTAACTCATCAATTCTAGGGATGGGATATCTGTTCTTTATTGTTCGCTTATTCAAGAGTCTGTAATCAATACACATCCACAATGTACCATCTTTTTTCTTAACCAGCACTACTGAAGATGCAAAAGGGGACTTACTTGGTCTAATATGTCCCATGGCCAGCAACTCATTAATTGTCTTTTCAATTTCATCCTTGAGTCGCTTGGGATGTCTGTATGGAGTGATTATGACAGGCTTGGCACCCTCCTCCAACTCGATGATATGCTCAATCCCTCGATCTGGAGGTCTGCCTGGAGGAATCTCGCTAAACACCTTCATATGCTTAATCCTTAACTCCTGGATATCAGGATGGTACTCTGGTTTCTGCTGTTCCCCTTGTGTAGGCATCAACACACATTCTGCTGCCCACTCTACCATATCATATCTTACTAGCCTCGCCATTCTCCTGAAAGAGATCATCCTGAAACTAGAGTCTCGAATTGCCTTAAGAACATGAGTCTTTTCATCAACCTGAAAAGACATCTCCATCTCTCTAAGATCAAGGGTGAATTTCCCAATATCATGTAACCATCTCATGCCAAGCACCATGTCAGTATCACCCATGTTCACTACATAGAAGTCCGTCTTGAACTCATAGTTGTTCAATCGTATGGGTAAGTCAGAAATTCTCTTCTCACATTTGAGGGTATAGCCATCTGCAACCTTAACCCTTATCCCCTCAAATTCCTCTGTCTTGATGCCTCTCCTATCAACCAAACGAGCATCAATGAAGTTGTGAGTTGCCCCTGTATCAAGAAGAGTGATTATCTTTTGCCCTGCTAAGACCCCACGCATCCTAAATGAACCCTCCTGTTGGATGCTAGTGATGTGTGCATCATGTTGCCTCATTGCTCCATGTTCACTTTCATGTTTTTCTTCCTCTTGCTCTGCTCCTGAGTCTTCAGAATCAGATTGCTGATCTGATTTTTCTGATTCAGAGTCTTCATAATATGCCCACATTATTCTATTAGCCTTTCCCTTTGGTCTCAAGGGACAATCATGATTTGCATCATAAGGCCCCTTACAATAGAAACACATCTTCTTCTTCCTTAATTCATTGAGTGTGTCACGATCCAAAGGTGTTGCTGATTTACCCTTAAAATCTAGTTTGTTCTTCTTCTTAGAGAAAGATTTATTATCTCGATACGAAGATCCCTTTGATACAAACTTATTATGTGGTGTTGACAGTTCCATACTCCTAGCCTTCTTCATAGCCTCCTGAAGAGTAGGAGGACCAAAGGCTTCTATCCATCCTCTCATAGGCTCCATTAGTCCTTCAATAAATAGGACCACCAATCGTCTCTCTGAGATGTTAGGAACCATCACCGATAATTTCTGAAAATCTCCAATGTAACTCTCCAAACTTCCAACTTGCTTGAGTTGGGCCAAATCTCTGAAGTAGGATTCTGGATCTTTCCTATCAAAACATTCCACAAGTCTGTCCACAAACTCTTGATAAGATGTAATCTGATTATGCTGTAATGTTACCAATCCATGATACCACCATTCGTGTGCTGCTCCTTCCAAGTGCATCGTGGCAAACTTGATGGCTTCTTCTTTTGTCATGGGTCGAAGAGCCAAGAAGGTATCCAGCTTATGAATCCATGACTGTGCAGTAATCTTGCCACTACCATCAAACATGGACAATGTGAGCTTATTAGTAGCTTGCTTAAGGTCCTTATTCTGATTCCGAGGCCTCTTCTCCTGTCGAGCCCTGTAGTAGTCCATCCTTGTTTGTACAAAATGATCAAAATGCATAAGCCCTCGTGCTTCTGGTGTCAATAGTTGCCATTCATCATGAGCAGCCATATATGCATTAGCGAAAGTAGGCTCCCCAGCATCTTCAACATTCTCTTCTACTGCACGTTCTTCCCTTAAGAAAGTGGGTTGTGTAGGTCTGTCTGCAGTGCAGGAAGATGCTCTTAGTATTCTCCTTGAACCAGCTATGCTCCTTTCATCATCATGATCTTGGGGCTGCCTTCTCGGTAAGACCAACTACTGTAGAGTGTTTTCAAGCCGCTCAAGTACCCCAGATACTTGCTGACCATCCCTTAAACTCCTGAAAGTATCAAGTACCTCTCTATCATCATCTCTTCTTCCATTTCTAGGAGCGCTTCCTTCTCTTCTTTCCTCCATAGGGCCACCAATCTCTTTATCCCTTGCTGCTACAGCTGCTGATAATGTGTCTTGTGTCTGCTTCCTTTCTTCTCTAGCTGTATATCTCTTGGTCCTGTCACTTTGTTGCATAAATGAAGACGATTTCTGACCCAAAGGATGGCAGGAAACCTGGCTCTGATACCACTAAGGACTGGCCGTCACACCAAAAGTCCCGGGATGATTTGGGTCCTCTTCCGAACCCCTATATGGCCAGCCACGGAGGATCGTCGGGGTAATCCCATGGTATTGCAGCAGTGCCATTGACTCTTTTAAACCGACCGGCCAGGAACCCGTCCTGACCGCCGGAGGAACGTCCGACAGGGCCCGCATCGGATCATCACATCAAGTGATGGATCTTCCAAAATTCTTACGTTAGTTGTCTAAGTGTCTCTACGAGGGGTTGTTTTGCCAAGTGTGTAATAAGGGAGATAATTCTCATTTGTATAGAATGGTGGATTACAAAGTATACAAGGTGGATGTGGAATGAATGGAAACTTGTCAACTAGATCAAGGAGATGCATGTAAAATTGGCTTGATAAGATGTTACGTGAATGGAAAGTATGTGCAAGAGGACTTGGCGCATGATTGGTTGAGGGGATGAGAAAGGCAATGTAAAAATGGCAAGGTTTTGTAGAAAAGTGTGCAAATGTGAAGAAGAACGACTCGGGTAGGCTTTGTTGTGAATGAAGTGTGTCATATGGCACAAGAAATTTTTGAAACAAGTCACGAGACATGTATAAGGCTGCGTAGGAAAGTGTGTGAAGTGGGGAGTGGATTATGAAAGCATGCTTGTAGGCTTGAATATTTGGGGAATGGTTGTGCAAAGAAGATGATGTGCATGACCCAAAAATGCAAAGAGAAGAGATGGAAGAAGAGGTTGATGACGTCACTTAAGGAGATGAGGATGCACAAGAAGCAAATGAATGAGGTAGGTAAAGTAATTAATGCACGAGGGGTTATAAGGGACCAACAGTGCATTGGAAACAGTCATTTGCATTTGAGCTTAAAGAGCCCAAGCAGAGAAGAAGAGCTAAATGAAAGGAACTATGATACTAGGAGAAGAGCTAGGGCACCATGAAGTTGTAGAAGAAATTGCAGACAACGGGTGCACGATAGTGATATAAAACATCATCGTGGGTTGCAGGCTACACAATTGAGCGAAGCCATGAGGAGAAGTGAGATATTGGTTGAGTAAATTGGTAAGGATTGAACAAGGGTTTGCTGCAAAGTATCGACTATTCCATAGGGAGCCGAGGGGACCGGCGTGAGGAACTACAATTGCAAGGCAAAGGCAAAGAGACAAGATGAATGCGCAAAATGAAGAGTCATGTGTGGAGTCTGGCTCAAAGGATGATGAAAAGCCAAATCAAAGAATAGTGCATAAGTCCTGAGGGACCACCATCAACAAAGAAGAAGACAGAGAATAAGCTTCTAATTGTGACAACACTCAAGTCCTTTCTAGAGTTGAAGACGAGACTCTTGTGACCTATTCAGGAAGTTGTGTGGTTGAGGATTTCAACCATCGAAAGAAGGAACATCAAAGCTTGTTGGACGGAAAGTTGAGTGTTCCACGAGGATCAAGCAATGCGAGGGGCTACTTGGCACCCACAGGTGTATAGGAAATCAACGAGCTACCGTATTTTGGAAATCCAAATGCACTAGTTAAATATATGTCAAAACTCACACATGAGGGTAGACTTAACATCGCGGGACGAAGATTGAAGATCTCGATTGCACGAATAAGCAATAAGAATGAAGAAGACTTGCGTAGGGCAATGAAGAATATTTCTAAAATCAACAAGGTAGCAAGGATATTGGGGATAAAGAATTGGAGGACGACAATGGTGGTGGAGAACTTGCCAACAAATTCAATGAGTCATTGCATGGCTTATTAGCTCCATAATAGTCTCCATAAGACAGTGGAGTATGGTGACTAAGGAAGTTGAATACTTGGCTTATGAAGTTGCGTCAAAGAGAAAAGTGTTTAATTATGCAGAGTCCATCACTAAAGAGGTTTTGATGGCGTGTGATGGCGTGCATCTGAGAGATGAGTTTAAATGGGGAATGATTCTGATTTTGTTGATGATTGAAGAAATTGGAATTCCATAAGGTAGGTTTGGGTTTCACCTACTTCTTGGAATAGGATCGCGCGCAGTGAAATATGCGGCGCATACTTGTAGTCATCAAATGACAAACCCCTGTAAAAAGAAGATGAATGCATAATATGAACATGTGCATGATGCACTCGAGGAGGAGTTTCGGATACCACCGAAGATGCCAGAACCATATCATGGTTTCATTGGATTTTGTGTGATGGCACACTATTCCTTGGTAAAGTTGATCAGGAAATATGGGAATTGGTCAAGTTGGGCAAAATTGCCATATGTGGTGAATGTGTAGTATCTGAAACGCATGTTGAATAGGATGAAGGAATTGCCAAGGGAAAATGTGGTTTTTGCAACAATTGATGCACCAAGGAATGAGTTGAGAAGAAAATACAAACTGTCAAGAAAACTTGAAGCATTAGAAGATGACGAGTCTAGATAATGAAAGTTTGGAGCTTAAGCCACCTATATTTGCTAGGGTCGATAAACATCAATATAACAATAGACGAGTGTTACGACCATCGAAGAAGAAAGGTACAACACTAGTCAAACCAACATAGCCTAGATATGTGGAAAGGCCAATGGTGATTGATGAAGCTACCACACAAAGATGGGAAGACGAAAGAAGCAACAAACAATAGCAAGAGAAAGTTATGTTTGGTAAGATGAAGAGAAATATGACAAAACATGAGGGAAGTTCAACATCTTCGGATGATAGACCTAAGAAGAAGCAATCCCAGGTATATGCACGAGAAAGGACAACTAGGACTTTGTTTGGAACATCAATGGGTGTTACCCAATCACCAAGTCCTACTCAAGGAGCTCAAGGAGGGATTCTTGTTACGAGATAAATTGAACAACAGTTTAAAGTCAAGCACCTATGGGAGGAACTATTGTTGTGCAAGCTACACAAGGAAGTGTTAGAGGACCTAGAAAACAGGGATTAGTTGCTACTAGTGTGAACCCACAAGCTCCTAGCACAACAATTCCAATTGATCAAGGTGTTCCACGTCCAAGCTCCCCAATAGCTATTTAAAGCCCGTCAAGACAAGGAGGTATTGCGCAAGATGATATAGATACAACTACACACAAAGATACTAATGTAGAAGAAACGTTGCACGAGGAAGTGGATATTCAACAAACAACAGGGGAAGGAGCAAGCATCGAGCCAAGGGATGACGCTCAACAAGAGGTTAGACAAGAAGAACCCAACAGAGGAGCAAAGGGGAGATGTGCAAGGTGAAAATCAAACTAAAGGAGATACTACACAACAAGAGCAACAATAATCAGATGGAGTGTTGGCAGTTGGGGGAACACATTCGGCAACTAACAGGTGTCTGGTAATCAATCTATCATCTTTTGAAATGTCTTTGGGGATGATTAGACATGGGAATGTGATGGGCTGAAGACTATCTTTGATAGTCGTATCCAGGAGCCAGAATTTTAAGTCCCTATGAAGACAATGGTAAAATTGAAAGGACAAGAGGAATAATCCAGGAAAGAAGAGTAAGGTGTCAAGATGGCTAATCCAAGGAGAATAAAAACAAAAATTGTTGGGCTAGCATTAGTAAAACTGGCCAGGAAATAACAAAAAGGAGTTTAATAACGTACAAGGAGGTTGAAGATGTGAGAGAAGAGTTGAATCAGGAGAAAGGAAACTCTAAAGAAATATGAAGTAGTTCAGAGATTGACATAGTTGGTGCAAAAGGAGCGACCACAAGTCTATGAGGGTGAAGATGTTAGTGAGAAAACACCCTTGAAGAAGCTAGGAATGGCAGTTGCATACCTATTGCACATGGCTCCTTTTCAAAAACAACCTACTAAAGAAGAACTCCAAGCGGAAAGATTGAAGGAGATAACGTCCAAGTTTATAGATCATGCAGAGTGGTTGCCAAAAAGGTAAATAATATTCATTTTAAGGCAAGGGAGGCGAATAATATTTTTGAAAGATTTCGTATGCACAAGATTACGTGGATACTCGCATGAAAGAAGACAAAACCACGCATAAAACATTAATGACGTGCATATTCGCTCAAATAGACAAAGTGGAAAGGCAGAGGAATTTTTAAGAAGTTTCCAGATTCAAGACGGAGATGAATAAGAAGCACACGGAATTGGATAAAATGTTTATAGAGCTTCAAATGAAAACAATAGGAGAAGAAGCTACAGTTCATGATGGATATGTGCAGCAAAAGAAGTTGGCGTAGGCCATATTGATGATGTAAGTGAAAAAATCTAAAGAATGAAAAGGTAATAGAGAAATTGTTGGAGGACGCACAAAAGTTGCTACCTCAAATTCAGTCAACTATTGATTGTTGGGATCAGATTGAGAATGATTTAAAGATAAAGTGGCCAAGGTATTAACTGCAAATGACGGCGAACCTGCTGCAACATAACCAAGTACAAACTTCTCTGAAGATAGACAATAAACATAGTATGGGGGAAAGTTCACCCTAGAAATGCACATAAGGAAAATACAAAGACTTTCTAAGACTGATGACACATGAGTAAGACACACAGGTATCTCTTAGATACATATAACATGCATCTTCAAGATCAAGCAAGTAAAAAGGAGGTTGCGCAGGAAGGACGATGTGCACTACGGGGATTAGAACAAACACACATTTGATGAAAAAATACACATGAGAAAGTAACACAATGAATGAGA
The DNA here is from genome assembly GCA_037957365.1 of Torreya grandis. Taxonomy (NCBI): domain Eukaryota; kingdom Viridiplantae; phylum Streptophyta; class Pinopsida; order Cupressales; family Taxaceae; genus Torreya; species Torreya grandis. The sequence continues at coordinate 507,972 of JARHVA010004535.1, forward strand.
AGTTCACAGATGGCAAGCATCCACACAAAGAGAATGCAAATTACATAGGATCAATCTAGGTTGGGCAAGAAGATGGCAATGGAATATGCCACTACACAAGACAGGTCGACAGATCAAAGAAGGAATGTTCTAATGGTGGCATAATGGTTGGCAAAGTAGAGTTGAATCAACAACAATTGACAAGGGTTGAAAGGGTCCTGGAAAACTATAAATAGGGACCTCAACCTCTCATTTGAGATATCGAAGACGAGTTGGATGTTTTACAAATGTTGAGTCAGAGCAATTGGAGAAAGCTTGGAGTTAGGGTTTATAGTATTCAATAGTGGATTCGTTGTATGATGCTTATGTGTAAAGATCATCCTTTGATGATGACAAATGTAAAGGGATGATGTATGTTTGGTATTGGGTATGTTATATATGTTAACGAAAGATGAAATCTTTGAATGAATTGTATCTTATTGTAGTGTTTGTTGTGTACTCAAATGATATTTGTGTTATATGTTTTATGTGAGTAATGTTGATGTGCTTGTTTGTCTTTATGCTTTGTTCTCATAATAGGATTCTCGGTGTTATGTTGATATGCCTTGAGTGAGCTTCAAGTCTGTGGGCTTTAAATGATGTGCCAACGCCAAGAATATTTGGTATTTTTTGTGCAAGATCTGTCCAACACAAGGCCTTGGGAAAGATCCTTAAAAAGCACAACATTTCACTTCACTGGCAATGATGTCACGACTTCCTACTCTATATTTATGAATGTATAATGTACTTAGGAAGCATTTATAAAGGCATGGGAAACAACCCCTAGTTAGGGAAGCATCTGATGATTTTTTGGAAGGAGCTGGTGAGGATATTGTAAGCATGGTGGCATAAACATTTGATGATTATGTCAATCGACTTAGTCCCTTCCATTGGTGGTTACTACCATTTGCATACCTATGGCATACATACCTTATGACTTTTCTGTGCATCCATGTTTTCTATTTCCAAAGGAAGAGAATAAATTTTGAGTCCCTTTGCGAGGGTAACAGCGTAAGGGTGCTTCCCTATTTTTGTTACGAACCTATTTGCACACAAATTAATCTAGCAACAGAAATATAACAAATATGAACTGAAGTGAAAGAAGATAGTGATATTGTATTGAATGCAATGTCCCCATTTCTACACAGGAGGCCTAGTAGGCTTATTTTAGTCTTAGCCTTGGTCATACCCAAGAGGTTAGAGACGTTGAAGGCTATTGGGCATGGGTTACTGTTACCACCTTCACTTTATGTTATATTTCATCGTTGATTTAAGTGATGGGGAATAGGTGGTACTTTTTCACCATGGAGCTTCTAATTTCATGTTGAAATAACTTAAGTCATATTTTTAGCATGTACACAATAAAGTCAGTTAAGTTATACATTCATGCACATGGGTTCTTCCCAAAAGGGGCGTAGGGTTTCTTTTGGGCCATTGATCTTATTTGGAGGTGATTTAATCTTGGGCGTTGGATTTCCTATCCCTAATTTGGATGGTGGAGATTATTTCATCTTTTTGGAGTTGGATATATATTTTCCCCTTGAGGTCATTTGGGGGGTATTCACACATTCAAACTTTTAGAGCTATTGCTATTAGCAACTCTTTTACTTGTGGAGGTCAAATTTTGTAGGATCCGTAACTTTGTTGGTTAGAGATCCACTCCTAGCTGGTAAAGCATTCTTTGGTGAGGGTTTCTAATCTATATCCCTAGCTTGTTCGTGTGATTCTGAATTGGGTTCAAATTTGTAGATATAAATCAGAGATCAGAGATTTATTGGCAACATTGATCAAAAATTCAGATTTAGAGAAGAGGACAGCCCACCATCAACTGGGTATCCATTTATTTTCAGTTTTGAGGCAGCTGTGAGTCTCCTACAAGTGGGGCAACCTACCGAGAGATTTCAGGGAGCAATTTGGAAGGGTTTCAGTGGGCCTTTTTTGAAGATTTCAGAGCTGGAGATTGTTATCATCATAAAGATGCACTAAAATTCATTTTCATCATTTTTCTATTGTTATTCTGGAGAATACGGTCAGCTGTATTTTTTCTCTCATTTTCTGTCATAAAATAAAATTAGACCTTTGAGTTAAAAATTATTTCTCAATTGTTTATTATTCTCCAATATTTTCCACATCTTTTGAAGCTTCTGGGTATTGTTGAAAGTGATTATTCTGAAGGATATAAATTTTCCTTTATTTATGCACCTTGTCCTAAAAAAATCAGAACTACAGTTTGTGTTCTTTTTGAAAATTTCTGAGTTTTAAGTGATATCCTAAAAGGGATATCTCATATGAAATATCCCTTTTAAGATATCTCCTTGAAACTTAGAAAATTTACTAAAAACCCTCAAAACTGAAAACTGATTTTTCAGAATAACAAGGTACAGAATTCTAAAATAATTAATAGTTTTCAAAATATTTACTTTTGATAACACCCAGATGCTTCAGATGTTGCAGAAAAATAAGTAGAATATTAAACAACGGAAAAATAATTTTTATGGCCAAAAGTTGAATTTTTTTTCTTATTTTCATGACTGCAAATGGGAAAAATTATAGCTAACCGTAAACTCTAAAATAGAAAGAGATTGTCCGGAATAAATCCCAAAGGCACCAAGGTGATGGCAGCAAGCTCTAGCTCCGAAATCTCCAAAAAATACCCACTAAACCCCCTCCTAAAATCCTCTTGGATCTCTCAAATGAGTCATCCCACTTATGGGAGACACCCAGCAACTTCAAATCAAAAAATAGATGAGCCCGAATGATGAATGGTTGTCCCTCTCATCCAGATCTGAAATCTCTAATGTATGATTTGACCATACTACAAATATGAACCAAACAAATTGCAAGCTAGGGATATGGGTTTGAAACCCTCACTGAAAAATGCTCTTCTAGCTAGGATTGCATCTCTCACCACCAAAGCTAGGGATCTTGCAGAATCTGACCTCCACAAACAAAAAGACTGAAAATAACAACAGCGGAAAATGATTGTGTATGAATCCAAATGAGCTCTCAATCCCCTTTTTTATAAGATTTTTAGGGAACTTTCCAGAAACTTCCTTTGAAAATCACTTTATTAATTTATTAAGTCTTTTAACTCCAAAAAGTGATTTATTTTACTTTTAAAACATTTCCAACACTAAAAGTCACTTTTTAGCATCTCATCATTTAAATCTTTTCGTTATCTTTCCAACAAGCTATAATACTGAGGTGCCCGATTAAATATTTTAATTAAAATGGCAACTTTAGTAAAATTAATTAACTATAGCTCAATATTACACCCAATTAGTGGAAATGGCCGAAATACATCGGAACCGAAAACTGACTGCGTAGGAGTGATCCCAATGATGAAAGATGATAAACGGACCCAATCGAGGGGCTTACTAAAAATAGACACTCCCTCCAATAATTTCGAAGACCATACCGAAAGCCGAAATTCACATTTGAAAGTGGCATGAGTCCTCCAGACCACCTAAGCTCCTAAAAACATCAAATAATTCCTTTGATAATGCTAACACACACTTAGAAGGTCAGTGCCAACTGAAATGCAAGAGAACCCAAAAATGGGGACATTATAATCCACCCTCCCCAAATATTGTTTGTCTTCAAGCAATGCCAATACAACCCCACAATCATCAGACTGATCTAAACTGAAACCAAAAATGATCCCAAGGTCCCAAGTCAATCTCAGAACAGAACCACCATGCTGACACTGTGCCACTCTGATAAAAACTGTAAAAACATCGTGCCACAACAGCACTCTCCTCAACTGGAACCTAGGAAGGTAATCATCATCAAATCCAACGCTGAGAACCTGTAAGGGTTGAAACCTATACCATGAAACATCTCTCGCTGAAGCATCCCAATAAGATCCATAACTGCAATCCCTATACCTAACATGATCTTGAGCAAGTGGAAGAAATGTCTGCTCAACCCAAAACCATACTCCTTAATATACCTCTTCAAGGTGTCATGCAAAGTCATAATTGTAGATGCGAACTCCTCCAATCTTCTTGCAAAAAGGAAAGCAATCCTTTGCAAGAGTTAAACAAACTCACAAACATAACACCATATGGATTTAACATGTCTCCTCTATGCTAATCTGATACAACCATGAAGACTAGCAAAAACATTTATTGTTCCAACTCCAAGGGTCATTGAATGATGAACCAAAGCATGCAGAAGTTCGCTGTCCTAAACCCACACTGAGAGTACTCTATCAAAGTTTACATCACAAACCTTCATAAGATGAATTCTCTAAGTTAGGAAGGTCTGAAGTAAACAATAATGTTTGTTGTTTAAAACTGAAATCAGTGAAGTACAATCTGATTTTAGTGCTCTACGCAAAGGACAACATCAGCACCAATGAATTTCCCAAGTATAAGCATGCGTGAAAAGCATTGTGTTGCACCAAAATAACTCAGAAGTGGCTGGGAAACACCTCCAAGCAATCCCCAACTGAAAACTATTACTTCCTTGATAAAGAAGGAAGTGCTAACTCCCTTCAATGAGAGCAAACCAAAAAGTGAAGTGATTGACTTGCAACTCAAAAACAAGCTCAACAATGAAATTCTGATCCATTATTTGCCAAGTAACACTCCCAAAAGTAACCATTCGTTCATTACTCCAATCCTTACTTAAAATCTCTATCCAATCCATTTGTAGATAAGCAAATAGAATTACCAAATGGCTGGTAAAGAAAGGAACAGCATCATTAATTCTGAAATTTTCATCCTTACACCTCCAAAGATCCTCCCTTCCATTCTCAATTAACTTCATCAATCCTTGTTGAGGATCCCAAGCATGGATACCCAACCAAGAATGATCTCCAGCATACCTAGAAAGGTGCACAACATAACTCCAAGTGCCATCCAAATCAACATGCATATCAAGGAAATTTGTGACTTCTTTGGTAATCCCTTGTAGCCCATCCATGAAAGCACCAACAACTTTCCTTGCTGCTGTTCTGAAATTTCCAGCAAGCTCAAGCCCATTATTTGGAAACTTTTCAAAACCAAAAATGAAGAAATGTCCATGAATCGATTCATCCCATGAAGATACTGCATCTCCTAGTGTCACAACACTCCTTATGCAATCTTCTTTTGTCTCCTCCTTTACATATTTCATATCCGGAGGTCTCCCAGGAGGGTAACCAATCACCTCATCATATGAACCTAAATCAAACCCAAGCTGAAAACCACATTCCAACTCAAGTTCTGAATCTTCTCCCGAATCCCATACCTTGCTATTTTCACCAAGTGCAATGCTACAACCAGGAGTAGTCCCATCATCCAACTCAAAAGGTGGATTGTCATGCGTCATACCAACACCCATCTCAAACAATGGGTTATCAACAATCACCACAAATTGATTCTTCCAATCATGTTCATGCAAATAAAGTAAACCGTTGCTATGATGAACACTAAAATTAGAACCTTCATACCTGTCATCAATGACTCCAAGGCTGTCCCAAATCACCTAAGCCTTTCCATTATCATTTTCAGCAGAAAACTATGCATCCAAATCATCTTCATGTGTTGATTAATCAGATTTGTTCTCAAGAAATAAATCAACACCATGAATGCCATCCTCCATGCATGCATTGTGCTCTAAAATCAGAACATCATCACGATCAAAATGAAATTCATCCCATGTAGGATCCTCATTATACCTAGGTGTCATCACACCTGGATCCCATGTGTTAAAAGGTCAATTGCTTTGTTCAAAGAATATGTGTTCATTGTGCTCCTCTTGTGATGTTGTCTCTCTGATAAATCACTCTCCAACTCACCAAAACTGATGTCAACATAAGTATCTCTCTCCATAAGCTTGGTCTGGTAGTCAAACCAGAAGCCACCTGTGTCACCATCACTGTAATGAGATAAAGAATCATCATTGTTAGCTGTTTTGAAAACTTCATCCTTTTTGCCTTCAACAAGCCCATCATCTGAAGGTGTATTAATGATCTCAACTATGCCAACCTTGGTACTAGTGTCAACAACTTCATTGAATAGCTCTAGAGGTGTATTCAAGGCTGTTGTTATGTCATTTGCCTCATGTATGACCAAAGAGACATCATGTGGCTCTATCTCACATTCATCATGTTTCTTAGCAATCACTAAATCAAATTTCTCTGCTATGGACTTCTTTTCAACCACCTGCTCCTTATCATCCAAGAAAGGTTTCAACTTATATTCACAGCGAGAAATGACTCTTCTAACTAACCTTCCTTTAACTGATAGGATTCCAAGAATCCCCTTCTTCCTATTAGTCGATAGGCTAGAAAACAGAGACTGTCATAACTCTCATTAATGGACAAAACCATAATTGTTTGTATAGCTGCAATAACATCATCATCATGATCTTTTCTGATGGAAGCAAGAAGATGGTGAAATATGTTGTGTATTAAATCATGCAATCCCAAATCTAGCATGAAGTTACTCAATCTGATTCCTGCAAATGTTTTAAGTATAACAACCCTTCTAGAAATGTGAAAACATGTGATATCATCAATACCCTGGAAACTATCCACCATCAGTTGAATTACTTCTTTCATTGTGTTATCATTGTAAAGACCTTTCGGTGTTGAAATTCTCATGATTTTGCTCAAACATGAAGTGACAAGAAGTCTTACCTCATTATCATTGTCTCTTAACAACCTTTGTTTACCCAAGGAAGACGCTGCAAGAAACAAAGCTTCTTGCATTACCTGAGAGGGCGATTGTTCCACCATGTGAAAATATTCCTCTACTTCCTCCAAAGTGTTGAAAAGAGTATCTTTTGGCTGGGATAGATGTTCAAGTTTATCTCCTGCATTAAAAAGCTTATTGCCCAACTCTTCTTCACTTGCCAATGCAACCTTTGAATGTCTTTTTAATGTCTAGGTCCTTCATTAGCATGGTCAGTTCCTGCATCAACTCAAATATAGACTTATTTGTAGTCATCTTTTCAACTCGGCTTCTAACAACTATCAAAGAGTGGCACTGGAATGGACATGTTGGTGCTGGCCACCAACATACAAAGAGATATGAAGCCACTAAGACTGGTAATCAACTACAACAATTTTTTGATTTGTAACTAAAGTTCTGCCACAAATGTTAGCTTCACACACGCTCGTAAGATCACCAGCTCTGATACCACTGAAATATCCTTTTTAAGATATCTCCTTAAAACTCAAAAAAATTACTAAAAACCCTCAAAACTGAAAACTGATTTTTCAAAACAGCTAGGTACAAAATTCTAAAATAATTAATATTTCTCAAGATATTCACTTTTGACAATACTCAGATGCTTCAGATGATGCAGACAAATAAGTAGAATATTAAACAACTAAAAAATAATTTTTATAACCAAAAGCTGAATTTATTTTCGTATTTTCATGACTGCAAATGGGGAAAATTACAGCTAACCGTAAACTCCGAAATAGAAAGAGAAAATACCCGGAATAAATCTCAAGGGCACCAAGGTGATGGCAGCAAATTCCAACTCCAAAATCTTTGAAAAATATTCACTGAAACCCCTCATAAGATCCTCTTGAATCTCCCAAACAAGTCGCCCCATTTATGGGAGACACCCAACAACTCCAAATCAAAAAATAGATGAGCCCAAATAATGAATGGTTGTCCCTCTCCTCCAGATCTGAAATCTCTAATGGATCCTTTGACCGTACTCCAAATATGAACCAAACAAACCGCAAGCTAGGGATATGGGTTTGAAACCCTCACCGAAGAATGCTCTTCCAGTTAAGATTGGATCTCTCACCACCGAAACTAGGGATCCTGCAAAATCTGACCTCCATAAGCAAAAAGACTGAAAATAGCAACAGCCAAAAATGATTGAGTGTATGAATCCAAATGAGCTCGCAATCCCTTTTTTATAAGCTTTTTAGGGAACTTTCTAGAAACTCTCTTTTAAAATCACTTTATTAACTTATTAAGACTTTTAAACTCCAAAAAGTGATTTATTTTACTTTTAAAACATTTCCAGCACTGAAAGTCACTTTTTAGCATCTCATTTAAATCTTTTCGTTCTCCTTCCAACGAGCTATAATACTGAGGTGCCCGATTAAATATTTTGATTAAAATGGCAATCTTAGTAAAATTAATTAAATATAGCTCAATATTACACCTAATTAGCGAAAATGGCCGAAATGCATCGGAACTGAAAATTGACTGCGTAGGAGTGATCCCAATGATGAAAGATGATAAACGGACCCAACCAGGGGACTTACTAAAAATAGACATTCGCTCCAATAATCTTGGAGACCATATTGGAAGCCATAAATCACATCTGAAAGTGGCATATGAGTCCTCCAAACCACCTGAGCTCACTGGAAACATCAAATAACTCCTCTGATAACGTTGACACACACCTAGAAGGTCAATGCCAACTAAAATGCAAGAGAACCCAAAATAGGGACATTATAGTCCACCCTCCCCAATGGTATCAGAGCATGATGGCATAAACATTTGATGATTATGTCAATCGACTTAGTCCCTTTCGTTGGTGGTTACTACCAATTGCATACCTATGGGGTACGTACCTTATGGCTTTTCTTTACATCCATGTTTTCTATTTCCAAAGGGAGAGAATAAATTTTAAGTCCCTTTGCGAGGGTAACAGCCTAAGGGTGCTTCCCTATTTTTGTTACGAACCTATTTGCACACAAATTAATCTAACGGTAGAAATATAACAAATATGAACTGAACTGAAAGAAGATAGTGATATTGTATTGAAATCACAGAAGCACACTACAAAGTATCGCAGGCCTCTTCAAGGCAACAACCTCCTTTAAGCATAGCTAAATACAAAATATTGATGATCCTTCCTCTTACACAAGCTCTCTATTTAAACTAATTTACCCATGACAACTACTACTTCCCATACATGCGAGATAATTACAAATAGCAAATGGGATGACTTACAAAGCATTATGTATCCAAGATTTTATTAATAGCACCTAATACAAACTAAAAGAATTGGGATGAAGGGGTCACAAGCCCTCCCCCTTAAAAATGTTTTGTCCTCAAAGCTTGCAATGAGGAAATTGTTGTGGTGACTGGAGCCAGGGTTCCCACGTTACATCTTATGGTTGCATGTCACACCATTGTACCAAAATATCTGTGATGGCACAGGTGTAAAGCCGACAAGAAGGTTTGTTTAGGATAGGCTTAAGTTCCAAAAGTATAGCGCCTTTAGTGTCAAGCTTGGGGAGTGCAATTTGAGCTCAAACATGTTGATCAATGACCTTATTCAAACATGAGACCTAGAAAACATGATGGATCTTGGATGAGGAGGGAAGTTCCAACTTGTATACCGCGAGAACAATCTTCTAGAGCACTTTATAACGACCATAAAACATGGGTGCTAATTTCTAATGACCCTTCAACTTCAGGAAAACTACTTATAAGGTTGTAGACAAAGAAAAACCATGTCACCTACGTCGAAAGCCTATTCTAAGCAATGTTAAGTGACCCATTGCAGTTATGTGCCAAATGGAGGTTATCCTTGAGAGTTCAAAAGACGTACACGTGCATTGAGTGTGGCATTGACTGCATGAACCTTGGAACTTCCAAGAAGGCATGTCTGAAGAGAGCGCAGTGGCTGACCATAGATAACTCCATAAGGCGTCACCCTGGTGGCAGTGTGGCATGTGGAGTTGTACCACCATTCAACAAGTGGTAATCATTTGATCCAGTGAGTCTATTGTTCATAGGCAAAGCAACAAAAATAGGTCTCCAAGTATTTGTTAACAATTTTTGTTTGACCATATGTTTGCAGATGGTAGGTGGAACTCATTTTAAGTTGGGTGTTATAGCGGTGCAAAAGTTCCTTACTAAAGTGACAAGTAAAAGTGGAATCACAATCGCAAACGATTTAAGCAGGAATCCCATGGAGGCAGAAGATCTGATCGAGAAATTTCAGGCCAAGTAGAGGTGGTAAAAGGATGGATGAGGCCACAAAAATGAGCATACTTGGAGAAGCAATCCACCACCACCAGAATCACTAATTTCCCACCTGACTTTGGTAGTTCTCCAACAAAGCCCATGGAAATAGTGGACCATACCCGAATGGGAATAGGCAAGGGCTGGAGGATGTCTGGGATTGAGACTAGTTCCCCTTTGTTGCACTAACAAGTCTCACATTCTGCACAAACTGTTTGATGTCATGTTTAATGCCCTCCCAAAAAAAAATCCAGCAGACCTTTTCATATGTTTTTAGAAAACCTGAGTGGCCAACTGATGGAAAGGCATGCACTTCCAGCAGAATTGTCTCGTGTAGTGTCGATTTGAGCACCAGTACCAAACGACCTATGCGCTGCAAATAGTGACCATCCCAAAAGTAATTCAGTCAAGACAAAGGATTAGTGGTCACTTGTTGGATGAGTCACTGAATTTGGACATCCTAGGACCATTCTTGTTGTACCTTATGCGCCCACTCTGGAATAGGGAAGGACAATGCACACAAAGTTATTTGTCTCCATACTTGCAAGACAATGCATATGTGAAAACATTGTCCTTACCTTTCTTATCGGTAATCTCATAGTCATAGCCCATTAGTTTGGTAACCCACTTTTGTTGCTTGGGTGAAAGAGACTCTTTGCTCCAATAAGTATGAGACTATGGTGATCACTTTTGATGTAAAATTGTCTTGAATAGGTATGGGAACCACTTATTGACTGCATGAAGGATGGCCAACATTTCCTTCTCATATGTGGAGCAGACAAAGTTTTTCCCTATAAATGCCTTGCTGGTGAATGCTAGGAGCCGACCTTCCTACATTAGGTCAGCTCCAATGCCACTACCTAAGGCATCACTTTCAATGACAAAGGGTTTGGAGAACCCCAGCATAGCCAAAACTGGCGTAGTACACATTGCCTGCTTGAGAACTTCAAAGGCTTTTCCTACCACCTCTAGCCACTAAAAGGCATCTTTTTTCAACACTGTTGTCGAAGGAGTTGCAATTTTCCCATAGTCCTGGACGAACTTTCTATAATATCTAGTGAGGCCTGAAAATCCATGAAGGCTCTTGAGTGTTTTGGGTTTAGATCAATTTTTTAGGGATCCACATTAACACCTTCCTCAGAGACAATGTGTCCTAGATACTCAATTTTCTTTTGACCAAAAGCACACTTCGACTCTTTGGCACATAATTGGTTATCAAAAAGGAGTTGGAAGGTTTGTTCCAGATGCATCATATGTTCTTCCCAAGTATGGCTAGAAACAAGGATGTCATCAAAGAATACTAGGATGAATTTGGAGAGAAATGGCCCAAAGATTTTATTCATTAAGCCCTACAATGTTGACGGAGCACTAGTGAGGCCAAAGGGCATGACAAGAAACTCATAATGACCATGAATTTGAAAGGTTGACTTAAGAATATCACCTTCCTTGATGTGAATTTGATGATAGCTTGGCCTCAAATCGAGCTTCGAGAAGAAGCAGGCTCCATGTAATTCAACCTATAGCTCATCGATCATTGGAATGGAAAACTTGTCCTTAATTGTGAGTTTATTCAGTGCTCGAAAGTCAATATAGAGGTGCCAAGACCCATCTTTGTTCCATACCAATAATTTAGGGGAAGAGTGAGGATTGATGCTAGGTCAAATGACTCCTGCTTTCAACAATTCTTACATCATTTTTTTATTTCATTCTTCTGTAGAAATGGGTGCTGATATGGACGAATGTTTGGAGGTACACTACCTAGAACAAATTGAATGGCATGATCTTCTAGCCATTGTGGAGGTAACCCTTTAGGTTACTCAAAGACCATTGTATGCCTAGGAAACAGTTCCTGTAATTCTGGCAAGTGGTTGGAACAAATGATTCATTGAGTTGCATAGTGCAAAGTTGAACGACAATCCCATGACATTCCTTTTTCAGCAACTTCTCCATCCAATCAGAGCTAAACACACTTGTTGGACCCAAAGTGAGTCCTTTTAAGGTGTGTTGTTGACCCTTATCAGTTAATTACATCCATGGTTCAGAAAAATCCAACAGGATAGGACCTAGTATCCGAAGCCACTTTGCTTGCAAAACTACATTGCAACCTCCTAGAGGTAGTGTTGGTAGCTTAGGTTTGCACCTTCCAAAAGGGGGCCTCAAGAGAATTAAGTGGATTGGTGGATTTGGTCATTGTAGTGCAGTTCCAATTGCTTATCCTCAAAAGGCAAATAGAATCTAAGGCAAAAAATATGAGAGGTGACCTAATCTCTACTCTTATGGGTCTGTAAAACCAAAGGGAGAGACCCTGTAACAATCTAGACAATGAATGCAGTGCATAAATGGCTTCAAATATCATAAATCTACAGGTTAGACTTGGCCACAATGATCATTTGACCCAATTAGCTTTCACTAGAGGAATGACCACAAGCTACCAAGAGATTAGACAAAGATTGCAACAAACATATGTGAATAAAGATATCCATAAATCGCAGGATCTAATGATTATACACACAAATCTGAGCTAACAAGCATGAATCAGAATTTACAACAGCAGAGACCTCTTATAGAATATGCAAGAAAAGGAGAGAGAGATTTCAAAGAACAATTACTTATGATGACAACATAATTTATAACAACAGAGACCTCTACAAAATTTGAATTGTAAAGAAGCGGAGGTCTCACCAAACAAATTGTTAAGCAACATATAAAAGGGTGATCTAATCAACTATGATCGGTGCTATGATAAGTGCCTTCTTTCCATTGGACCACTAGTTCTCAAAGTTTTAAAGAACAGATCAGCGACAACCAAAAGAAACACAACAATCTACGTTGTTGCTGTAAATATTTCACAACTCGGATACATAACAAGACAACCTACACGGAGATCCCATTATTTATCAGAAGAACGTATCACAGATCACTGAGACCAAAGCAATAACAAACCTAGTTAAGCTTTGTACAACAATCTACATGATTGTTGCAAATCCACTCATAACTTCAAACACATAACAAGACATCATACACTGATACCTTATTATTTGTTAGAATGATTCATTACAGACCATTGGAAATAAAAGATACTAAAACTGCACAAGGCTTTTTACAACTCCACTAATCAATAAGATTACACATCAGGCCTCATAGCTCCATGACCAAATGACAATTTTAGTACCTGTGAACTTCAACTAGTTGCAAAACTTTGCTCAGATTTCTAAAAATAACAAATTACTCCTTGAGTCATGTGAGGTTCTCATCAGCATAAACACAATGCCCAGATACACTCAGACCTCAGGGACCAGAAGTTTACTACAAACCCACTAGACCAATAGCCAAAAGATCCAGATAAAGAAAAGCTTCATCTTTTTATACTTTTCCCCCCTTTCACTCAAGAACATTCCTGAGAAATTCTCGTCAAAGGCAGAGAAGAGGGCAGTTGTCTGCATCAGAATGCATCATACTCCCAACCAATCACTGCTCTTCATTGTTAAAGCACAGATTACTCAAACAATTTCATGGGGCATCAAGTAACAAGTGGCAATAGATCTCAGGTTCACCAAAGGGCAGACCGCCTATGATCTCATACAATTGGTGAAAACACAAAATTTGCCTGACAACAAGCCATTCGCAATGCAATTTTTGTGCTTGAAAGAAACACAAAAGTCACTTTGAGAACTAACAAAATGCCCAGGGGAAGCATGTGCGCATGAAATCAAGAGGATGGGGAAAGAGAAACAAATGGAGTGACACTTGGCATAAGATCTCAATTCTGCCCATGGGAACCGATCAGCAAAAGCCCATAAGAGAATGTGAGGATCACTCATAATTTCATAGTGGGGCGATTTGTGACACATGGCGGCCTCTGCAACTCATAATGTATTCAATTATGTTATTTCACCATGAGGAACAATAGAGCTGAGAACTTCCAGTGTGAACAAGTCTATGAATTCACATCAATTGCCCCCCAAATTTGAGATCGCTGCAAAGCTCTTATCGAGACCTTTCCAATGCAACAAACAAGGCTCAAAATGGAGTTGTATAACTCAAGTTATGAGCGAAAAACCAATCCCCTGTAATTTTGCCTTTGCAATGTCCTTTATAGAATGTGTGGCCATGTGGAATTTTTAATTCATTTTTATATTTACCTTTGTTCATGAGATTGTTCACTTTTTAGATTTGTTGTGGCCACATGTTGAAATCCCCACAGAGTGACCTTTGTTGAGCTGTGAAGCCTCCTCTGCTTTCACTTGACCATGCCCTCTCGGGAAGAGACACGTGACATCATCTGATTGGTCACGGGATCACAAAGTGAATCAGCTTTCAAAAGCTTTTATTCGCTATCTGCAAGCTTGTGGAATTGTCATTCCACCTTATATCATTCCTCGCCTTTCACATTTTACTATGTCTGCTCAAAGACAATATACGTGACATCCAAACAAACTCCCGGAGTTAAGGAGGCCTCTTTATCTTCAATGTGAATTTTTTGGCAAATTGCACGGACATGTGGATTCATTAAATCCACTTTATAAAATATCTCCCCCTTTTCACATGTCTTGCAGCCATGTGGAATCACCTTGTGACATGAGTAATCGCAAATCCCATGATTCTCTCAACTTTGAATTGTACTATGTTCACTAGGAGAGTGGCACATGGCATCCTCCCATTGGTTCGCAGCCACGGACTCACGAAATCCTTCTAAGCTTCAAAATGCATTTGTTAGAGTCTGTGGACATGTGAAATATTAAATTTCACTTTATATTTCCTCAAGCCCACACCCTTCCATCTTCATATTAGTTGTGGCCTCTACATGGCAAAATTCCATGCAACACACCCTCCAAGTCATCATCACTCTTTGACTTTACTATGGCCATGTGACATCATCTAATGACCCCTCCACCTCACACCTATCATCGCCAAGTGGCACAAACATGTTGAGTTATCGTCGCTGCGTTGTGTCCTTTATTGTTGCTTCACTTTATTATGCCCAATAGGAATGAGACATGTGGCAACTGTTCATTAGGCCATGTATGAGACATGGTAGCATTTCATTGGTCTCACAACAACAAACTTCATGGAAGTCCTCACCTTTCAAACACCTCTATGCACAGTTTGTGGAACCATTGGATCACACCATTCAGAAAAGGACACGTGAAAATAGTTGATTTGCTCATGGTCACGGACCCAACGGAGTTCCTTAGGCTTCCCAATACAATTGGCATAGTCTACAGATCAGTGGAAACATTAGATCCACTTTATCCATTTGACGTGTGGCTTTACTTTACACTTGACTTGATCACAGTGACGTGGCCAAAACCAATGCCCTAACCAAACTCCACATCATCGTCCTTTCTTACTTCACCATGCCGCTCTAATCTAAACATGTGGCAGCTCCATGCTATCTTTGGGCAACAAAGTTCATGAAGCTCTTTTTGCTTTGAAAATGCCTTGTTGAATTGCAAGGACCCGTAAACTATTTCAACTTGTTTTATATCATTTTTCTGTCTACACCTTTCTGCGTGGCAGCTTTCTATTGGCCACTGAGTCACGCAGTTCCAAAGTCCCCTTTTAACTTAAGATGGCCATTGTGATCTCCGTGGACACGTTAGACTCTCCATTGTAATTAAGGCTTTAATCGGCTCCACTTAAGCAATACAATAAAGTAACTCATAGAATTAAGTATATGTGAAAAGGGCCATGCGAACAACTTTTATAAAGCAAACCTAGACTAAGTGGTTGTGGGTAAACTTTATTAAAACAAAGTGAACCTAGACCTAGGCATATTAAAAGTGGTTGCGACTATACTCTAGAGTTTAGACACAAGGAAGTGGTGCAGGTGAACTATAATTTTTTGCAAAGGTTATTGTGTGGCCTATTAAATTTTTATAAAGGTCGCTAAACTTTAAGGCCACAAGTGATATAATCAAGACTCTAAGGGGCTTGCAAAGCCTTGCGATCCAAGATTGAATACTTGTGGCAACTATGCATTGTGGCCAAGAGGGAAAGGACAATTTTTGAGGCAGGGAGCCTAAGAAAATATCCCTGGAAGACCACAAATATTTGATGAAAATCATATGGAACTTCATGGTAGTGGCCAAAAGCACTTCTCAACCTCTGAAAGCCTTGCAAATATTTGTATTTTTCACACAAGGATCCCAAAATGTCATGGGCCATTTTGTGCTCCAAGATGTAGAACAAACATGTCTGATTTCAAATTATAAAACCCCACTAAAATTTGGACAATGCAACATTTTCCCTTACAAGGTATGGTTCTGCCATTAGCTATCATGACTTCAAAATTTGAACATGGATACACAACAATTGGCTTGTTTGACTAGCCAAGGGTCAATGAAGTTATGTGGGCTGCCATAAACAATGAAAATTGTGAGGGGATGGTTTTTTACTATACCCCTTGATCTTCATTGTTTTAGCAATGATGACCCCAACCAATGCATGCACCAAAATTTATGGCACAGGGTCCTCCCCGATATCATGTTCTTCTTCCTTTTCTTCCTCTGGGGATTGTAATGCATCTTCCCATTCGTCAAACTCTGGAGGTGAATCTACATCAAGTAGCTATAGTTTGCGACTCGATGTAAATTTATCATGGCAGTTGTAACATAATTTTTTTCACATTGAGCCCGCATCTCAACCTCTATTAGGCATTTGATCGGTGTAGTTCTTGGGTTTGGAAATGTTGAAGGTCATGATAGCATGGAATTCTTAAATGGGTGGGATTTGGAAGACTTGTGTTGCTGTGAACTTTTCTTCGACTAACTTAGCTAACCCAATGTCTATCATGGTATCCTAAGGTTTGAACATTTCACCTCGACTCTAATATCCTCTTTCAGGCCACATGACGAAACAACTTTTGAAGAAGCCACCTGTCTACCCTTCCATTCTGTTGGCAAGTTTTTCAAATTCCGTCTAATATTCCTTAACAAAACCAATTTGACACAAATTTGGGTAGGGCTCTCGTGAAACCCTCATATGCACTTGGGCCAAAGCAAATCAATAGGACTTCCCAAAATTTGACCATGGCGGAGGTCATGATAGCATGGAATTCTTAAATGGGTGGGATTTGGAAGACTTGTGTTGCTGTGAACTTTTCTTCGGCTAACTTAGCTAACCCAATGTCTATCATTGTATCCTAAGGTTTGAACATTTCACCTCGACTCTAATATCCTCTTTCAGGCCACATGACGAAACAACTTTTGAAGAAGCCACCTGTCTACCCTTCCATTCTATTGGCAAGTTTTTCAAATTCCGTCTAATATTCCTTAACAAAACCAATTTCACACAAATTTGGGTAGGGCTCTCGTGAACCCTCATATGCACTTCGGCCAAAGCAAATCAATAGGACTTCCCAAAATTTGACCATGGTGGAAAACTGACTATTGTGCTTACCGTATTTCCAAGAAAAATCTGATGTAGATCTGTGACTCCAAGACTTCTAGGGTTATGACATGGAAGGTTACTAAAAGGTGTGTCCGGTCTATGAGCTCGCAAATATACTTATCTCGTTCGTAAATAGTGTCAGCTCAATATTTTAGAGCTCTAATTATGGAGGACTGAATCATCCCATAACCCACTATCCCATCTTCAAGGTACAGTGCAAGCAACTTCCTAAGGCTAACTACTTACCAATGCATCACAAAAGACAAATCGCCAAATGCTTCCTATGGAAAAATACAAACCTTAGGTGCTTCCTATATATCGAAAGGTACATGGAACCTATGATTTGTACACAGCGCTATTTGAGGCCTAACTATTAGGGGACACCTCTCACTTCACTAATAACAATGAGTCAGCTTAGCCGATAACAACTTTCTATGAATGTTAAAACTATTGGAACATAGCTTCTAGCCTAAAAACAAAAAAAATCTACTTGTAGGGAAAAAATGGGCAGATTTGAAGCAAAAAGCTTAGTGCCGCCACTTCTGTTACGACTTTCTACCCTAATTGGGCAAGGTGAGCATACAATGGACGGTCACAGAAAGCCCAAAACTATTGAAGTTGCTACATAACACAATCTTAAAAAGTGCTCTGATACCAAATGTTAGGAATCTGCTTGCACATTAATTAATCTAACAACAAAAATTTAACAAATATGCATTAAAGAGAAAGAAGATAGTAGTATTGTATTGAAATAACAAAATCACACTACAAATTATTAAGAGGGCAACCTTCTTTGACCATAGCTCAATAGAAAATATTCAATAGATGATCCTCCCTCTTACACAAGCTCTATTTAAAGTAATCTACCCACGACAACTACTTCTTCTCATACATGTGAGATAATTACAAATAGCAAATGGGACAACTTACAAAACATGTGTGTCCAAGCTTTTATTAATAACACCTAATACAAACTAAAAGAGTTAGGACAAAAGGGTCCAGAAACTTTTATTTGATTCTATACAAATATTGTTGAGCAAAATATGTTGTACATGTTAAGCATATATGAAGAAGCAAGGTAATTGGTAGGCATGTTGCTCCTATAAAGCCATCCAAACATAACCCCAACATGTCCAACGAGCAACATGCAAGGAGCTTCTACTCAACAACATTTATCCTGTGTCCCTTTAATTCAAAGGCACTCACATAAAATGCACCCATTCAAGGCTTGCTACTTTGCATCTATGGTATTATGTTTTAGAAAACCATGAAGTGTTTTGGTAATAGAGTAGAAATCTTTGTTTAAGAAAGATGAGAGAACGATTAAAACCATTGGGTATCAACTATGGATTCTAACTTTAGCTTAGAGGTCATGATTCACAAGGTAAAGACATTGTGTAAATAGCTGAAAAGGCATGTTTCGGAGGACCAAAGTGTGCCACTTCGTCAAAAGAGGGTTAATGATTGTAAGATGCTACAACCATACATGAGGGTGAATAACTGCAAAGACTTTCTTACAAGTTTAAGCCCCTGAAATGGGCTCATTGAAGCAGATATACAACAAAATAAAGGTTGGAGCGCCAATTACTTCCTCAATGGTGTGGAATGACACCTTACAAGTATTACTAGGACGAAAAACACTAAAACTGCTTCAAATAAGGCAAATTATAATGTAGCTTTTACCTCACAAGTCCATTAATAATAGCATGGATCATCCACACTAAATTTGAGGAATATGCCACACTACATGGGATATTGCCAAACAAATACAATGCCTTTTCAATCACCTTAACGTGGAATGATTGAAAGCATCTCATCTCAATGTGGTTGCCTTGTACTCAACAACTTCACAACTTCCTATGAAAATTAACAATTAGCTATGCTTAAGAATTCTCTTGTTTCAGCTATTTCCAATCACATTTCATCTTTAAGCAAAGTGGTTCTGCAAAGTTTCTCACAACTAAGTATGTTGTGACTTGGAAGTCCATTATTCAAATTAAGGACCATTTGCATGAAACATACAAATGGGATAACTTTTCAAGGATCTTCCATGTAAAGAAGGTATCTTTAATATATCAAGGCACTCTCTCTATTCTTACTCTTTAATGGCCTCTTATTGAGCTCGTGACCCTCAACCAATGTTGATAAAAACTCTTGATTGTAAACCACTGTCAACAACAAGGCCATGTTGACCTCCAAAGCATTCAACTTTCAAACAAGTAAATCTTGATTACTCTTTCAGAAAGTACCACTTTTCCTCACCATGTAGGGACCCACCCCATTTTCTTCAACATATTGATATGAGCCTTCACTCTCACATAGTAAAATACATAGCAACCAATAAAAATGAGGCTCATCCACCAATCAAATGATGCCAACATTACTCTAACAGGAAAAACAAGCCATGCACTATCTAAACATGATTTTACAAACACAAAGAATACCGTAAGATAACCAAGAAAAGTAAGAGTAAGTCCGAAAACTAGAAATTTTAAAAATATATATATGCATGTGATGTGTGATAAAGGTCAACACTGCATTCTGTTTTTGTATTAATTGAATCACCTACAAATAAACATTGTTAATCATTTCTCTATTACATTATCCTTGAATTAAATTTGATCAAGCTTATAGGAGGAACATGAAAATTGAGTAACATAAGCGAAATAATCTTGTGTGCTTTATCGTCCTATCAAATAGCTAATGCAAATAATGTCAATTCATAAATAACAAATGTCATTGTGCACTAAAAATAGTGATTGATCAAATGATTCCATGGTTTGAACTTTGGAAGACCTTATATGTGACAGTTGCCTGTCAAATAATCTGGTCATTTTTTAGGATTATCTAAGACACGATGTCTATACCAAGACATCGCAAAAGAAAAAAGTAAGACATAAGGTATTTACTTTAGTTCGAGATCAAATTCAATACCTGAAAGAGCAAAAATGTAAGAGCTACTAGATAAACAACCGCTATTCCATGAACCAGCCGCCAAATTGCTGGATGAGGTCTAATCAATATTCTGTTAAATTCAAGCCATATGGCACTAGTCGTCAACAAGGCACATTAAAATTTTGTTTCTAATATAAATCAATAACAAAAACAGTGCACGTGACAAAGAACACCAACTCCACAGGGCACTTCTTTCAAATCAACCCAAAAGCTACATTATTAAAGACTACTTTATATTCTGCAAAAACTAATCAAAAGTCCAAATGCAACATGAGAAGCATAAATAAGCAACAGGTGCATTACTTACGTTGAGGGTACTTGCAGCAAGCAATAACCAAGAAAAACAGCTATCATTGCCCAAACACCCCTGCAAAATCACAAGATGATATTTTACAACTATCATCAGTATTCAGTGTTAGACAAAATAATATTTATAGGTAAAGCTAAAATGTGTTGTAGATTTCAGTCAGTGCTAATTCTAGAAATTTTCGTTCAAACAAGCAAAAGGATGCTAATGAGTATTAAATCTATGTCCTTTATGTTTAGTTCTCAAAAAAAAAAAAAGTGGTCTGTCTTAACAATGGGAGGACCAGCAATGAAATAGCAACAAAAAAAAACATTTTTCAACAGTGTTTCTAAAGGTGAAAACAAGTTTAACTACAAAGCAGTCTCCTTTCTAGATAGAAATGAAAAATATTGCACAAGCAAGGATGGACGAATGTATTGGAAGCACTTGAGTAGAGTGTCATACTTTGGAGAATTTATTTCATGATCAAAACAAGAGTCACCAGCTTTGTCAAGCTTTTGTGGAAACAAATGTTCTTGAAAGGGCAATTTAAATATAGCTCATAATGAAACTATGAATGGCATTCAATAGCAGGCAACGCAAAAAAAATCTTCTGGATAAATATCACATAACAGGAATTTACACAGTATTGTCATTTTTGCAGAAGAAAGGAAGAAACCTTTGGCTGCCTTTTTGCATGATTTGCAAGTATTGTTCGAAGAGTTCAATTCATTTGCAGTAATATGAAAGCATCACAATGACAAATGAGGAAATCCAATATATGATTCCCTTATAGCATGTTTCATAATGAGATAATAGCACTTCCTAAATTAAGATCAAAAGTTCTGTAATGCACTGCCTCAAGGCAAAACATTACCAGCAGCATAGAGACTCAACGAGAAAAAAGTGACAATTTGGAACAAGAAATGAATAGTTTATGTTAATGTGCTTAAATGAAAAAAAAAGTCAATGGAACTCAAAAGTAGAGGCAGCTAAGTGCCTAAATCACAACCTAAAACAAGCGCTTAAGAAACTACATTA
Organism: Torreya grandis; assembly: GCA_037957365.1. Taxonomy (NCBI): domain Eukaryota; kingdom Viridiplantae; phylum Streptophyta; class Pinopsida; order Cupressales; family Taxaceae; genus Torreya; species Torreya grandis. The sequence continues at coordinate 529,602 of JARHVA010004535.1, forward strand.
ATTATATAAAGAGTAACAATGAAATGTAAAGCAACGTCATTTTCAAAGAAAGTGCTTAGAAATTATCTGCTTCATCATAACGGTCAAAATAAGAAATTTCTCAAGTAAATACACATTACTTATTCTACTCTGTCCAATCTGCACATCAAAGCAAGCGTGTTCTGCCCAGTTCAATCCATAATTTAAACTAAAAATGTTCTTCCAAGCCTAGCACATATTTATATCCTCCATCTGTCTTCAAACTGTGTATGTTAAAACTTGGAGACAATACAATCAGTCATTCTCCAATTGCGAATCCACTTATAAGTTATAATAGATCCTCCAAGTTGTGCTTCCACTCAAGGGAGAAAGAAAGAAAGAAAGAAAGAAATGATATTAATGTCCACAAGTGATCAAAGTAGGCCAATCAACTCCGAAAGGTACAACAGACCTCGGGTAGAAAAGAATCCTTGAAATCACATTTGATTTGAAGTTTTTATAGTCATAAGCAAAACACTAAGTATTTTAACAAAAGGATAAATTATTATATTATATCATGAGGAATATACTTCAAAGTCATCCATTACAATCCAAAAGGATGAAAACAAACTGTTCATGATATGGAGAGAGAGAGAGAGAGAGAGTGAAAATAGCTATCAAAGTAATAGTATAGGGTTTCAGATGGTGGCTAAGCATTGAAGTATTAAAGTATGCTCTTTTGGGTGGTCAAGGAAATATCTGATTAACAATAAAACTCTGAATGTTCACCAAATTTATCATGTACAACAAAAAGGGTCTGCTCATAGAAAACACAAAGTTACATACTTTTGTCAAGCCAAACAATGTAAATGGCTCTTCTTATGTCTGGTCAATTGACCCTTTACTTTTTCAGAATGATTATATGAAAAATGTATATTCAAAAATAGTCTCTTCAAACCTTTTTTGTTTTTCAATTGTAATCCATTCCATTGAAGTTCTTGTTTTCTTAGAGGGTCGAATAAACAATCTATCAGTCATATGTGCACACTTAAAGTATAAGCCCAAAATATTGCATCTAAAAACATTACTGCTAATATTTCACCATAGAAAACCCTTCATAATTCAAGCCTCCAAGACATTCTTTTGTAAATAGAAGAAATTCACAAACAATAGTAGACAGCTTACCTCTTAACAGAAGTCACTCGATCGTTGTTTGTTGTTTTCTCGGGATTTAGTGCTCCACTGGCCCATCTAAAATCAACATATCGGTCAGTACCATCATGTGGAAAGGCAGGCAAGTGCAGCGCATTGAAACTTGCAATTATTGCAAAATATAGAAATTAAGCAATTTACTTTTTAAATACAAAAGGAGCCCCCTCGCTATGGCAACTGTCACATCCTAAAATTTCCATGCACAAACAAATGGATCATCAATTTACGGAAAGGAAAGCTGAATGACGCAAACCAAGTATTTTTAGCTACACAATAAGTCAAGCATTTTAAACAAATTAGGCAAACATATTTTATGCCATTCTGTATTGGTTACCAGTTCAGACCAGATATAATTGATCAGTTTATTTTTAAGTAATTATGGCAGGAAAATCCAACAGAATGTGTAATTAAAGTCGCAATATTTTCTTATTCAATGGAGGCTTTCATCAAAGGAATGTTACGAACTGACAAAATCCAAAAAAACTTCAGGTGGAACATGCTGGGAGCTGTGGTTTAATTCCATGCACAGAAATGGGGATGTGTTACACTTTCTTCCATGCATACTTTCTTAAAAAACTGTAGAACTTTTGTGCTCTGTTCCATACCTTTGATTTGCATTTATTGTCTATTTTTTTACTTTCCATCTCTGTTTTGGGTGGTTTGGGGAGGGTGAGTGGCAGCTGCCATGTTAAGTGTTTAAAACAAAGTGTCATTTCCTGTAACAAACTCTTTGAAGAAGTTCAAATAGACATCATTTTATATGCATGTTCAACATATTATATCAAAAGAAAGATTGTAAACCTTCCTCCCATCACAAAAATATTTATACGAAGGAAATTAACTCTCCAAGAAAGGAAGCAATTGCCTGCAGAATTTGGATTTGGACTCACATTAAAAGACCTGCGCCTATAAGCAACAAGGAGATAGTATGAGGCCTGTAAGCCCATGCTGTCCAAGGATCCAGTTCCTCTGTACTGCCGCACAACTTTGAATCGTCATTTTCTTCAGCTGTGTGTGCTTTTGTAGTCATTGACGTGGGACCATTAAGCTCCATAGACATCTATACTGGCAGCTTCATCCACAGTTGAATAACCAACAAGACAAGAAACTAATCCTGCACAGAATCAGTCAAAACGAGTTACTGTTTTGGAACTCAAACATCAGTATTGACCTTCTAAACAAAGAATTTGTTTTTAAATGCTTTTATTTTTATGCAAACTCTTTTTCATTACAAAACTAGTCTTCCATTTTCCAACTTGACATGAACGGAGGAGGCCATGAAACTGAGGTTTAGAAAGAACAATGAGCAAAGTATATAGAGAAGACTAGAGGGAGGCAAAAGCAACAGATGGTATATAGACTCTGGCTACACACTATTGAGACAAGCATCAACTTACTTGTAAAACATTATATAAAATCACAGAAACCTGTTCCCTCTAGTTTCTAAAGCATTTCAAGAAACAAATAAGATGTGGTGAACTTCAAAAACATTTGGTGCTTCTGAAAAACATAGAAACAAATATTCTCTTCAAGTGAAACTTCCTTGTAACCCTACAGAAAAGCAATGCAAACTGCTCATCAAACAAAGTTAGAAAGAGTGCAACTTACCAATGAGAGAGCTAAATAACACACCGTAGAACCCACTCCTGTTCTCAACTCTTCAGTTTGAATCTATATTATTCCTCTTGTTGGCCTAGTGATACACCATAGAACTCGTCCTTGCTTTCGGGTAAGGACCATGCGCAAAGCTTGGTCAAGTGAATGTAAATTTGGTTAACGCTCTCAAGCGTAATGCCTTCTGCCAAAGCTATAAGCCATTATATTTTAAAAGGTATGTAGATATGCCAAAAAAGAAGAGCTTAGAGCATCAACTAGTGGGTTTATAAAAAGTTTAGACTTTCTTTCTTCCCCTGGATGGAGGAGCTTGTGTTAATCGAAATGTGAACTTTGTGCCTAAATCTAATCAGCTTCCAGTTTAAGACTTCCATATGCCTCTAGACAATGCAAGTCTGTTTTCTGGGACTTGAATCCATTTACACTAATTTCAATCAATTTCCATCTGATTTAATTAATTTTAGTCTTGACCATTAATTTAACTATTCTTGTAGCCCTCACCAATGTGACTTAGCACTTGTACAATGAATAAAATGTTTGTTTATCTCCATTTTTGGATTACGCCTCCAAAGTCAACTTAAATCCATCTATTGAAGTAATATTATAAATTATTTATTTCAAAGCCATTATTGTTTTGCAACAACGCTTTTCTTTGGCATTCCCTAAAGTAACAAGATAATTTTTAGCCAATTCATTTGATAATTTAGGTTTTGCCAGTTATAATTGGCTTTAACTTCTCCCACTAATACAAGCAGTTGCTGTAGCATGTCAATATCTATCTCTCCACGTCTTCTGGTTTGCACTTAGATTAGGGATGCTCAGTCTATGATGTGAACAAAGCTTTAGTTTGGTCCATAAACATGCAAGGAAAATGTTCTAGAGTGTACTAAAGAAAATAAGGAAATGTAGGCAGCTAACACAAAATCAATAGATGAAAATAACCAATATTTTAATTAACAATCTACATGACAAAAAATGATTCGAAGTAATGGATAAAGAATACAAGTTGTTGGTTGAATATTTTGTCGATTAGCGTACTGATAAAAAAAATAGGTCTGATCATCCAAAGTAGGAAGATTGGTCGTCCAAATGTGTAGGTTTACCATATCAAAAGAGGACTAATCTCTCCTCTCATCAAGGGGAGTTTCCCTATAGATATGCTATATATATATATATCTATTTATATATATATATATATAAACAGAAGATAATACTCAAGGGTAGAACAAACCATCCATCTCTCTTTTTTCAGAGATGATGCGTGCAAATCAAAGGAGAAATCTTAGGGATATGACAGAAAGTACTCTTCTTCTTTCAAAAGTACCATTCAGCAAACCACAAGAATCTTTCTGGTAGTAATTGCAAAATGTAACCAAGGACGTGGTAACCAGCAAATTGAGATGTAGCACAAAGTCTCCACCTGAATTGCTCAAGAGTGAGATACTAAGGACAATGAGGGCACAAAGTCATCCCAAGGTCCTTTACACCGATACAAAAAGAAAACACACTAAACGCAATTGTGGGGGCACAAAGTCTCTCCACAATTGGCTTCAAGACACTTTCCTGACTACTTTCACTAATTCTGCTTATGGAATTAAAGGAACAGCAAATATATTAAGGAAAAAGACATAAGAACAGTTTCTCCAACAACAAAGATATCACAGCACAAAGTCTGAAAAGTCACTTGCTTTCTTATTCCAATAACAAAATATGATCAACTATCTGAGCTCAAAGTCTCAGTAATGCCTTTCAATTTGGGCAGAGTTTTGTTTTTGATAATCAGAGAGAGAGATATTCCCATTCAATAAAAGAGTCCCTTATATAGCCTCTTCAAGAAGTACTTGGGAACAGTAACACATCATGTTGCATTGAATTTTGTTAAGAAGACATGCTGGAATTTAGGGGCTTTTACCCATTTGCTTTTCTCAATGTAGAGAAACGGGTCACGCTATTGAAAGTTGGCATCTTTCAACATCCACCTAGCAGTCTACTTCTAGGAACATATTTGATGCGCAAATGTTTCTGGTCATTCCTCCTTTTCTGGTTATTTGAATCGGGTCCTCGATTCAGTTCGATGCTCTGTTCCTTAGTCGTTTCCTACTAGTCTTTTGAGAACCCTGTGAAAGATGACACTTGGCAGCTTCCGCTGCATTTGATACTGTGCCTCAATAGATGACACGTGGCAGCTTCCGATGTGACTTTATACTGTGCCTCAATAGATGACACGTGGCAGCATAGCGGGTTTTCTGTTTCTTCGGACTTTTCTTTCGGAGGAAAAAGTCCGAGGCAATTCTTTCGGACAATTTGTCCGAAAACTTTTGCCGGGGGAACTTTTTCGAAGGAAATGTCTATTTGTCACTTGTGTCGGGGGAACTTTTCCGAAGGAAATCTCTTTGCTCTTTTGGCCTTTGAATTGGTCCATTTGCCTCCTTCCTGCCCTCCGCAAGGGCTGTTTGAGCTCCAAATTAGCCTTTCAGGGTTTTGCAACGGTTCACTTCGGCTTTTGAGTGTCCTCCGAAAGGGCTGTTTGCCCCTTGAAAATTTGCCTTAGTCGATTTTATGTGAATCTCAAATTGTGACACGTGGCAGCATCCGCTGCTCTTAGAAACAAAGTGAAATGAGGCTCGGAAGACGACACTTGGCAGCATCAGCTGAGTTCTGTCGGGTTTTTTGTTTCCTTCCTTAGTCACTTTTGCCACGGAGATTCCCTCCGCAAGGGCACTTGTGTCTTTGACGCTTGGGGCAATCCTTTGAACTTGTCGCTTGAACCGACCGATTGAACCAACTTTGGTTCAACAGTTCAATGGTTCATTCCCTTGTTTCTATTGACCGCTTGAACCAAGATTCTTTAAAACAAGTCTCGTTGAACGCGTTGAACCTTTGAACCAAAGTGGTTCAAGGTTCAACGGTTCAATGGTTCATTCCCTGAAAATGACTAAGTGTCGGAAACTTGTTCTTTTGATTGAACCTGCCTGTAGAAGCCTTTGAACCTACTGAACCATTAGTCTGTCACTTCCTTGTTCTTTCTAAGCTCTTTGATCTTCATCGCACTGGTTGAACCTTTGAACCTGTGAACTCGTTGAACCCTTTGGTTCAAAGTTCAACGGTTCAATGGTTCATTCTTTTTATTTAGCTAAGTCCTTTTGATCTTTTTTGAACCAAACATGTTGAACCATTTGGTCGTTGAACCTGTTGAACCATTGAACCTTTGAACCAAAGTGGTTCAATGGTTCAACGGTTCAAACTTTCTTCTCTTTGATAAGTGTTTTGAAGCTGTTGAACCTTGAAGCAGTTGAACTTTGAACTTTGACAAATGCGCTTAACTCTTGCTGCTAATATTGAACCTTTGAACCCATGGAACCCATGGAACCAAAATGGTTCAAGGTTCAACGGTTCAATGGTTCAATCCTTGCTTAGAAGCTTGCCGATGAAGTCTTTTGATTGAACCTTTTCGTTGAACCAACTTTGAAATCGCCTAAGTGTTGAGAGCTTGTTTCTTTCTTGTAGAGTCCGTAGAAATCAACCTGTGAAGGCCGTAGAACTTGGCCTGCAGAGTCCGTAAATTTTCTTCCTGCAAAGTCCGTAGATTTTCTTCCTGCAGAGTCCGTAGATTCAAGCTTGCAGAGTCCGTAGATTTTCTTCCTGCAGAGTCTGTAGATTCTCTGAGAAGCTTGAAAAATGAGGAATTTGAATGCTCAGAACAAAATTCGAGAAGGGAAGAGATTGTTTTGGTCTGTTGAACCAAAATAGTTCACATGTTGTCCCAAAAATGAGAAGTCTATTTTTGGGAACAACAGCTGGCTCTAGTTGGGGAACTTCTATCAATTGTAAAAAAGAATTGAAGGGAGTAGAATCCAGAATCTCCAGTGTCTTCATGTGTACCATTGGGCTATGGAGTCATGTTACCCAAAAATGGAAGGCATCAAAAATGGAAACAAACAAAACAAAACAGAATTAAAAACTATACAAATATACATATGTACAAATGAAATGATCTGATACTTCAAGAGTTGAAGTGTTTCAGATGCTGCCCACTGTGAGGCAGATAAAAGAGTGTGTCATCTTGATATTTCAGCAAAAAGTTGTTTTCACGATTGTGTTGATGAATTATAAATGGGCCTCTCCAAAGGGAGTCGAACTTTCCATGCATCCCTTTTGGTTCTCTCCTTTTGTCCCACAGCAAGACTTGATCCCCAATCCGGAAATCACGATTTTTGGCCTTCTGGTCAAAGAGTTTCTTTACCAGACTTTGATGAGCAGCAATTCGGTCCACCACCATGGTTCTTTGTTCATCCAGCTAAGTCAAGCACATGATTCTCTTATCAAGAGAGCTTTCATATGTCTGATCTTCAATTGCCTTTGCCAGTTTCAAGGCTGGCAATTCTAAGGTGATTGGTATCTCAGCATTGATACCATAAAGAAGTTGAAAATGAGACATACCAATTGCCCTTTTTGGTGTGATTTTGTCTGCCCATAGAGCATCAATCAATGCTTTATGTCATGTCCTTTGATTGTCATCTGCTAGCTTCTTGATGATAGTTACCAGGTTCTTATTGTTTGATTCAGCTTGTCCATTCCCTTGTGAAAAATAATCAGAAGAGTGAGAGTGTAATTCCATAATGAAAACAGAATTGTGTAATCTCCTGGGAGGTGAAACAAGCTACATTGTCAATAACAATTTTGGTTGGAACTCCAAACCTGGAAATTATATTCTCCTTGAGAAAATTGCATACAACTTCTGAAGTAGCATGCTTAGTTGGGATTGCTTCTACTCACTTGGTGAAATAGTCAGTTGCTGTAATGACATAATCATGTCCAGCGCTTGAAGATGGGTTTATAGTCCCAATAAAATCAATCCCCCATTGCTGGAAAGGTTCTTCTATGATCACTGGCTTGAGAGGCAAGGCAGCTAACTTGGGTCTTCCAACAAATTGTTGGCAGAGTTCACATTTTCTCACCCACTTATATGCATCTTGGAAAAGAGTTGGCCAGTAATACCTGGCTCGTAGAATCTTGTAAGCAATCACAGGAGCAAAAAAATGTCCTCAAGCTAGATTGTGGAAAGATTTCAAAAGTTGGCTTTGTTGCTCTTTGTCTACACAGCGAAGAAATACTCCATCTATGCTTCTCTTGTACAAGCCTTTGTCCCAAAGGACAAAATTGGCAGCTTTCAACTTGATAGTCCTCCTTTCTTTATAAGACAAATGAACAGGACATTCACCATAAGCAAAGAAATGAGCAATACCTAAATACCACTCATTAGTAGTAGAGACAAAAAGGACTATTGGTGTATCTTCCACTTCAACTTCTTCATGCTGTGTATCTTCTGGCTTGTTGTCAGCAATTAATTGGCATAGGCCTTTTCCCCTGACCAGCTTTGTTGGCTTGATGTCTAGATCAAACTCTTGAATCTTTGCAATCCAATGGCCTCTTTTTGTGCCAAACTCCTGCTGAGTTAATATGAACTTGACTGTAGTGTCAAGAACTAAAGCAGTAGTATGTGAATTCAGAATACAGAAGCGAAAATATTTGACTGCTTTCACCACTACATAAGCATGCTTCTCTACGTTTGAATACTTCATCTCATGGGTTTTGAGAGGGCAACTCATGAAAGAAATGAGATATTCTATACCTTCCTTGTCCAGTTGAACAAGAATTGTTGAAAGCGTGTGTTCAGAAGCATAGCTGTATATGATGAAATCTTTGTTGTAATTTGGACAAACCAAGGTAGAGGCGTGGGCAATAGCAATCTTGATATCCTGAAATGTTGACTTGCCTTCTTTAGTCCAACTGAAGGTGGTCTTCCCTTTCATCATGTTCACAATGTGTCTAGTCTTCTTAGCAAATTCGAGGATGAACCTCCGTAAGAAATTCACCTTTCCGAAGAAAGAGTGAACAACATTTTTATTTGTAAGCAAATTAAGCTCTTGAATAGACTTGACTCTGTCTGAGTCAATCTTTATGTCTTCTTTAGACACAATGTGTCCAAAGAGTTTCCCCTCTGTTACTCCAAAAACAGACTTCTTAGAGTTCAAGGAAATACCATTCTGGCGGCAGCGCTCCAGCACTTGTTGTAAGTGGCGTATATGATTAGAACGATGCTTTGAAAAGACAGTCAAGTCATCAAGGTATACCACTATGATTTTACCCATCTCATCTTTGAAAGCCAGGTCTATTGCTCTCTGAAAGGTGGCGCCAGCGTTTATCAAGCCAAAAGGCATTCTTCTACATGCAAATGTACCCCAAGGTGTGGTGAATGCAGTCTTGTGTTGGTCTGCTTCACCAACTTCAACTTGATTATAACCTGAGAAGCCATCTAGCATTGATAACATCTCTGAACCTGTCACTGTTTGAAGCACTTGATCCATGATTGGCAAAGGGTAATTATCTTTCAAAAATGACTGATTTAGATTCTTGAAATCTACACAAATGCGAATTTCGCCATTCTTCTTCCTTACAGGCACTATGTTTGCAATCCATGTGGAATAATGGATTGAGAGGATGATTCTAGCATTTAACATTTTTTGTATCTCAGACAGAATCGTCCCTGATATTTTCGGATTGTACTGTCTGGATTTTTGCTTATAGGGCATTGAGTCAGCCTTGAGAGAAATGTCATGGCGGATTTCATCAAGTTTGAGAGACTTCAGGTCATCATAAGAATATGCTAAGACATCCATGTATTGACGGAGTAAAGTGGTGAACTTGAATCTTTCTTCAGGGGTGCAGCACTTACCAATGTTAACCATCTTGAGATTTTTTTTAGTAGTCAGATTTACTTGATCGAATTCCTGAGAGAAGCTTGAATCTGTTTGTTGTTGTTTGATGAATCTATCATGCTTGTCAAACAATTTCTCAAAAGAAACCAGGCCTTTGGGAATTTTATTTCCTTTTAGCTGTAAGAATTCTTCATTTATATCTGAACTAGATTCAGAGGCTGATTCATACTTCTGAGATTCACTGCCTTCAAAACGTAGTTGTTCAAAATTGTCTTTTCGTTCCAAGAAGGCAATGATTTGATGATCACCATTGAATACTTGCCAATGATCAGCATTGTCAGGAACACTTGGTCTACAGACTAGCTCAATAGTATACCTGTCTTCTTTGAAATTTGAGTGAGGAACTAAGAGAGTCCCTGAAACAGCAAGTGCATCAGCTCTGTCATTAGATTCTCTGGGTATTGCAGAAATGTTGAAAGCATCAAAGCTTTCAATTTGGTCCCAAACCAGGTTGCGATAATGGCGTAATATTTCATTCTTGGTTTGGTATAAGTTTCTCACTTGGCAAACCACCAATTCAGCATCCCCTTTGGCATGAAGAAACTTGATGCCTTTGTCTTAAGCAGCCTTCAATCCAAGCAACAGAGATTCATATTCAGCTGTATTATTAGTGTTGCTAAATTGTAATTTGTAAGATGAAGGAAACATATCTCCTTGAGGAAATATCAACACAATCTCGGCTCTCGAACCGGTAGAGGAACAGTTGCCATCACATTCTAGAGTCCATACTTCATCAAATACTGATTCTTCTTTAGACTTTCCTTCATTAGAGAGGGAGGGTCCTTCATTTGTATTGCAACCTACTAGTTCTTCTGCTATTCTAGTTGAACTAATTTCTGGGTTGACACTTTCAAGAATTTTATCAGATGTTTCATGCACTTCGTCTGTAAATAGAAAGTAGTTACCAATACCTGAAGATTCAAAAAAAATTTGAGCTTCAGGGACTGATGTTTAGGTGACCACGTATTTTGCCTCCTTTTCAGGGAGCAATCTCTTCATTACGTCTTTGACAGAGATTCTTGCCTCAAACAGGTCCATGCTTAGTTCTCTTCCCAAGTCCTTGCACAAATTTCGTCCGAACAAAATGCCATAGGATGCTGAGACATCAGCCACCAAGACAGTCATCTTAATTATCTTGTCTGAAAAGGCTGCAAATGCAAATTGGGCATCTTTGATTTGCTCCAGCAATGGGTACTTGCTTGTTTTTCATGGAGAAACATCTCCCAAATGTCTTGGTCAGTGTGAGGCCAAGAGATTCAGCTACTTTAGCAAGCTTGACATTGTCAGATACGCCTAAGTCTATAATACAATTACTTAGCTTGTGACCATTTATTAACAGGGAAACATAGAAAGGTTTTATTTTTCCAGGGGCAGCTGGAGGAGTAATGACAAAATTATTCGGAATGGGCATGTTTTTTGGGAAATCAAGAGTTACCTTTTTAGCTTCTTGTCCTGCAGAGATGGTTTGGTTCTTGACACATTAGACCAATTTATCCAATTGATCAAGATTGGACTGCAAATATTCAAATTCAAACATTTGTATTTTGGTCTTTTTGACATGATCAATTATGTCAAATGGCTAAATTGGATTAGGAACAGAGGAAGGTATTTCAACCTTTTGAGTTTTAGGAGGGATAGGAGGAGAGCTGGTTTGCGAAATTGAAGTAGAAGGTGAAGGTGAAATTGATGTGCTTACCTTTTAGGTGATCACCGAATCCTTTGACTGGAAAGGCAAAGTAGTTCCACGCTTAAAATTGTAATTGTTGGTTGAGGTTGCTCCTCTGTCTTCTCTTTATCAGCTTGCTGGACTGATTGGTTCTTGGACCTGGTAAACATTGCATATGATCCATCAAAAATTTCTCCTTTGCTTCTGGGTTCATCTTGGTAATTCAAAAAACCAATGTGGAGTCGCCAGCTGATTCTTCTTGATTTTCTACAAGAAGATCAGCGTCAGTTTTTTTATTCAATTCAGGCTGAAAAGAGAACTCTGAATCTACTTCAAGATATCCCATTGCTGAATTGGTTGGAGGAACTTCCAGGGCAAGTTTCCCTTGTGGGAGAGGAAGACGATTTTGTTGCCCTTGATTCCTGGCAGCATTGCCTTGATATGACTGATTTGGAAATGTCCTTCTTGGCATATTTATGTATGAAGGAGCAGAAGACACTCCTTGCGCCATTTGCTTTTTAAGGCAAACAACTCATTTGCCAACTTCTGCACCATTGGATCTGTGGTGTCTGTAGATGAATATTCAGAAGACGATGAGGGTCTATTTTTATTTGGATCTCTTCTTATCTTCCCTGCTAAGATGAGATCATCTTCTACTTCAGTGGCCAAATGTTGGGCTGCAGCAAGATCTATTTGACCAGCACTTCTCAAAAGAAAACTTACTTCAGGTAACTGAAAATTAATGAAGAAGCATTTGAGATTCTCAGTTGTAGGTCGAGCAATTAAAGGAATTATATTTCTCAATTTGTCAAATTTGGCTATGAAGTCCCTCATTGGTTCATGAGGTTCTTTCTTCATCTGTGTAAGTTGAGCCAGAAGTGCATGTGCATCTTCTGCAGGTTTGAATCTGGCTTCAAACTTAGCTTTGAGGGTATTCCAATCAATTACTGACCGAACCTGTAGATGATAAAACCAATCTGCAGCAGCACCTTGTAATATTTCTACAAATAGCCTGACTGCTACATCTTCAAATTCTACTTCAATTATGCCACAGGCTATGCTGAAGGCTGCAATGTGTTCATCAAGATGAACTTTTCCATCACCATAGAATTTGGAAAAATTCTTCCTTGAACTGCGTGGAAGCTCATGTAGAGGTGGAGTAAGATTGAGAGGACCAAAAGAATTATCCCATGGGCCTTGAGTTGCCATTATATGACTATTAAAAAGAGGAATAACAAATCTCAGAGGAGTAATTATTGGCAAAGCTTTATCAACAGCAGAAGTGGATACTTCGTTTGGCAATGGAGATCTCACTTTAGTAGGAGGAAAGCTCGTGGTTCATTGGAGGCGAGATGGTGAAGGAAACAAATCAAAATTACTTTGTTGTACCAACTCGAATATAGGGTCAACAATTACTTTAGCCCTTTGGCTTCGTGTATACCTTGAATCTATCAGATTGTGAAACAAAAATGGAAAAGAATTGACCTTGCTTTAGTTTGAAACTTGAGGCTTTAAACTGCGCGTTCTTTCCTAGTTAGTGTGGAGGTAAATGGTAAGGTTATAATAATAATGGGTAAAACACAGAAATGGAATGGAGTCTATAATGGATAATGGTAGAGACTGATTCCATCTGAAACTTGAGGTTTCAGAATGCACATAACTATATCCCCAGCGGAGTCGCCAAAAACTGTTGGTTGAATATTTTGTCGATCAGCGTACTGATAAACAAAATAGGTCTGATCATCCAAAGTAGGAAGATTGGTCGTCCAAATGTGTACGTTTACCACATCAAAAAGGGATTAATCTCTCCTCTCATCAAGGGAAGGTTCCCTATAGATATGCTATATATATATATAAACAGAAGATAATACTCAAGGGTAGAACAAACCATCCATCTCTCTTTTTTCAAAGATGATGCGTGCAATCAAAGGAGAAATCTTAGGGATAATGACAGAAAGTACTCTTCTTCTTTCAAAAGTACCATTCAGCAAACCACAAAAATCTTCCTGGTAGTAATTGCAAAATGTAACCAAGGACGTGGTAACCAGCAAATTGAGATGTAGCACAAAGTCTCCACCTGAATTGCTCAAGAGTGAGATACTAAAGACAATGAGGGCACAAAGTCGTCCCAAGGTCCTTTACACAAAAACAAAAAGAAAACACACTAAAGGCAATTGTGGGGGCACAAAGTCTCTCCACAGTTGGCTTCAGGACACTTTCCTGACTACTTTCACTAATTATGCTTATGGAATAAAAAGAACATAATATATATTGAAGAAAAAAACATGAGAACAGTTTCCCCAACAACAAAGATATCACAGCACAAAGTCTGAAAAGTCACTTGCTTTCTTATTCCAATAACAAAATATGATCAACAATCTGAGCTCAAAGTCTCAGTAATGCCTTTCAATTTGAGCAGAGTTTTGTTTTTGATAATCAGAGAGATATTTCCATTCAATAAAAGAGTCTCTTATATAGCCTCTTCAAGAAGGACTTGGGAACAGTAACACATCATGTTGCATTGAATTTTGTTAAGAAGACACGCTGGAATTTAGGGGCTTTTACCCATTTGATTTTCTCAATGTAGAGAAATGGGTCACGCTATTGAAAGTTTGCATCTTTCAATATCCACCTGGCGGTCTACTTCTAGGAACATATTTGATGCGCAAATGTTTTTGGTCGTTCCTCCTTTTCTGGTTATTTGAATCGGGTCCTCGATTCAGTTCGATGCTCTGTTCCTTAGTCGTTTCCTACTAGTCTTTTGAGAACCCTGCGGAAGATGACACTTGGCAGCTTCCGCTGTGACTTTATACTGTGCCTCAATAGATGACATGTGGCGGCTTCCGCTGTGACTTTATACTGTGCCTCAATAGATGACACGTGGCAGCATAGCGGGTTTTCTGTTTCTTCGAACTTTTCTTTCAGAGGAAAAAGTTCAAGGGAATTCTTTCGAACAATTTGTCCGAAAGAATTGTCTCTTTGTCACTTTTGCCGGGGGAACTTTTCCGAAGGAAATATCTCTTTTGTCACTTTTGTTGGGGGAACTTTTTCGAAGGAATTCCCTTTGCTCTTTTGGCCTTTGAATTGGTCCATTTGCCTCCTTCCTGCCCTCCGCAAGGGCTGTTTGAGCTCCAAATTAGCCTTTCGGGTTTTTGCAACGGTTCACTTTGGCTTTTGAGTGTCCTCCGAAAGGGTTGTTTGCCCCTTGGAAATTTGCCTTAGTCAATTTTATGTGAATCTCAAATTGTGACACGTGGCAGCATCCGCTGCTCTTAGAAACAAAGTGAAATGAGGCTCGAAAGACGACACTTGGCAGCATCCGCTGAGTTCTGTCGGGTTTTTTGTTTCCTTCCTTAGTCACTTTTGCCACGGAGATTCCCTTTGCAAGGGCACTTGTGTCTTTGACGCTTGGGGCACTCCTTTGAACTTGTCGTTTGAACCGACCGATTGAACCAACTTTGGTTCAACAGTTCAATCGTTCATTCCCTTGTTTCTATTGACCGCTTGAACCAAGATTCTTTGAAACAAGCCTCGTTGAACCCGTTGAACCTTCGAACCAAAGTGTTCAAGGTTCAACGGTTCAATGGTTCATTCCTGAAAATGAATAAGTGTCGAAAACTTGTTCTTTTGATTGAACCTGCCTGTAGAAGCCTTTGAACCTGTTGAACCATTAGTCCATCACTTCCTTGTTCTTTCTAAGCTCTTTGATCTTCATCGCACTGGTTGAACCTTTGAACCTGTGAACTCGTTGAACCCTTTGGTTCAAGGTTCAACGGTTTAATGGTTCATTCTTTTTATTTGGCTAAGTCCTTTTGATCTTTTTTGAACCAAACGCGTTGAACCATTTGGTCGTTGAACCTGTTGAACCACTGAACCCGTTGAACCTTTGAACCAAAGTGGTTCAATGGTTCAACAGTTCAATGGTTCAAGCCTTCTTCTCTTTGATAAGTGTTTTGAAGCCGTTGAACCTTGAAGCGGTTGAACTTTGAACCTTGACAAATGCGCTTAACTCTTGCTGCTGATGTTGAACCTTTGAACCCATGGAACCCGTTGAACCAAAATGGTTCAATGGTTCAATCCTTGTTTAGAAGCTTGCCAATGAACTCTTTTGATTGAACCTTTTCATTGAACCAACTTTGAAATCGCCTAAGTGTTGAGAGCTTGTTTCTTTCATGTAGAGTCCGTAGAAATCAACCTGTGAAGCCCGTAGAACTTGGCATGCAGAGTCCGTAGATTTTCTTCCTGCAGAGTCCGTAGATTCAAGCCTACAGAGTCCGTAGATTCTAGCCTGCAGAGTCCGTAGATTTTCTTCCTGCAGAGTCCGTAGATTCTCTGAGAAGCTTGAAAAATGAGGAATTTGAATGCTCAGAACAAATTTTGAGAAGGGAAGAGATTATTTTGGTCTGTTGAACCAAAATAGTTCACATGTTGTCCCAAAAATGAGAAGTCTGTTTTTGGGGACAACACTAGTGGCTGGCAAAAAATTTGCCAATGGACCTGTCAAAATGCAAAAGTTCAGGAGCATGTGCCTCAGTCACTAGTGATGGAACGATGAAGCGTAAACAAATGTAATGAACACTTCTACCAAGCTCCGTACCTATAAAGAGTTGAATACTTAAGGACTAAGATATGTGGGCTGATTGGTAATAAGAGTATGAAATAAATGAGAAGTGTGGGCTTCATCAAATTGTAATAAGGATATTTGTACTCCTTATATCCTTAGAATCTATGTGGAAATGATGGTATGCTAAGTTACTTAGTTTAAAGTAATTCAATTCATAAGTTGCTCACATTTTTCTCAAAAATGAACGTGTATGTCTAATAAATGGCCACATAACAGACTTCTACAATTGGTTTATTGTCTTTCTAGATGGAAGTCGTCAAATAACAGAACGTAGCAATTCCATAAAAATGGGCCCATATAAACACACTAATTCAACTCCTACTGCCTAGGTACTTTAAAGTGCTTCAAACTAACAAACGTACTTCGGACTAGACTCAGGCCTGTGAGAGTTATTTAAACTAAAACACTTTAAAAGCCCAATAAAATATGTAAATATTATCCACGTCAAGGTGCGATATATTAGACCAATGGCAAAAAAAAATCCAATTCAATTTTTAAACAATCAAAAAGTTTCTGACAAAGAAACATTCCTTTCTCAAAATAATCCTGTAAGGTGTCACGAAAAGTTTACTTTTTCTACTCAACCTATATTTCCACCAGTTAACCCTCAATCACTGTTTCTGTGACAAAAATGTAGTACAAAACATCAATAAAATAAAACACTCATTACAAAGACCAAAAAGCAATTTGAGTAAGATATTCAAGAAATGTGGAGAGGAAACCAATTTAAATCACCCAAACCTATGCAGTGTCAGTTAGTCTATGGTAGCATCCAAAGTATTCAGGGAGAAAACTACTGTTCAGAAAATTTAGGTAATGGCATCTGTTACTGCAGACAAAAGGAGGGGATGTTATTTGAACCCTTAACCGAATGAAATAAAAAGAGAAATCCTGCAAGGTAAAATACAAGGTAGCAAAATGCAAACAATTCCTTACATATCAAAACGAGGACAACTTAAACTACTTACCGCTCTGTGGCCACATAAGTTGGCAGGAGTGCTGTTAAACTAAATTATAGAACATATATATGGCTACTTTAATTTACTATAAGTAGACAGAAGGACTATCAGAAGCTGTAAAGAATGAGAACATACAAAGTCAAACGATGAACCTGATAAATTGAATTGTTTCTCCATGAAGCCACAAAAAATGAAAATATAACATGGCTGTTCCCCCGGTGGAATGCGCATCGAGCACAGCTGGAATCAACATGCAGCGAAAGCGTCCCTGGCAAGCTTTGTCAGGATGAATTTAGTTTTCTGTTTAATAAAATCGAATAACGCAATAGTTCTCAATGTGGGCAACATAGGAATGAATACTGAGAGCCTTCCTGAGGTCTTCCTAGATAAATGTAATCTTTTTTAAATTTAAACTATGCATAGATTTGTGTGGATTGAATGAATCAAATACAAACTATTGTCATTTTAGGGAATTATGTTTGGAAGTAACACCTAGATTTTGAGAAGATTCTGTTCAAATACAGTCTCCAATAAGATTCTCGATTCGACACATCTCAATCAGATGGAAAGCAAAAAACAACCCGCACTGGGGAAACCATAGACAATGATTATCCAACCTTTATCAATGCTGGCCGGTGTATAGACTAACATGCCAAAGATAATAGGTAAAATTACACAGATATTTGCCTGGTCCAGGAAATCTGAAATCAAGACAATCAACCAAGGTGCCTGCAGATTTCAAGCTCTACTAAGAGCATAACATACTTGCAAATTTCAAGCTCTTAATGGCCACAGAAACCAAAGCCACATAAGGAACTGATGACTCTCCCCTTATTTACGAATGAGAATATTTATGTAGAGGAGTTCTTGCTCCTAAAGCTTGATGGAAGGACTTATAGCTGTTAGACTTTTTGCTATAAGACAATGGAAAAAGGACCTGCAATTGATCAGTAGCAGTCATGCATGTTAACCTAAAGTGACTTTTAAAATCCTTCAAAATTAGGCATCATAGCCTTTGGCAGAGAAGAAAGCATACCTTAGAAAAGAAGGGGTCTTGGTAGAAGAAGAAAAAGAACGTAACAGTCACAAGGAAAAAAGATGAAAAGCTAGCTAGTTATATCAGTGTGCTTTGCAATGCAAGCCCAGAATAATAAAATACCATAGCAATTGAAATTATTGCCATTGTCTTTCTCTAACATTCTGATTAAAAAGATAATTCAATCCATCATTAACAAGAAAGTTATACTTAGTAACCTTCACTTATCATAACCCAACTGGGTATTATTTTTTTCCTTTTTTCTAAAGCACTTAGATCTTAATTGGAGAAGAAAGGCCACCTCGAAAAAGCAAAGTCAGCCATAAATGAAGCAAAAATATATAGAGTAAGTGTGACAAGGAAAATATTGCTCTGACAATGAAACATCACTGACAAAATCCATTCCTTACTGCTTACACTGCAAGCAAATCAGGGTCGATCCAAGTTTTCTCTGCAAAGGTCCTAAATTGAAGAAAAAGCTGCACAAATTGGCAGTATGAAAGGAACTTTATATATATATATATATATATATATATATATATATATATATAATTGTCCTTGCAGGAAAAATGTATCTATACTGTCCCAAATATGCACATATGGGGGACGTTTCTGGGGGGGTTCTCTTCTATCCTTATCAATAGAAAAAAAAAATGGGTGTTGGTTATTATTCACAGAATTTACTAGAAATGGCATATATCAGTATACAAGAGATGAGAATATGTAGGACACCTCAACCTAGCGTGGAAGAAATTGTTTAAAAAAAAAAAACACCAACTATCGTAGAAGTCAGGTTCCATTGGAAACACCTACAGGTATCATTTAAAATGTACAAAAAACCTCGTATGAACAAAAACCCTCATTCTACACTGTTGGTGAAAAAAACTCACCGCAATAAAAATGTCTGAAACTCGCTTCCTTTTTCTACTCAACCAAGATTGCCATCGATTAACCCTCAGTCATTGTTTCTGCACACGAAAATCTTCAAATTTAAAACACTGGCTCAAAATGTTTACCATATATAACACTCGTTACAAAAGCCAAAAAGCAATCTGATAAAGATATTCCAGAAAACCAAAGAACTCAGCAGTTTAAATCGCTCAAAATTATGCGGTGTCCATGCAAGTTTAAATTTCTTCAACTGTAAAAGCTACTATTCTGAAATTTTAGTTAAGAGCATCAGTTACTGTAGACAAAAGAAGTGGATGTTATTCGAAACCTTAACCTAATGAAATGGAATGAGAATTCTCGCAAGGTAACGAAAACTAAATATTTTATTACAAATCACAAGAAGGACAAGTAAAACTACTTACGGCTCTGTGGCCGAGATGGTAGGAGTGTCTTTAAAACCCAATTGCGGAACATATATGTTGTTAGTTTTATTTATTATAAGTGGATGCAAAGACCATCAGAAGCTGCAAAGAATCGAACTATGGACCTGCCGAATTGGATTGTTTTTCCATCCAGCCAGAAAATATGAAAATAGAACGTCGCCGGTCCCCAGGTGGAACATGCAGGGAAAGACTGAAAGCGTCCGACTGTTTATAAGTGCGGGAAGTAAGGCCTTCTGCACTAAAAAGTTTAAATTAGTAAAGAGTAATGTCCGAAATATGGACGTTGATTGGTTGACGGACATTATTTTATTCTGTGAGGGAAAAGACTTATCTTTTCGGAAACTTTAAAATAAAATATAAAAAACCATCATGTGATTAGAAATTGGACACCCAAAAAAATCACGCGAAGATGAGAAAACAAACTTAGATTATTTAGAGTCGTGTTTATGAGTTACGCTCTTTAAGTTGCTTTGAAGGTGGTGTTTTAATAATAATAATAATAATAATAATAAAAAATTTAACGTCCACGAGACTAAAAATAGCTTATGGGACATCAAGACAACTCAAGCAGATTTAAGTAGTACTGTTCGCTTCTTGTGTAGGCTGATGATGAGCCCCCCTAATTGCTCAATGTACTCTTCGTTGAATAGGTTATGCCAAGCACTGTCACATATAGTATCCGCAAATTTATCTCTGCGATCCTTGTAGGCCTCACATTCTAGAATAAAGCGCTGTTCAGTTTCCACTTTCTTAGAATTGCAAAATCTACAAATATGGAAAGTGGTTTCACATCAACATGTAATACATTCATTTAAAAAAAAGTGTAATTTTATAGAGTTGATCAGATTTATTTTAATATGATATTATAAATTAGAGATAAGTGTAATAAAAAATATTTTGAAATAATTAAAATGTGTAAAGATAAGGTTTTGAGAAAAGTATTGAATTGTCATAATTTTTTGTACAATTAAAAGGTAAAATTAGTGGGAAATAGATTCAGAGAACAAGATAAATAAAATTTATAAATTTTGGAGTGCATTGAAAACATTCACAAATGGACCATAATTGTATTGTTATGTTCTTGACACTATAATTCTATACTACTACGTTCTTGTTAACTATGGAATTCTTTAAAATAAAATTGACAACTTTGATCCTCTGCTCGAAGGCTGTGAAAACATCTATTACTTTTCTAGAATTTATTGCAGATCGCTGAGAAATTGATCTCCTTCCTTGAAACCCTAATTAGCTCACAACGCCTTGCAACACTTTTAAAAATGGATGGTCATTAAGGAGTCTATCTCAATTAAACCCATGCTCTTAGATAAGTTGTAAACCAACATTTAATGAAATTCAACATGCAATCATGGATGCAAACCCTAATCCTTATATGAATTTTCATTATTATACCAAATGGCACAATACAATGTGAAGACTCCAAATCAAACTCTTTATTAAGCACTTCAATTTTTACTCTTCAATACAAACTAGACATGTTTCTTATCATTCTTAACCTTTTCATCAAACTCTTGCTTTTCATTCACTTGTACCTTGCTTATCCTATATGCATTAATGCACCTATGCATTTATGCTTTTCTCACATTCAAATTAGACCCCGTTGGTGTGCAAGTCGGCACACAAAGGATGGGAACGATGAAAAAAGAAGCATCAAATGAACCCCCTGGCAAAAATGGACCATGATTGTAATGGTATGGTCCTCGTTGCTATGGTTGTGGTCAACCAGAATCATATTATTATGCTCTTGGTCAAAGCCAAAAAAATATAAACATAAAGGGAAGGAGAAAGAAAACAAGATGAAGGAGATGTAAATGGGGCCCAAATAGAGAAAACATGTATCAATAAGAACTTGATATTAATTGATGATTGTAGACACTAAAATATAGTATTTTGACACTTGGTAATGTCAATCTTGACCTACACGTGTTCTACATGACTTGTACATCTCCAAACAGTTTTTACTCACCATTCTCGCACACTTACATGCTAGTTATGAGCCTGATCCATTATAAGTTGCTATCACTCACCTACAAGAACCTCTCAATTTATGTTAAATCAATTAAATATCCTATTCAAACATTTCTAGAATAACAAATTTGCATTCATATCTCCTAGACAATAACATCACACTTAGACAACAATGTTGATGTTATTATCTTAAGACTAATGTTACCACCTTTTGCCTAACAATGACTATTTTTTGAAATTAAACCCTTCATATAGATCATTTCATTCACCTATCATGTCGGTGGCATGAGAAATTACCCAAATGGACTCATATAAATTCAAATCAAACCCACACTTAGTACTCACTTGACACTTGTAGACGCTTCACTTCCATCACTTCCTTGTCAAAATTGATATTTGAATGAATTTCTATAATAACGTGCAAATCAAACTGGAATCTACCAATTATACCAAATCAATCCATACAACTATTGTGTACATCTTGAAACACATTGGTGCATCCCTAATTAGGGCAATACACAGCATCAGATCATCAATTTTGCTAACGACATCCCAAATCAATCGACTGCTTTGTTAATATCAACTTGGTTCAATTAAATCAAATGATTAATTAAAATATAATTTTACAAAAGGACCACATCAACGTAATCAAGTTTTTAATATCTAATCGACTTTGATTAGCTAATTAGTCAATCACTAATAGGAAAATCCATGGAATGCACGTGTCATATTTATCAAAAAATCAAATAGATCATAATTTCCTACATCACTCCACCCACTTGACAATTTAAAATCATTTTCCAAAAGTTAAAGATGTCTTTCACGAGGCAAGTTTATAGCAAGGCAAGAGGAGTGAAAGTAATGTCTATGACAAGTACTTACACACTCCAAACCCTCATGAATAGAGATCCTTGTAAGTACTTACACACTCCATGTCATAGCATTTAATGCTTGCCTCTCATTGTAGGATTGATCCTCCACCATTGATCATCATCTTGGATCAACGCTCCATGTTTGATAAACAAATATATAGATTGAGGATCCCTCTCCTCATTTTAACAAGCTTTCAATTGACAATGAAGTGTTGTTCAAATAGCCTTACAAATCTTCAACTGCCCTCATCACGCATCATCAAATCATCAAGCTAGTAAGGGGTTATGCTGTCAGATTACCCACACACACTATACAAGCCTTTTTTAAACTACATAGAGCACATCACTCTTTTTAGTAAGGAGATCACAAAGAAAGGTATGACAATTGTGTTTACTTGTTTGTTTATTTATCAACTTCATCTTTCTCAATCGGAGGACCACGCCCAAGTTAGTGATATGTTTTGATTGATTTTGATTTCATACTAACCATAAAACTAACATTTACAATTGTGTGTTACATATGGCACACCCGATGGGACTAGTACCCCAAAATTAGCTTTGAAGACACCTTTATCATCATCCTAGGCTAAAATTTAGCCCAAAAGTAAGCTAGTTTCCCCTAATTTTTTTCAAATTTGCCAAAACTGTCATTTCTATGATAGCAGTGGAATCACCATGTTGAATGGAAGAAATGCTTCCAACAACAGCAGAGTTGCCCTACTAAATGAAGTATTCATTTCATTTATTTGTTTGTGTTTATAGAAAATGATAAAATCATTATTGGAAATTGTGGATTTACCCTACTAATCGACGATATTGCTTTTTGTCTATGTTATTTTTTTTGTTTATAGTAAATGGTGGAATCACTCCAAGATTCAACAAAAAATAATTAACAAATGGTGGAATAGTTATTTGTTTTCTTATTGATTGTGTATTTATGGAATCGGCATAATAACACAAAAAGTCATTAGAATAGACCTGTAAACTGGTATAAATGCTATGGGTAACAAAAAAAATTATTTTTTGCTTTATGCCTGTGTATTTTTTTGCATTTTCGTGTGGTCATTATCATCAACAAAATTTTTGGTTTAAATAGTGAAATAGATTTTGTGTATTTTATGTTTGTATTTTATGAAAATAGTGAAATTGTCTTGATAATAACATAATCAAAACTGATATCGGTAGATTCACTTATCCTAATAGTGAAATCATGGTTCTATGTTTTATGTTCTCTATTTTGTATATTGATGGATTTGAATTGCATAACAACAATATCACCTTACGTAATATAAAAACCATAGTTCTATGTTTTTTATTCTCTATTTCTATAGATCAATGGATTTGACCAGCATATTGGTGATATTTCTTGTGTAACAATAAAATCATTGCTTAAGATTAAACTAATCAACTTTTCAACCTCCTTTCACTTTTCCAAGGCCACATATCAAAACTCTACCTTGTTTATGTTAATTATACTGGTTAAAGATGTGGTTTTGTTCAAACAAACACTTTCAAAACACTTACGTTGGTATAATTAAAAAAACCCACATTTCAATTTAGTGTTTTCAAATGAACTTGCTTGAGTTTATTTATGTGTTTGTATCTTTGTTGTGATAATTTGATGTGTATATGTTCTCCCCTTACTTAATTTTGGGATCTTGGGTGGCTAAAAACACTTATCTTTTTCCAGAAGAGATGTTATGTATGTTCTTCTCTTGCCCCTCATGGGACCCTAAGGATAAAAAATAGCTTATCTACCTCTTTATTTTTAGCTACATGAGTTGGACCTTATTCCCCAATCGTAAGTCTTTAGGGCACGATAGTTGGGATTTCATCTCCTAACATATGTACCAACCCCTTGTTTGAGTGATGGAGATCAATTGTGAACATTTGCCAAGTTATTGTGTTTTAAACACAGTTGTGAAGGTAAAGAGTTTATCTTTGGCATCAAACTATCAGACAACACTATCGAGGAATAATTTTTAGCAATCATCCACTAAAATATTATACTTGGAGTGACCGCAAAGGGACTAGACCCTTTTACAAAGCTCATTATCACCCTCTTCCATGGACTTGGACCCCATTGTACCGCAAGGTATATAGGGGATGCACCTAGAAAAGTATGTTTATGCCTAGATTAAGATCTTCAACCACAAACAATACCCAATGCAGGGAAAATAACATTCCCAAAGATTACCCATCACATATGGAAGCTTAGTGACAGTTATGAGACCAACTATTCACTACTTTGTGTGATTATGTCAATGGGTTAGTTGTGTTACACACCCATTTACCACTAAGTATAATACTTGTACTTGTGTGCTTGCTTGTTTATTGTCCATACCTATATTGTGTGTTATCTTATATACCTCAAACAAGTCTAAAACTTCCTAAGTCTAACCTTATCACATCCAATTACAAATGTTACGTGATAAAGCATTACTCTGTCAAAATCAAGGCTCATTTTATCTTATTGTAATGTTATGTTGTATGTATAGTACCATTACTTTATCCAATTAGAACCATGTCCCAAATCCAATCAGGTCCATTTTGACCAATATCCAATTTCAAAACAATTATTCACATCCATTCCACCTTTTTAAATCGAGTCAAATTATGCCAAAGCTTTTGAATTCAACCTTCCAATGTCAAGTCAAAGTCAAACCTTAGAATCAATTCAAATTCAAACTTCATTAAAATAAAACTTTTTCAAAGTCGATCCTTAAAGTCAAAGTTAAACCTTTTCAAATTTAACTCTTGGAGTCAAAGTCAAATGATTTCAAAAGTCAAACTTCAAATTCAAAGTAAGTCATACTCTTTCAAAGTCAACTTTTGAAGTCAAACAATGTCAAAGTAAACAACTAAATTTAAATCAAGTCAAATTGAGTCAAACCTTCAAAGTTCACTTTTTAAGTTCAACCAAATCAAAGATCAAACTTGATTCGAGATATAAATCACAAGTCAAACAAATATTAAACTTATACCTTTGACCAATTTCCAATCAAAATCTAAAGCATCATGTTTCCAAAAAGCATACAAGTTGAGATCAAAAGTTAGCTTTAATCTAATTTATAAATTTCAAGGTTAACTCAAGTTGAATTGAACCAAGAGTGACACAAATCCTTATCCTACTTGACATCTGATTTCAATCAGTTTAATAACTACTTGAACATGAAGATCATCAACATGCCTAAATTCACTAGAAGTGGGGCTTCATATAACTCTACTTCCTACAACCCCAACATTGATGATGACTGGAGTTACAATCCACTTAGCTAAAATGTTGAAAATCAAACTCATAGTAAGGTATATCAACCAAAATATGAAACTAAACCACCTCACACAAAATAAATAGTGGAATCAAATACTGAATAAACTAATCTCCAAAGAGCCCAATTCAAACAAAAACTCTTTGAGCATAAAGATGAGGTTCTTTTGTGATTACTAAAGTTGGGGGTCAAATTTACTGAAGGTGTTTAACCCTAAATTAGATAAGGATATTAACTTGGGTAAATAGGGTTAAGTATATAGAAATGAAAATGCAAAAGTGTGATAATCAGATCTACATCAGGGCAATTACGTGTTAAACTCAAATACAACATATACATAATCTATAAAGCTGAGATATGTTAAAAATGGAAAGTAAAACTATGCTAGATATGGAAATGACAAAGGAATAATGTGCATAGTTGGTTTAAATGCTAACACATTTCTAGATCTAGAATAGGTAGGATGTAGACTAGAAGAGGATTCTACAATAATCACCAAATTTTAGATCAAGTGCTTCTAAAACCACAAATACTAATGTCAACCTGGGATGGTTGCATTGATGTTATTGTTTGAACTTGAGACAAGTGTCTTGTATTGAATACACATTGGAAGAGGATGTGACCACCTAAATGTTTTTGGGTTTGTCTTCGCCTTCACTTTGGTACATTCAAATCTGGGTCATGGGTTGTTGCTCCTCATGAAATGGCAAAACCCTAGTTCTTCATCTTCATAGTGACCTTGGAAAAAATGGGTTAGTGGGTGCATAATATTGAGATAACCCAAAATACCCCCTGTTAATGGGTGTTGCCTACATAGAAACTACTCCAAAGAAAGCCTTAGACTGATGTAGTTCTCCCCTACATGTTGGTTTGTGTGTGTGTCATGCAATATGTGGAAAGCAAGTACAACATTGACCTAGTTTGTAACTTGGAAAATTTAGGTCTTGGGTTTCTTTTTTAGTGCTTTTAACCTATGTATGTGTTGTCCCTATGACTGATATAAAAATAAGAAAAAATATGGAAGTTTTTGCTCTATTGAATGCTTGATTGAATGTTTTTTATAAGTTGCCTTGGGTCTGTGTTAGGTTAGGAATGAATGAGGATTGATATTGTATTTATATAAATCCCTTTAGATAAATAACTTGCATTAAAGCACTTAGGTCAACCATTAGGATACATTTCATTTGAAAATTAGATGACTTCTGGGCACTAGACACTTGTGTCAAAGTAAGACACCTATATTGATGTAGGTGTCTGTCTAGGATGCTAGTGTCCAGGTAATAGGAAATTAGGTACAAGCTCAAAACTTATAGAGGTAGAAGATAAATAGGTTTTAAGCATTATGGGAAAAATATTAGGTTTGGGTCATTAACATAAGATTGGTCAGACCAAGAGATAGGCCAAGGGGCACAAAATAGAGCAGATGTGAGACTTCTAAAAGTAGGAAAAGTCTAGAACCGAGAGGAACAACCAAGGTATGAATTTTTCAAGTGTATAAGATTTAAGTGCTATATAATCCATAAAATAACATCTACATTTTCCCCCCATTTATTTTATTAATGAAACTATTGGTTTAAAGGAGAAGAAATGTGAACTTGGGTGTGTATAACACACATTGCCTTTACCTGAGTCCAACTTGAGTGATTTTTTGGTGAATGACTTGCAACCTGTTGGTTGAATATTTTGTCAATCAGCGTACTGATAAAAAAAATAGGTTTGATTAGCCAAAGTAGGAAGATTAGTCATCCAAATGTGTAGTTTTACCACATCAAAAAGACACTGATCTCTCCTCTCATCAAGGGGAGGTTCCCTGTAGGTATGCTATATATATATATATATATATATATATATATATAAACAGAAAATAATACTCATGGGTAGGACAAACCATCCATCTCTCTTTCTTCAAAGATGATGTGCGCATATCAAAGGAAAAACTCAAGGGAAATGACAGACAATACTTCTCTTCTTTCAGAAGTACTATTCAGCAAACCACAAGAATACTCCTAGCAGTAACAACAAAATGTAGCAAAGGATGTGATAACCAAAAAATCGAGATGCAGCTCAAAGTCTTCACCTGGATTGCTCAAGAATAAGATACGAAGGACAATGAGGGCACAAAGTCGCCTCAAGGTCCTTTACACATAAATGAAAAGAAAACACACTAAAGGCAATTATGGGGGCACAAAGTCTCTCCACAGTTGACTCTTTAGGACACCTTCTTGACTGTTGTCACTAATTCTGCTTGTTGAATTAAAGGAACATAAGATATATTGAAGAAAAAGACATAAGAACAATTTCCTCAATAACAAAGATATTACAGCACAAAGTCTAAAAAACCACTTGCTTTCTTATTCTAGTAACAAAATATGATTAGCAATATGAGCTCAAAGTCTCAGTATTGCCTTACAATTTGGGTAGAGTTTTGTTCTAAATGTCAAAAAAGAGATCCTTATTACAATAGAAGAAAGTCCCTTATATAGCCTCTTCAAGAAGGACTTGGGAACAATCAATACATCATTTTGCGTTGGAATCTGTTAAGGAGACATGCCAGAACTTAGGGGCGCTTTACCCATTTGATTTTATCAATGCAAGGAAATAAGTCACGCTTATTGAAAGTTGCAACTTCCAATGTTCTCCTAGTGATATGATCTTATCTTCATCGTTCCTCCTTTTTTAGTTAATTAAATCGAGCCCTAGATTTAATTTACTGTTCTGTCCCCTCTCTGCTTTCTGCTAATATTGGCTTTGAGATTTGCGAATGTATTCTAGTCTGTATGTTTAAAGGATCAATGACTAATTCACTGTGTTGAATTTGACATTTTTGGACACGTCATTCCTTTGTCTTCTTTCAGCTTTTCTGTTTGGCACTTTTCTGGATTACACTTGTCTTTTCGAGCCTTAAGAAATGACCCATTTTGAGTCAGGAAGAGCTTCTCGCAAGGGTATCTACCTTTCAGGCAGTCTTTTGAATGGCCTTTGGGCTTCTTTGAACTTTGACGATGAACCATTCTATTGAACCAAGACATTGAACCAATCAGTTGAACCAAAAATGGTTCAAGCCGATGGTTCAATTTGAATGAACCGAGCCAATGAACTAAGCATTGAACCAAACATTGAACTTGCCTTTGAACCATGTCTTTGAACTAACCATCGAACCAAGGCTTTGAAATTTTTTGTTGAACCAAGACGTTGAACCAAATTTTGGTTCAATGTTTCAAACAAAGCTTTAAACAGACTGACGAACCGTTTGATTAAACCAAAGAATGAATCAAAGTGCTGACGCTGAGTGGATGAACCAAATGTTGAACCTGCTGTTGATGCTTGTCGATGGAAATTTTTGTTTGAACCAAGGCAATGAACCAATTCCAATAATGACCAATTGTTAGAAACTGATTCTTTTGATTGAACACACCTGTAGAAGTCGTGAAGCCCATTGAACTTGTAGAAATGAGCCTGTTTGCAGTTCGTAGATTTCTGAAAAGCTTGAAAAATGAGGAATTTGAATGCTCAAGACAAAATTTGGAAAAGGAAGAGATTATTTTGGTCCGTAGGACCAAAATAATTCAAATATTGTCCCAAAAATAGCTAACATTTTTGGGGAACAACAGCTGGCTCCTGTTGGGGAACTTCTATTAATTGCAAAAAGAATTGAAAGGAGTAGAATCCAGAATCTCCAGTGTCTTCATGTGTACCATTGGGTTACGAAGTCGTGCTACCCAAAAATGAAAGGCTTCAAAAATGGAAACAAATGAAACAAAATAGAATTAAAAACTGTACAAATATACATATATACAGAGGTAATGATCTGATACTTCAAGAATTGAAGTGTTTTAGATGCTGCCCATTGTGAGGCAGAGAAAAGAGTGTGCCATCTTGGTATTTCAATAGAAAGTTGTTTTCACCAATGTGCTGATGAATTATAAATGGGCCTCTCCAAAGGGAGTCAAACTTTCCATGCATCCCCTTTGGTTCTCTTCTTTTGTCTCACAGCAGGACTTGATCCCCAATCTGGAAATCACGATTTTTGGCCTTCTGATCAAAGAGTTTCTTTACCAAAGTTTGATGAGCAACAATTCTGTCCACCACCATGGTTCTCTGTTCTTCCAACTGAGTCAGGTACATTATTATTTTGTCAAGAGAACTCTCATATGTCTGATCTTCAATGGCCTTCGCCAATTTCAAGGCTGGTAACTCCAAGGTGATTGGTATCTCAACATTAATACCATAAAAAAGTTGAAAAGGAGACATACCAATTGCCCTTTTTGGTGTGATCATGTCTACCCACAGAGCATCAACCAATGCTTTATGCCATGTCCTTTGATTGTCATTTGCTAGCTTCTTGATAATAGTTAGCAGATTCTTGTTGCTAGATTCAGCTTGTCCATTCCCTTGTGGAAAATAATCAAAAGAGTGAGAGAATATAATTCCATAATGGAAATAAAATTGTGTAGTTTCTTGAGAGGTGAAACAAGTTGCATTATCAGTAACAATTTTGATTGGAACTCCAAACCTGGAAATGATATTCTCTTTGAGGAAGTTGCATACAACTTCTAAAGTAGCATACTTAGTTGAGATTGCTTCTACCCACTTGGTGAAATAATTAGTTGTTGTAAGAACATAATCATGTCCAACACTTGAAGATGGGTTTATTGTCTCAATAAAATCAAGTCCCCATTGCTAGAAAGGTTTTTCTATGATTACTGACTTGAGAGGCAAGGAAGCCAACTTGGGTCTTCCAACAAATTGCTGACAGAGTTCACATTTTCTCACCCACTTATGTGCATCTTGGAATAGAGTTGGCTAATAATATCTGGCTCACAAAATCTTATGAGCAGTCATAGAAGCTGAAAAATGTCCTCCACAGGCCAAATTGTGGAAAGATTTCAAAAGCTGGGTTTGTTGTTCTTTGTCTACATAGCGAAGGAATACTCCATCTATGCTTCTCTTGTACAAGCCATTATCCCAAAGAATAAAATTGGTAGATTTCAACCTGATAGTCCTCCTTTCTTTGTAAGACAAATGAGTAGGACATTCACCATAAGTCAAAAAATAGGCAATACTTGAGTACCATTCATTGGTAGTGAAGACAAAAAGGACTGTTGGTGTATTTCTACTTCAGCTTCTTCATGATGTGTATCTTCTGGTTTATTGTCAGCCGTTAATTAGCGAAGGCCTTTACCTCTAACCAACTTTGTTAGTTTGATATCTAGATCAAATTCTTGGATCTTTGCAATCCAATTACCTCTCTTTGTGCCAAACTCCTGCTGAGTTAATATAGACTTGACTGTAGTGTCAGGAACTAAGGTAGTAGCATGTGAATTCAGAATATAGAAGCGGAAATGTTTGACTACTTTTACCAACGCATAGGCGTGCTTCTCTATATTTGAATACTTCATTTCATGGGTTTTGAGAGGGAAACTCATGAAAGAGATGGGAGATTCCATACCTTCTTTATCCTATTGAACAAGAATTGTTGAAAGAGTATGCTCAGACGCATAGCTGTATATGATAAAATCTTTGTGGTAATCTAGACAAACCAAGGTAGGGGCGTGAGCAATGTCAATCTTGATATCTTGAAATGCTGATTTACCTTCTTTAGTCTAGCTAAAGATAGTCTTCCCTTCAATCATGTTCACAATATGTCTAGTCTTCTCAGCAAATTCGAGGATGAATCTCCATAAGAAATTCACCTTTCTAAAGAAAGAATGAACATCATTCTTATTTGTAGGCAGATTAAGCTCTTGAATAGACTTGACTTTGTCTGAGTCAATTTTTATGCCTTCTTTGGACACAATGTGTCTAAGGAGTTTCCCCTCTGTTACTCCAAAAATAGATTTTTTAAGATTTAAAGAAATATCATTCTGGCGGCAGCGCTCCAGCACTTACTATAGGTGGTGTACATGATTAGATCGATGCTTTGAAAAGACTGTCAAATCATCAAGGTATACCGCTATGAATTTACCAATCTCATATTTGAAAGCCAGATTCATAGCTCTCTGAAAAGTAGCACTAGCATTTATTAGACCAAAAGGCATTCTCTTATATGTAAATATACCCCAAGGCGTAGTGAATGCAGTCTTGTATTGGTCTATTTCACCAACTTCAACTTGATTAAAACTTGAGAAACCATCCAACATTGATAACATCTTTGCACTTGTCACTGTTTAAAGCACTTGATCCATAATTGGTAAAAGATAATTATCCTTCAAAGATGCTTGATTTAGATTTCTAAAATCTACACAAATGCAAATTTTGCCATTTTTCTTCCTTATAGGCACTATGTTTGCAATCCATGTAGAATGATGGATTGGGAAGATGATTCTAGCATTTAACATCTTTTGTATCTCAGACATAATAGTACCTAACATCTTCAGATTATACTATCTTGATTTTTTCTTGTATGGCATTGAGTCGGCCTTGAGAGGAATGTTATGACAGATTTCATCTGGTCTGAGAGATTTCAAGTCTTCATAAGAATATGCTAAGACATCCATGTATTAATAGAGTAAAGAAGTGAACTTGAACCTTTCTTCAGGGGTGCAGCACTTACCAATATTGATTATCTTGGGATTTTCTTCAGTAAACAGATTCACTTGATCGAATCCTTGAGAGAAACTTGAGTCTATTTGTTGTTGTTTAATGAATCTATCATGTTTGTCAAACAATTTTCTAAGCGAAACCAGGCCTTTGAGAATTTTGTTTCCTTTCAGCTACAATAATTCTTCATTTATATCTGAGCTGAATTCAGACACAGATTCATTTTTATGAGGTTTGCTACCTTCAAAACATAACTATTCAAAATTATCATTTCATTCCAAGAAGGCAATGATTTGATCATCATCATTGAACACTTGCCAATGATCAGCATTGTCAGGAATACTTGCCCTATAAACTAACTCAATGGTATACCTGTCTTCTTTGAAATCTGAATGAGGAACTAAGAGAGTTTCTGAAATAGCAAGTGCATCAGCTCTATCATTAAACTCTCTAGGTATGGCAAAAATGTTGAAAGCATCAAAACTTTCAATTTGGTCCCAAACCAAGTTACGGTAGTGGTGTAATCTTTCATTCTTAGTTTGATATAAATTTCTCACTTGGCAAACTATTAATTCAGCATCCCCTTTGGCATGAAGAAACTTAATGCCTTTTTCTTGAGCAACCTTCATGCCCAGCAACAAAGATTCGTATTCAACTGTATTGTTAGTATTATTGAACTATAATTTGTAAGATGAATGGAACATATCTCCTTGAGGAGATATCAAAACAATCCCAGCCCTTGAATCGGTAGAAGAACAACGGCCATCAAATTCCAAAGTCCATATTTCATCTGATACTGACTTTTCTTCATCAGAAATGGAGAATCCTTCTTGGTCTGTACTGCAGCCTACCAATTTTTTTGCTGTTCTTGTTGAACTAATTTCTGAGTTGATACTTTTAGGTGTTTCATGCACTTCATCTGTAGATAGAAAGTAATTACCCATACCTGCAGATTCAAAAAGAATTTGAGCTTCGGGGGCTGATGTTTGAGTGACCACAAATTTTGCTTCTTTTTCAGGGAGCAATCTCTTCATCGCGCCTTGGACAGGGATCCTTACCTCAGATAGATCCATGCTTAATTCGCCTCCCACATCTTTGCATAAATTTCATCCAAGCAAAATGCCATAAGATGCTAGGACGTCAGCCACCAAGACAGTTATCTTAATTCTCTTAGTTGGGAAGGCTGTAAATGCAAATTAGGCATATTTGATTTGTCTCAGCAATGGTACTTGCTTATTCTCCATGGAGAAACATCTCTCAAATGTCTTGGTCAGTGTGAGACCAAGGGATTTGACCACTTTGGCAGGCATGACATTGTCTAAAGCTCTAAAATCAATGATGCAATTATTCAACTTATATCTATTTATCAGCAATGTGACATAAAAAGGTTTAGTCCTACCAAGAGTAGCATGGGGAGTGGTGACAAGGTTGTTCCTGGTGGGTGCATTTCTGGTAGCATCATGTGTCACCTTGGAGATCATTCATTCAACAAGGATGTTTTGATTTTTAATACATTGAACCAATCTGTCTAACTGCTCAGGATGGGACTGTAGAAATTCAAATTCAGACATTTGAATTTTGGTTCTCTTTACATGGTCAATGATATCAAATGCCTGGAATGAGCTAGGAGTAGAGGATGGGAGTTCATCTTTTTGATTTTTTAAAGGGAGAGGATTGGACTGCGGAATTGAAGTAGAAGGTGTAGGGGTATTTACCTTTCTTGAAACCACTGGGTCCTTTGGCTAGAAAGGAAGAGTGGATCCTTGCTTAGCAATTGAAACTGCTAATTAAGGTCGCTCCTCTACTTTCTCTTTATCAGCTTGTTGAGCTGATTGATTTTTAGATTGGGTAAATACAACATATGACCCCTCAGCTGCATGGCCTTCACTTCTAGGTTCATCTTGATAGTTCAAGAAACAATATGGGAGTCACCAGCTAATTCTTCTTCTTCCTCAATGAAGAGATTAGCATCATCTTCGAGATTTAACTTGAACTGAAATGAAAAATTTGTTTTAGGTTCAAGATATCCAACTGTCGAGTTTTTTGGAGGTGCTTCAAGGGCGAGATTCCTTTGTGGAGGAGGAAGGCGATTTTGCTGTCCCTAATTTCTAGCAGCATTGCCTTAATATGCCTGATTCTGGAAAGTCCTCCTGGGCATATCTCTGTATGCATGAGCAGATGATATCCCTTGCGCCACTTGCTTTCTTAGAGTTAGCATTTCATTTGCTAGATTTTGTACCGTTGCGTCAGTAGTGACTGCAGGGGAGTACTCAGAAGATGAAGAGGATTTTCCTTTATTAGGGTCTCTCCTTATCTTTTCAGCCAAGATAAGATCGTCTTCTACCTTAGTAGCCAAGTTCAGAGCAGCAACAAGGTCTAGGTGTCTGGCCTGTCTTAGCAAGAAACTCACTTCAGGCAATTATGAGTTGATGAAGAAGCATTTGAGGTTCTGAGCTATTGGTTAGGCGGCTAAGGGAATCTTGTGCTTCAACATGTCGAACCTGGTAATAAACTCTCTCATAGGCTCATGAGGCTCCTTCTTCATCTGAGTGAGTTGGGTCAGCAAGGTATGTGCATCTTCTGCAGGCTTGAATCTTGCTTCAAATTTGTCTTTTAAAGTGTCCCAATCAGTCACTGACCCAGCCTATAGGTGGTAGAACTAGTCAGCAACAACACCTTGTAGTGTCTCTACAAATAGCCTGACCGTTATATCTTCAAATTCCACCCTTATTACCTCATAGGCTATGCTGAAAGCTGCAATGTGTTCATTGGGATGAACCTTCCCATCACCAAAAAAATTAGGGAAGTTCTTCCTTAAACTGCATGGAAGCTCATGTAGATGTGGAGTCAAATTTAGGGGACCAAAAGAATTACCCCAGGGTCCTTGAGCCATGATTTGATTATGCAAAAGTGGGATCACTAATCCAGGTGGAGTGTGGAAAGGCAAGGTTCGACCAACAATTCATCCAAGTTGAGATTGTGGAGGAAACAACTCAAAATTACTCTGTCGCACCAAATCAAAAGTAGGGTCTACAACACTTTGGGATTTCTAGCCTCTGGTATATCATGAAGTTGCCAGATTACAGAACAAAAATTGGATAAGAGTAGGCTCTACTTCAGCTTGAAGTTTGAGACTTCAAACTGTGCGCTCTTTCCCCAGTAGAGTCACCAAAAATTGTTGGTTGAATATTTTGTCAATCAGCGTACTGATAAACAAAATAGGTCTAATCAACCAAAGTAGGAAGATTAGTCATCCAAATGTGTAGTTTTACCACATCAAAAAGACACTGATCTCTCCTCTCATCAAGGGGAAGTTCCCTGTAGGTATGATTGATATATATATATATATATATATATATATATATATATATATATATATATAAACAGAAAATAATACTCATGGGTAGGACAAACCATCCATCTCTCTTTCTTCAGAGATGATGTGCACAGATCAAAGGAAAAACTCAGGGGAAATGATAGACAATACTTCTCTTCTTTCAGAAGTACTATTCAACAAACCACAAGAATACTCCTAGCAGTAACAACAAAATGTAGCAAAGGATGTGATAACCAACAAATTGAGATGCAGCTCAAAGTCTTCACCTGGATTGCTCAAGAATAAGATACGAAGGACAATGAGGGCACAAAGTCGCCTCAAGGTCCTTTACACATAAATGAAAAGAAAACACACTAAAGGCAATTATGGGGGCACAAAGTCTCTCCATAGTTGACTCTTTAGGACACCTTCTTGACTGTTGTCACTAATTCTGCTTGTTGAATTAAAGGAACAGAAGATATATTGAAGAAAAAGACATAAGAATAATTTCCTCAATAACAAAGATATTACAGCACAAAGTCTAAAAAACCACTTGCTTTTTTATTCCAGTAACAAAATATGATTAGCAATATGAGCTCAAAGTCTCAGTAATGCCTTACAATTTGGGTAGAGTTTTGTTCTAAATGTCAAAAAAGAGATCCTTATTACAATAAAAGAAAGTCCCTTATATAGCCTCTTCAAGAAGGACTTGGGAACAATCAATACATCATTTTGCATTGGAATCTGTTAAGGAGACACGCCAGAACTTAGGGGTGCTTTACCCATTTGATTTTATCGATGCAAGGAAATAAGTCATGCTTATTGAAAGTTGTAACTTCCAATGTTCTCCTGACGATCTGATCTTATCTTCATCATTCCTCCTTTTTTGATTAATTGAATCAGGCCCTAGATTTAATTTATAGTTCTATCCCCTCTTTGCTTTCTGCTGGTCTTGGCTTTGAGATCTGTGAATGTATTCTGGTCTGTATGTTTAAAGGATCAATGACTAATTCACTGTGTTGAATTTGATGTTTTCGAGCACGTCATTCCTTTGTCTTCTTTTGGCTTTTTTGTTTGGCACTTTTTTGGATTGCACTTGTCCTTTTGGGCCTTAAGAAATGACCCATTTTGAGTCAGGAAGAGCTTTCGGCAAGGGTATCTACCTTTCAGGTAGTCTTTTGAATGGCCTTTAGGCTTCTTTGAACTTTGACGATGAACCATTCCATTGAACCAAGATATTAAACCAATTAGTTGAACCAAAAATGGTTCAAGCTGATGGTTCAATTTGAATGAACTGAGCTGATGAACTAAGCATTGAACCGAACATTGAACTTGCCTTTGAACCATGTCTTTGAAGTAACCGTTGAACCAAGGCTTTGAACCTTTTTGTTGAACCAAGACATTGAACCAAATTTTGGTTCAATGTTTCAAACAAAGCTTTGAACCGACTGACGAACCGTTTGATTGAACCAAAGAATGAATCAAAGCGTTGAAGCTGAGTGGATGAACCAAATGTTGAACCTGCTACTGATGCTTGCTGATGGAAATTTTTGTTTGAACCAAGGTGATGAACCAATTCCAATAATGATCAATTGTTAGAAACTGATTCTTTTGATTGAACACACCTGCAGAAGTTGTGAAGCCCATTGAACCTATAGAAATGAGCCTGTTTGCAGTCCGTAGATTTCTGGAAAGCTTGAAAAATGAGGAATTTGAATGCTCAAGACAAAATTTGGAAAAGGAAGAGATTATTTTGGTCTGTAGGACCAAAATAATTCAAATGTTGTCCCAAAAATAGTTGACATTTTTGGGGAACAACACAACCAAGATCATGTTACAATATATACTTAGTGCATACAATTTGAATTTGAAATCATTTAAAAGATTGAAATTAAAAAGCAAGGTTTTATGAGTACATATGTATCGATGCAAACACCTTATCTATCAGTAAGTTGATTTGAAAAGATGTATCTTTATAAAGCTATGATATTGAGACTAAGACATGTATATAATCTATAAAATGGATATATCTAAGGAGATAGATAGGGGGAGAGAGAGATAAGAGGCCCATGCCCCCAACTTTGAAACAAATATGAATTGCCACTTGGCAGTTGAGACTAGCTCAATTGTGTAACCCAATCATACTTATAAATTGGTGAGTGTGAGTGAACCAAGTCAACTCACACTATTAAATTGGTGAGGTTGGATGATACAATCAAGTCCAACTTGAAAACTTGGCAAGATTGAGTGATTTAATAATCTCAACCATACCAAAAGGCAAACTAACTACTGTAGTAGATTGGCTCAAAATAGTTCATAAAAAGTCTGACTTAGGGGGTAGTGGCAATCCCTAAAAGTGTTCTAAAATATAAATTTGATTTGTATTTTAAAATATTAGGCACACATTGCATAACATATACATCTTAGATATGTCTCATGTTAAAACCATGTATAACAATGGTACCAGTTTATAAAATTTTGACAAAAATGGGTATCTAAATCATATAACTGTGTGCTTTGGCCAATTTACAAATTGTGTAAGTGTGGAGAACATGCTTCCAAAGCATGCCCCCCATTATATATGGAGAAATTTTTAAATTGATATAAATGCCAATGTGGAGGACATGTTTCCAAAACATGTCCCCACTAAATCTAGGTGTGCCAATACTGAATAAGTGTGGAAAATATGCTTCCAAAGCATGCTTCTACTGAATATAAATATTGTTCCAAATGTGGAGAACATACCTCCATGGCATGCCCTCGACTATATAACTGAAACTATGAATGTGTGGAAGTCATGCCTTTATGACATGCCCCCACTTATATTCCCCCCTTTGAGGTGAGGGAAGTTTAAAACTAGTAGTTACCTCACTTCAAAAGGATGAGACAACCATATAAAATGTGAATGTACTATGTAGCATATAGAAGGAACATGTCTACGCAAATGTAGCATTGAAGCGCATAGAACAATATGATCATATGAAGGCCTAAGATTCATGGTAAATATCATGGTAACATCTAGATAGTAATAAAACAAGATCAACAAGCAAATCAAGAACACACACAAGAGCACTCAAAATTAAATCAAAAGATAGTGGTCTAAGGAGACTACAAACAAGGGGCATGTTCAAATGTTCCACAATCGAATGGACATGACTTAGTAAAATATCCACAAACAAGAATGACATGTTCAAATGTCCATACAATAAGCAATTACATATTCAAATGTCAAAGAAAATACACATAAACACATGGGCCACAAATAAAGGAACATATTCAAATGCTTGAACAAGCAAGAAAATAACAAGGCAAGACACTCAAAGTAGTGTATAAAGGGAATCACAAGCAACCAAATTAAACATATCATAATAGCCCATGGATCCAATGTGTTAGAAAAAAATATCAAGTACCCTATTAAAGATATAATCATGGATAAAGGCATATGTAAGTACATATAAGCTCAAACATGATAATGAAAAATGATCATCAAACCATATAACCTGTGTATATGAAGATCGAAGAAGCAGATGCCCCCAATGTCCACATGAGATGAGTAGAAATAAGGCCTAACATTTGAAATATGAATAGATCATGTATCTATGTATGTCTTTATGACACTCAAGTAGAATCGTGACACATTGTGTATGTAGTAGTAACTGATATTCCATCCATCAATATGGAACTAACACATACATGCCAAAGAGCCAACAAAACGTTTTGGAGTTTTTTATATTTTTTTGATATTTTTAGAATATGTGAAGAGGAAAGATCATCCTATGATCACATGCAAAGGATAGTCATAGGTATCTCCCTTCTCATAACCTACTACAAGGAATTAGTGGTACTACCAAGGAGCATGTGTAGGTGGAATATATGTCATTGTAGTATCTATGATGTTTTATGTATGTATAATAGGACTTTGAGGTCATGAAGTAGTAATAAAAGGAATATGGGTTCATGGAATCCATTTATGTGTGTTATAGGTTTCTTTGGACTAACAATAGTAAAAACATTAAACTGGATGAGGATCCTAACTTGGGTAGATAGGGTTAAGAATATAGAAATGATAATTCACAAGGGTGATAATTAGATCTACAATAGTCTAATTAAGTGTTAAAATTGGATATAACATATATTAAATTTATAAAGTTGAGATATGCTAAAAATAGAAAGTACAACTATGTTAGATATGGAAATGATATAAAAACAATGTACTTAGTTGGTTATGCTACTAACACAGTTCTTGATCTAGAACAAGAAGGAAGCAGACTAGAAGAGGATTCTCGAACATTCACCAAATTATGGATTGAGTTTCTCTACAACCATAGATACTATCATCCACTTATGATAGTTGTGTTGATCTTACTATATTAAACTTGACACAGGTGTCTTGTACAAAACACTTACTAAAAGGGGATGTGACCACCTAGATGCTTCTGGGTTTGTCTTTGCCTTCACACTAATGCATTCAAATTTGGGTCATGGACTATCTCTCTTCATGAATTGGGAAAACCCTAGTTCTTCATCTTCATAGTGACATTGGGAAAAATGGGTTAGTGGTTGCATAGTGTTGAGCTAACCCCAAAGACCCCTATTTGAATGGGTATTGCCTACATATCCAATACTCCAAAGAGGGCCTCAAACTAATGTAGTTCTCTCCCATGTGTTGGTTTGTGTGTGTGTCACAAAATATGTGGAAAATAAGTACAATAGTGACCTAGCTTATAACTTAACAAATCGAGCTCTTGGGTTGCTCTTTCATTACTTTAGACATGTGTATGTGATGTCCCTATGACTGATATGAAAATAGGATAAAATAGGGAAGCTTTGCTCTATTGAATGATTTGATAAGTTTCCTTAGGTCTATGCTAGGTTAGGAATGAATGAGGGTTGATCTTATATTTATATCAATCCCTTTAGATAAACAACTCACATTAAAGCACTTAGGATGACCATTAAGATACATTTCATTTACAAATTAGATGACTTTAGGGCACTAGACACTTGATTCTGAGCAGGACACCTGCATCAATTCATGTGTATATCTAAGACACTAGTGTATAGGGAACATGAAAGTAGGTACAAGCTCAAAACTTGTAGAGGTAGAAGATAATCAAATTTTAGATGCTAGTATCCACATAATAGGAAAGTAGGTATAGGCTCAAAACTTACAAAGGTAGAAGATAAGTAGGTTTTAAGCATTTTAAGAAAGATGGCAAGTCTAGGTCATCAACATAAGATTGGTTATATTAAGAGATAGGCCGTGGGGCACAAAATAAAGCAGATATAAGACTTTTAAAAGTGATAAAGGTCCAAAACTGAAAGGAATAACTAATGTCTAAGTTTACCAAGTACACAAGACTGAGGTGCTATATAATCCATAAAATAACATCTATATAAGGCTATTCCATTGAAAATTTACAACCCTTATTCATCCATATTAATAAGTACTTCTAAGCTTTCAACAAGACAAGGCCACTTCTAGTCAAAACCAAAATAAGGATCAACCAATACTCAAAAACTCGAGTCCTCTAGCAAATAGAAGGAAGTCCATATAGAACCACCACCTCCATATAAAAATCAAGTGGTGATTGAGAAATTATAAAATATGACCCAAATGTTTACAAATTTATTCTCTACCTTGCAGTCTACTTAATCCCAATAACAATAAATTTCATCCAAATCAACCCCATCTAACCAACATCAACAACAACAAGTCCCACTTAATTTGTCTAATTAGCAACAACAAACTTTACCTAATTCATCCAGTCAACAACAACAATAATTCCCCACCAAACATACTGGCAAGGTATTTATCCCCTTTAAGTCAGGTTCTAATTCTCATATCTAGTCTAACCCTCCTATCTAGACTAAACCACATTTTTGATCTCAACATCATGCATCACGTTCCCTCCAAAATGCATTTTTCTCTCAAGTGTGGCAAGAGATATAAATAAGTTATTTAAGGAATAAAAAGGGGAAACCAAAGTAAAATAAATTGTCTTAGATGAGATATGTCCTTATCCATTTGATACGAGTATTCTTCAGATCCCTTTCCCATCTCATTTTAAGATGCCAAAATTTGATAAATATAAATGGAAAGGGGTCAAAAGAGAGCACATTAAGGAATTATTTATGGCTTGACAAGAAGTGGTTTATATCCATATGTATTTTCTTTGACTATTTCCTCATAGTTTGGGTGGGCAAATATTGAAATGGTTCCTATACTTTCCTAAAGGATCAATTACAATATTTAGCAATTTGTCTGAGTGGTTTGTCAAGCACTTATCTTACAACTTGGAACATGAATTGAACATGATTGACGTGTGCAATAGAAACAAACAAAGTGGAAAAAGCTTTACAACATTTTTATAGAGATAGAGAGGTCTCATTAGTAGGTTCCCCCATTCTCTTCTCAATAAATAATTAGCAAACACCTTCACCACCAATTTGAATGAAGAAATGGCTTTCACCTATGACTGCATTGTGTTACTACTTTTGATGAGATAATTTACAAGGGGTACAGATCAAAAATGCCTTAATTGAAAGAGGGTTAATCAAAATATATTCTCCAAATCAAGCAAGTACCTTAGTAGAGAAACCCAATATGTTTAATGAGAACTAGAATGTAATAGGCGATGGTGTGACTGAGGCAAGGCACGTGCAAATAGTTTAACCATTACTTGACCCAAAATTTTCATCCACATAACTACTCACACTTCTAAGTCCACCACCTAGAACATAATATGAACATAAAAATTTCACTGATCTTGGTGAGCCTATTGAAGTTATGTTCTAGAAACATGTAGTGACAAACATGGTTTTATGACCTACTACCAAACCCTTCAAGGAAGGCCAACTAAAGCCCACCTAGTACAAGGAAAATGAATATTATGATTATTACCACATAAAAGGCCATGCTACACACATGTTTTTCCAACTTAGACATTATTTACAAGACTTAGTTGAGTGGGGAGAAATTATGCTTGATAATAATGCCTCATCTTCCAATCAAAATATGGGTATTTTTAAAGACCCATTTCCAAGGCATAATCAAAAAAATAATTAGGCCAATCAAAATAATCATCAAAAAAATTAGTGTAATCCAAGAAATCAATAGTAGTAATAATAGGAACAAGATCAAGGTCAATATTCCCACACCAACCACATTGATTATCAGAATACCCAATACAATTATGATAATGTTGTGGGTCTTATTACTACTAATCACATGGCTACTATCATAGCTCAAATTTGTACCCTTGAGGGGGTGTTTCAAGCCCTCTCAACTTAAACTATACAATGGGGTTGGTCCTAAGCTATGGATGACCTTTAAGTGGACTAAACCTCTAGATTATAGGGCTAGCTCCCTTTGGTGTATCAATTAGGCCTACTACACTAATAAATTACAAAGGAAAAAGGGAAGGTATAACATGAAAGAAAATTAATTAATGGGGTGATACACCAAATCAGTTGATCACTACCGACTAACTGCATGTGCACATGTAGACGATGAGAACCTTAACATACGCTACTCCTAATCTAAATCTCTCGCATCAACATTTCAATGTGAAGGTTGTGATGGATACTTAGGATAGGAAGACTAATAAAGAGGTCAATGATGACACTAATTAAGAGACATACTCACTTAACCCTTGTAGTACACTTACACACTTCACATGACCTACAAAAAGAGCTTTCAAACTACATACATGTGTTAGAATAGGACAACATGCCAAGGAAGACTAACAAATAACTTGACAATATCAACCATCCACACACACACACACTAAGTATAATCATAGAAGGATGTAAAACCCATAGTCTTTCATTAATCAAAGACATACAAATGAGCAGGGTTTCACCATACTCAGGTGGAGGATCCCTGCTAAGCCAAACAAGGTTGCATATATAAAGAATGAGAGAAGGAAATAGAGAAAGGTTGTAGAAGAGAGTCATTGCTAAGTGTCAAGCACTCATGAAAAGAGTTAAAATCAAGAAAGAGGTTATAAAATAGTCTCCTAAGGTCTTTAATGACAGATGTTGCCTTTTTGATGATGCTTCACCTTGGAAATGTGGTATGAGTTTCTCTCTTTTATTAACACATCTTGTTTCTTCTTCGAACTGCCCTCCTCTTGGCTTGGAAAATGACAAGTGGCACTCCTTGGTCATAAAATCACCTTAAACTATACTTTTTTCATGTTATTAACACCTTGCATCAATTTGAGAGCCTTCTTATACTAACATTGTAGTAGTGATCATATCTTCTTAGGTGTCTTCAATTCTATTCATCTCATTACGCCTCTCTTTGCTCAAAAACCTCAAAGCTTGATTTTATCTTCATGTATGCAATCTCTCTCTGTGAAAGGCCTCTCCTAATCTTAACAAACTTGAGTCAACCCCCTTGGATGCATAAAAAACTCTCCAACACTTCAGTTCACACTTAAGCCCATACTTGTCCTTAATTCCTTGTAGCCCTTAAAACATGCAAAGATCCTTGTATATAACATTATAAATATGATCTTGGAAAACTAAGCATATTTTTGAATACTCATTATGCTCTTACAGGTTTGTGTAAAATTTCACGACCTGACACTAAGTGAAAGTACACTTACTTCACTTGTTTCTCTCTCTAATCAGCCCTCAATTAGGTCTCTAGGCCTAAAAATTGAGATTTAATTACAATTAACATTCACATGTGTGAAACTCAAAGTATATGTTTGATGTCAAGATTCATGTCCAATTTGAAGATCTGACACAACTTTCCATGTTTCCAAATAGCTTGAAACAATCATTTTTAGCCCTTTTCTATACACTATGTACCTTGCACATGCCAACCAATGGCATGATAAGGTGATTAAAAGAGTTATATAGGTTTTTTAGGTTATTTTAAGGGTCATACAATTCATTTCAAGAACTTAGGAAGCTAATTTGTCCAATCGGGTCATTTATGGTCTTCTTAGCAGCTTACGATATGCATATCATCTTAATTATGATTCATAAATATTAGAGTCTTAATAAATGAACTAATGCCAAAAAATACAAGTAGACAAGAGTATATAACATCCCCAATGAGTTTAGGCTCCCATGTAACTTGTCTGTATAGTTCCAAGTGATTTTTTAGGCTCTTAGGCTATTAAGTCTACAACTATGAGGTCAAGAGAGAAGAAAATGAGTGAAAAGGATCAAAAGTTCTTGGTTTTGACTTTGAATTCTTAAGTGAGGTCTATATCACCTATCTTGACCTATTCCAATGGTATTCTTACCATTTTTATTCTCTATACCTATTATAACCTCCATTAGCTCATGTT
This sequence comes from Torreya grandis, assembly GCA_037957365.1. NCBI lineage: Eukaryota > Viridiplantae > Streptophyta > Pinopsida > Cupressales > Taxaceae > Torreya > Torreya grandis. The sequence continues at coordinate 574,078 of JARHVA010004535.1, forward strand.
TAGGGTTCTTTAACAAACCAATGCAAGTGACCCTAATATGCTTTTCTTTGCATTCTTTTCCTTCTCAGTGGTTATAAACATATAAAATCACATTTAATGACTTATATTACCTTCTTGATACTCCTTAATCATCATGATTCTTACAAAACATGTAAACTTTTGTAATTCTCATACACATGCCTCTTTAGTCTTCACTAGACCTCTTGACTGAATTCTTAAGAGTTCTCTGTTTTGAATGGTTTTATTCTTGTAACACCTTTATTAACTTTTTCAATATTCCCTAAGGGCCTTCATGATCTCTATTTACTATCTAATCTCCATTGCTACTATAATAACCCACATTATCTTCCAACTCGTAGAGGTAGACTTGGAGTTTTCATTAGGTCTATAGGTCTATAGGGTCTAGGATTTATTAGGACTAAAAAATGAGTCTTAAACTCACATTAAGTCTTCAAACAACTTAAACACATCCCTACAATATTTAACCAAGGTTACTACATTCCATCTCACCCTTGAACTCCATCACCAATACAAGAGCCATTGCATTTTCCTTGGAAATGCAGACCCATAGGTCTATAGGCCTGTAAATGGATATTTAAACTTCCTTGAGTGCATGAATAAGATAAAATGTACTTTAAATGATTCCATATTTATTATATCGACTATTTTTACATCCTAATGTTTCTCCATGGTTCCCAATTAGGAGGGAACTTTATGACCTACTAAAGCTACCTTATTTTAGACTTACACAGTCTACCTTGTGAAGTTGGTGACAAGGATTGTAGGTGATCATTTGAGGTTTTAAATTAATTACCAATACATCTAATAAATGTGTAAAGGTTTTATATATCCTTTTATACCTTACACAATCCCTAGTCCTCAAAACCAAAATATTTAGTGCATCATCTTCATCCTATTTGTACCATGTCTACCCTTGGCTGTAGGTGTATACTTGCTTTTATTTTGATTATAACTTGAAGTAATATTCATATTCATGTTATTTATCACTATGGTGATCAAAATAAAATTTTTTATATTTGTATTCATGATCTCCTTTATCTTTGTGATCTATTAGGTAATTCATTCACCTCATAAAACCAATCTTTTGCCTATTCTACCCTATAGACTGTACACAACTATATCTAAGATTGTATGGTCATGATATTCTTTACCATTTAGGGATATTAATAGGAGTATGAGGATAATGTATTATTTTAGGAACAATGGAATACATAAACCTTAAAAACCATCAAGGATCATATCTGCAACATAATTGTTATATGCAATCAATGAAAGGAGAACTTAATCTTACTAGATGCATATGGATACATGATAGGTTTGATTGGTTTCAATGTTATGGAGGATATTTTCATATTATTAGGCATTCTCAAAATGTTTTATACACCTTATCCTAAGTTTACTTTCTTAGGCCTTTTTTCAGATGAGACAACTTCAAAGCATAAAAATGCCTACTCAAGTTTGCAAACCATGAAGGTATACTACCTAAGATGATCTTGATTGAAGTCTTGGGATTTAGAAGACACTATAAATCCTCTTGAATACCCCAATGGTGATAAATAAGGTATGGGGATATTATGAGGAACCATCAACCATCACTTACACACAATAGATTATCCTAGAGACCTCAAAACCTTAATTGCAAACCTGTAACTTATTTCTCATGGTGGTTCCTCTTGATACTTGATTGTAAACACACGTACTAACCTGATGAAGAAAGGTGTGACAAGGTTTATTAGGCCCATGAGATACTCATAAGATAATTATCTTGATTCAATGAGCCCAAAAAATAATGCATTTTGCTCAAAATTGAGCCTCAAGAGTTTAATAGGGTTTAAGACCGCCCTGTAATCTTAGTGATTATTCATAAAGGAGGGGGAATCAATCTAAGAACCAATGCCATAAATATAAAATCCATTATACCCCCTTCCTTTTCCCACAAGATCAGGTCACCACTCTCTCTCTCCTCTATACAAAATGAGCACATGAAGTTGACCATTACCAACTTGCCAAGAAGATGATGGAGGTTATAATGAAAATTTTGGCCTTTTAGGACTTGTGCAAACTTGATACTCATGAAAAAAGAACTAAGGAAGGTGAACAGACACTTTACAAACATTTTCACCTCAATATGAGCTCTCTAAGTTCATAAAATTTCCTAAAACTACCTTCTTTGGAGTGATTCTCTCTCTTTTGTACTTTGAACCTACAAAACTAACTATTATATGACATTCTTGACATATATGCATGTTATATAAATCCTTCATAGGCTTTGAAAATCATGCTTGTCCATATATTTCATCTTGTTTAGTTTTGACATGCATTGGACTTGACTATGTACACCTTTCTCTTGCATGACATTTACCTTAATCTTTACAAAACAACCTTAACTTCTCCAAACATGTATAAAATGTTCATGTAAGGTGATCAAAGGGTGAGATGACTTGAGGGAAAAATTGTGAACCTTTGACACCTTTTGGATCAACTTTATCACATCATGGTATGGATAGAATATAATAAGACTTAAGAAGGATCATTATCATAAACTTGTCAAAACAACCTTAAACTATGCTAATAAGACCTCAAAAAGACCATCTGAAGACCTCACAAGGTAAAGAATGGCTATGAACAAGGCTAGAAAACATGAAAAGTCAATTTTTTTGTGAACCTCAATAATGGTAGACAAAATTTAGCTAAAATATACCATCAAAGTTACTCCCCCTTGTCTTTATAACACTAATAAACATTCTAGACTCATTATCCAAGGACCTTCCCATCACACCCTGTTATCCCTATTCCAGCCCGAGATTGTGTTGTTATAACTAGATGAACAAAGGTTAAAATTCAATGTCCTTATACATATAAGTCCAATAATCAACCCCAAGTATTTTCACCTTCCAATTCCAATTGATTTCTTTCATCGAATGAGAAACCATATGACCTTCTTGACCAATAAGATAAAACTCCTATGCAAATATCTATTTTTGATATCTTACGTACATCTAAAGTTCATAATGACATTTTCTATAAGATTATTCATCAATCCAAATTACCTAATGATATACATCCATTCTAATTCAACAAATCACTTTTGATTAGAGCCACATGTCACCATCTGGTCTTTTGCATAATAATCCCCTTTACATCGAAGTAATCATTTCCTGACATAAGGTAAATAGGGTGTTCATGTAAAATCACTTGGGTTTGAACATTTATACATTAAAATTGGTCAAATACATGGGATATTCACTAGTTGATTTTTAGGCTAACATTATCACAATCAAAGGGTATGACAATGTAGAAGAGAGTCAACTTGCACCATCACTTTACTCATCCTTATTGGGCCTATCACCCATAACATATTTTTCCATTCCATTAGTTTATAAATATTATATAATGTATTTCTCAAGCATCCATGGATCCATGATATGTGCATAGTTTTTTCCATATTACATTAGTGTCTCGAGTTTCCACATTCAGGCATGGAAGTCACCATTATGGGAGATCTAAAACCATACCAATATTTTTAAGAAATTGGACATGTAATATGGTACCATTTATTGTCCCAGTATAGAGTGTTACCCAAAAATGATAAATATGCGGTACTCAAATCCCCCAAATATTATTACATTGATCTTGATAGCTTGACATCCTCATCCAAAACTCTCCATCCCAAGGTGTCATCCCATATCACTGTCAAGGACAAAGGTCTTAGAGAGTATTTAATTAGTGATGATTTTCACATTTCCAAACTCCCTAAATCACCTAATCCCATGATAAACCCAAGATGGAGTCGTGTAAAAAGGTAGATTCTTATTAGGTGGGTCCTCTAGCCTTTGTAAAGAGCCTTTGTAAAGAATGGTCTTTTGGATCAAGAGATGACCAATAGTTTGGGGGATTCCTAGTTATATAATGACGGATTTTCTTCATGTTATGAGGATAATAAATACCTTGTCCTTAACAAAAATTTGGAGCATTTAGATTATAAAAGAAAAGGATCGAGGGCAAATCAGTAAGGTATTTTTGAACTCATCCCCCATACAAACAAAAAAGAGTTTAAACTGTGGGATACAAATAGTCTAATAGTGACCCCTCAAATATCAAAATGTGACACAACTATGATTTCTAATGATGATTGTCCCAATAATAATTTAGAGTCCTATTATAGTATCTATGATGAGCTCACTAATACAAACCTATTTAATACCAATGCCATCCTTAACAACAACCTTGATCTCCATTACCCCAAACTCATCGACTGAGACTAAAATGATTGCATACCATTTGATGAAATCCAAAATGATGAGGCTATTTCAAAATTATTAGGGCTTAGAAATGGTTTCCCACTTAGGGACCATAAATGGGGATTCAAGATTAATTTGGACCTTATTGCTTACTTTAGAGAGTAGGTGGATTCCTTAGTCATGAAAACAAAGAAAATTAAAATTTAATATCCTCTGGTGAAAACCACTCTGAGGCACTCTTGGATAGTGAAAAAAGTAAAAATAAAAATGTGTTCATTGGTGAAAACCTTTGTAAAGTGCCAATGGATGGGTAAGTCTACTTTCTCCATAAGGAAGCACATAGTCTTATAAGTTCCCACATCATCTATGGTTTAGATGCAAATCATGGGGAACAATGCACATTTGAACAATTGGTTGGAAAGACTTTTCACAAACATTCAATGATTGACCATTACTATGAAATTAATGATTCAAATTCTTCTTGTATGGGTGAGCTCAATGAACCAATTGAGCCACAATAAAATGAATGTTTTTAGCTCCCTTCAGTACCTACTTTGTTAGAGGATGGTTTTATAAATGATATTTTGTGATTATGTAACACCTTAGTCTTGTACACTTGGAAAACTCATGACCTTGGTTGTTCCTCTTAGTTCTGCACATGCCTTCTACAATCCTCGCATCTACTATATATTGTGCTCCTTGGCCTATCTCTTAGTCTGACCAAACTTATATTGATGACACAAACATCTCATCTTGCCCAAAATGTTTAAAATTTACTTATCTTATACATCTACAAGTTCTAAGCCTATGCCTACTCTCCTTCTCCCTAGATACTAACGCCCACTTCAAATAGTAGTGTCGAGATTACTGTCCAAGCCTGACACAAGTGCGTAGTCCCTAAAGTCATCCAATTTATAAATGAAATTTATTATAATGGTTGGTTTAAGTGATTTAATGTGAGTTATCTCCTGATAGGATTGGTATAAATACAATACCAACCCTCATTCATTCATCACCTAAAAAAGATCAAAGAGACCCAAGAACTTATCAAAAAACACCCTATCAAGCACTCAAATGATCAAAGCTTCCCTATTTCCACACCAGTCATAGGTATAACACATCTACAAGTCTAAAGTACTAAAAGAGTAGTCATAAGGTCATATTTGCCAAGTTACAACTTAGGTCACTATTATACTTACTTTACACATTGCATGACTCACACATAATCCAATATGTATGGGTGAACTACATGAGTCTAAGGCCCTCTTATAGAGTATTGGATATGTAGGAAACATACTTTGACAATGGGGTCATTATGGGCCATCTAGACATTGTGTGCCCAATAATCCATTTTCCTAAGGTCACATTGTAGATGCAAAACTAGGGTTTTGCCATTTCATTAAGAGTGACAACCCATGGCCTAGATCTAAATGCACCAGAGTGAAGGCAAAGCCAAACCTAAAAGCATCTAGGTGGTTTCATCCTATTTTATCATGTATTTTGTATAGGACACTAGCATCGAACCCAGACACTAGCATCGATTCAACTATCTTAGGCTGATGCAAGTGGCCAGAGAGCCAAATGCACTAGATTCGAAATTTGACAATTGATCTAGAATTGTCTTCCTACCTATACTAGATCCATCATTGTATTAGCATAAAAAACAACTAAGTACTCTTTTTTATGTCATTTGTATATCTAGCATAGTTGTACTTTCCATTAATAGTCCGTCTTAGCTTTAAAAATTCAACATATGATACATCTAAGTTTAACACATTAGTTAGCCTACTGTAGATCTGATATTCACCCTTGTGCCCTATCATTTATATATCCTTAACCCTTTTACCCAAGTAGGATAACCTCTTATCCAAATTAGGGTTAAATATTTGGTGAGCTCAATCTTTGAAAAGCAAACCCTAGGCTAGCTAGAGTTTTCTAATTTTCCTAATTATTTTACTGTGTTTCAAATTTCAAACTTCTCATTTGTGAAGCAATGGAAAATTTTAGCATAAAAAACCAATTCTAAATAGAATATGAAGAAGCATTGATTACTCATCTCAACAAAAATAAGTGCTTAATAGATGCATTTTTGTATGTTACAAGAGATGAAATAAGCACATAAGATAAAACCAACGCTGTCTCACCTAATAATGGTGAATCTATAGAAGGCACTATAACTCAACCTACACTATAACTTAATACATCTAATGGGGCACAGCTTATGTGTTCTAACCTTTGGTCCCTAAAACTACTATTGGTATATCTATTATGAACTTACCTATTATTGCAACATAAATACTAGTTTCAGTGTCTATTACTGCTCAAAACATGTTTCTAGCCCATGTTTTGACTACTCAAATTGCTAATCAAAATCCCACTGGGCCTATAGTTCAATCACTCCTTCAAGTCTTAAAGACCTTGCAGGATAAGGTTACAGACATTGAATAAATGGCTTCAAAGTCTTCCCATTCTATAGATTCACAAGATGTGTTGTATAACCCTCTTGCACTTGATATCTCTTTGTACCCTTTGCCAACTAGATTTGTTGCACCTAAGTTCACATTTTATGATGGTAAGGGTTATCCTGAAAAACATCTTCAAACCTTCTATACAACATGCCTTGATTATGCTTCAAATGATAAATTATTGACCAAACTATTTCCAAAGAGCCTTAAGGACTATGCTTTGAGGTGGTTTTATGACTTACCTCTCAAATCTGTAAAGACATTCAAACATCTAGTAGATCAATTTTTGGCACAATTTTCTATTAACATTACTAAAAAGGTTTCCTATGTCCAAATTGTAAAGATCAAATAAGGAACCAATGAACCAATCAATGAATATGTCTTGAGATATAAGACAATGCTAGCCAAAATGACCAATCCTTTGGTAGGTAAGGAGTTGTAAGACATATTCAAACAAATTTTGCTTGCTCCTTTACACGAGTCCATTATTTTCAAAAAGCTTCAATATTTTGATGACTTATGCGATGTTGTATGGGATTTTGAAATGAAACTTATGCTATTGAGCAAGTTAAAGTATGTATCAAAAATTAGCTATATTTAAATCTAGTACAAAATTTACAATTAAACCAAGTTATAATGTAAAACTCCTAAGCCTAAAAAGGAAACAACCACCCTGGTTAACATAGTTGCACAATAGCCTAATCGGCTTGTCCTATCTAATGCACCAAGGAGATAGTTTGCACATTTAATTGAGCCTCTTGCTTCATTACTCACATAATTTCTAGAGTGTAATCTTATATCTCTCCCTCCTACTATAGAGGTTGATGTAAATAGTCCTCTACCCAAAGGATATGATGCAACTGCTTATTATGACTATCATTGAGGCCCTCACCATTCTACAAATATTTTTTTACCCTGAAGCATAAGATCCAAGACCTCATCGATGACTAATAGATTAAATTTGATGATCTTCCCAAGGAATCAATCTCACAACCTAGTGATCACCATAAACAAAAAATATTTAACAATCGTTTGCAAGACAATTCTAAGAAGGAACCAAAATTTTAAATGACATATAATGCACATCTTTCTCTATCATATTATGGATACCCGCTATATGGGGTATTTGGTACTTACACGATACATATATCTCCTATAGTTTAGAGACCTATTTTCTTTGATGACAACAAAATTAAGGATGATGAAGCTAATCTTCATTCTCTATTCATTTGAACATACCTTGATAAACACCCTATATGCAGTGTTATGATTGATAATGGTGCAAGCAAAGATATTTGCACCATGAAATTACTTATGTATTTGGGTTAAACTCATCATGATTTACACCTCTCTACTAGATAGGTCAGAGCATTTGATGGGACCTCCCAAAAGGTTCTTGGTGAGATTGATCCATCTTTACAAGTTGGTCCTACACATGTGGTTACTACTTTCTCAGTTATACCTTATATAGGTGTCTTTTATAGGTTATTCAGATGACCTTGGATACACACTCTTTGATTAATACCTTCTATAATGCATGGGTGTATTAAGTAAATTCATGCCAATCAAGTAATTACAATTTATGGTATCCATATGAACATCCTATTGAATAAGATAAATTCATACCTAGGTAGATAATTATCAAGCTTGTTAACAATAGTACACAATAAAAGGATGAACAACAACCAATACCCTCTACTAGATAACCAATACTTGAGAGACCTTTACATCAAAGACAAATAATAGGTTTCGCACAATCCTCATCTTCTATGCACCACATTTAGATATCCAGAGCACCTAAACATGTTGCTACTATTGCTATTCCAAAAAAACCACAAAGTACATAGATATGGGTTTTAATAACCCCTATTACTTCTATTGGTACTTCATGACCTTAGAGTCCTACTATACACATGTCAAGCATCACAGATACTACAGTGATAGATATTGTACCCATACATACTCCTTAGCAGTATCACCAATTTCTTGTATCAGGTTTTGAGTGGGGAGATACCTATGATCATCCTTTAGATGAGAACATAGGATAATATTTCCTCATCATAAAAAATACAAAAAATAATTAAAAATCCAAAAAACACTATCGACACCAAATGTTCTATTGGCTCCTTGGCACCTATGTGTTAGTTTCATGTTGAGGACTAACATGTCATATACTCCTACATACACATACACATGCATACATAGATACATGATACATTTATGTGTGTTGGGGCTTCCCTCTACTCACATCATCAAGACGTTGGGGGAATCCATATTTTATGATCTTGATACACATAGGTTATATGATTTGATGATCACTCTACACTATCATGTTTGAGCTTACATATGTACTTACACATGCATACTATCCATGATTATACATTACACATGGTACTTGATATGTTATGTACTTGACATTTTTTGCTAATATATTTTATCCATGGGCCACTATGACATGTTTATGCTTTTCCTTTACACACTTCCTTGAATGTTTTGCCTTGTTATTGCCTTGCTTTTTAGAGCATTTGCATATGCTCCATTGTATGTGGCCCCTATGCCTATGTTTGCCTTCTTGGATATTTGAATATTACATTACTTACTTTTATGGACATTTGACTGAGCCATGTTCATTCAATTTTTTGGCATTTGAACATGCCCCTTATTTGTGGTCTCCTTGGACCATTGCCTTTTGACTTACTTTTGAGTGCTCTTATATGTGTGCCTATTTTCTTGTTGAGATTGTACCATTAATATCTTGATGTTTCCATGATATTTATCATGCATCTTAAGCCTACATGTGATCACATCATTTCTATGCACTTCAATGTTACATCTACCTAGACATATTTCCTTCTATATGGTACATGGTTACATTCACATATTTACAGTTGTCTTACCCTTTTAAGGTGATATAACTACTAGTTATATTTTCCCCTCACCTCAAAAGAGGGGAATATTAGCGGGGGTGTATCATGGTGACATGGATTCCACATTTTTTCAAAGTTTCTAGATTACAATGGGGGCATGCTTTGGAAGCACGTTCTCCACACTCACACAATACAAGGTACTTACACTAATTTGTAGATTTAGTGGGGGAATGTCATGATGACATGGATTCCACACATTCACAGTTTCATATTCAGTGGGGGTATGATTGGGAAGCATGTTCTCCACATTCATTTAGTATGGTATTTATAATTCACATATTTAGTGGGGGCATGCTTTGGAATCATGTTATCCACATCTACACAATTTTTAGAATATCCAATTTACAGTGGGGGCATGTTTTGAAAACATGTCCTCCACATTGGTACTTATATTAGTTTCATATTTCTCCATATATAGTAGGGGAATGATTTGGAATCATTTTCTCCACACTTAAATAGTTTTCCTAATATGATAAAACACATGTCGATACACATTTGTGGAAGAATTATATACATGGTACCATTTTTACACACAATTTCAACATCATCCAAATATAAGGTACATATGCTATGAAACATGTGCCTAATATTATGAAATCAAAATCATATTCAGATTCTAAAACTATTGCACATATTGATGCCTAGTAGACTTTTATGGACTTTAGCCAGTTAATCTACTATAGCAGTTGGTTCACCTTTTGTCATGGTTAAGGTGATTAGATCACTCAATATTTACAAGATTTTTGGTTTGGACTTGATCATCCAAAATCACCATGTTACAAGTATCATTGGGCTGCACAGTTGAGCTAATCTTGACTACCAGGTAACAACTCACTTTTTCTCCAAAGTTGGAGGCATGTGCCTTCCAATATATATATATATATATATATATATATATATCTCTTACTCTCTCTCTATCTTCTTAGATATACACACTTTAAATAATTATCTATATTTATCCTAATATCAAAATCAAAGCCTTACAAAGATACATCTTCTATAAAAATAACTTGCCAATAGGCATGGTAGTTACATCAACACACAAGTGTACTCCTAGGCCTTACTCTTTCAATTTTAATCTTTTTCAAGTAATTTTAACCTAGATTATATGCATTAATTATACACTATAACATTTTCTTGGTTACAAGTCAGTCACCAACAAAACACTCAAACCCAAGTCCAACAAAACACTCAAATTCAACTCATGTAAAGATAAGATGTGTATACACACTCAGTACTTATTTTTTTCCTTTAAACTAGAAATTTTATTACTATATTAAGGTGGGGCCAAATGTAGATAATATTTTGTGATTATGTAGCACTCAGTCTTGTAAACTTGGAAAATTCATGACCTTGGTTGTTCATCTTAGTTTTACACATGCCTTACTTTTATAAGCCTCACATCTACTCTATCTCGTGCCCCTTAGCCTATATGTTAGTCCAACTTACCTTATATTGATGATAAAAACATCCCATCTTACCCAAAATGCTTAAAGTATACTTATCTTATACCTTTGTAAGTTTTGAGCCTATGCCTACTCCTTCTCTCTAGACACTAATGTGTAGGTAGACATTAATGTCGACATTACTATCCTGGCTTGATGCAAGTATCTAATGTCCTAAATTTATCCAATTTGTAAATGAAACATATTAAAAAGGTTGGCCTAAGTGTTTGAATGCGAGTTATCTCTCGATAAAAATGGTATAAATACAATATCAAACCTCATTCACTCCTCACATAGAAAAGACCAAAGAGACCAAGGCACTTATCATAAAGTAATCTATCAAGCACTCGATTGATCAAAGCTTCCCTATTTCCACACCAATCATAGGTAAAACACATATAAAGGTTTGAAGTACTAAAGGAGCATTCATAAGGTCAAATTTTCCAAGTTACAAGCTAGGTCATTGTTATACTTGCTTTACACATTGCATGATTCACATAAAAGCTAATATGTAGGGGAGAAATACATGAGTCTAAGGCCCTCTTCTATAGTATTGGCCATGTAGGAAGTGCCCTTTGATAGTAGGGTCACTGTGGGTTATCTCAATACTATGTGGTCACTAACCCATTTTCCCCCAAAGTCACATTGAAGATGCAAAGCTAGGGTTTTTCCATTTCACCAGGAATGATAGTCCATGACCCATATCTGAATGGACTAGAGAGAAGGTGAATCTAAACCCTAAAAAATCTAGATGGTCACATCCTATTTGAACATGTATTCCATATAGGACACTAGCTACAAACCTAGACACTAACATCAATGCAATTGTCCTAAACTGATGAAAGTGTCCAGAGAGCCAGAGGCACCAAATCTAAAATCTAATGACTAATCTAAAATTATCTTCCTACCTATTTCTTGCATGTACTAGTTCCAACACTATATTAGCATCTTAAAAATATAAGTACTCTATTTTATGTCATTTATATACCTATCATAGTTTTAATTTCTATTAATATCATATCTCAGCTTTATAAATCCAATATATGGTACATCCAAGTTTAGCATATTAATTAACCTGCTAAAGATTTGATATTCACCCTTGTGCCCTATCATTTATATATCCTTAACCCTTTTACCCAATTAGGATAACATCTTACCCAAATTAAGGTTAAAAAGTTTCCACATTGCTTGTGGAAGACACTATTGATATCAACCTTGGTATTGAGGATAACCGTACATCATTAAGCTCAGTGCCTCTCTCACTGAAGAAGAACATGATCTCATTATTTTTATCCTTAAAGAAGTCATTGATATATTTGCATGGTATTATTTTGGCATGCATGGATTAGATCCTTCATTATTTTTCCATCATCTTGTGGTGCATCTTGATATAAAACGTATCAAGTAGAAATCATAGAAGATGCATCCATGTATTTTCATTTTGGTTAAGAAGAAACTTAAAAAACTTTTGGAAGTTGGGTTCATCAGACCTATTCATTACTCATAGTGGATTTCTAATATTGTTCTCATCAACAATAAATTTGAAGACATTCACCTCTACACATTTTAGGTATATTAATAAAATGTGTCCAAAGGATGGTTTTCCATTGCCCAACATTGATATGATTGTCGACCCCAAAATAAGCTATGTGATGTTATCACTTATAGATGAATTTTATGGGTACAATAAAATCAAGATAGCACCCAAATATCAACATAAGGCAACATTCAACACTCTATGAGGGACATTTTATTATCAGGTCATGCCTTTTGGCTTTAATAATGTTGGTGTTACATATCAGAGGGAAATTATTTCCATTTCACATGACATGATGTAGGATATTATGGAAGATTATGTAGATGATATTTTGGACAAATCTAAGACTCATGCAGGTCATCCATTAGTTTTGAGGAAATTATTTGAATGACTTTGAGAATTAAAGTGTGTCTTAATCCTAAGAATTGTGTCTTCGACATCACCTCTAAAAAATTATTAGGTTTCATTATTTCTAGACGAGGCATTGAAGTGGACCCAGGTAAAGTCAAGGCCATATCAGACATGCCTCCCCCATCTAATTTGAAGTAGTTACACAATTTACAATTTAAAATTCAGGCAATTCATTGATTCATTTCATAGCTTGTAGATTGGTGTCATCCCTTTACACACCTCTTAAAAAAGGGTACTTCATTTTAATGGAACAAGGATTTTCAGGAAGTGCTTGATCAATTAAAGAAATATTTGGATAATCTACTAATGTTGGCCACTCTAACATTAGGGAAAGAATTGTTACTTTACATATTAACAACCCGACATATATTAGGGGCAATTTTGGCCCAACATGATAATCAAGGTGAAGAATGTGTTGTATATTACTTGAGCATGACATTGGTCGCCTATGAACATAACTATTCACCTATTGAAAAGTCATGTTTAGTAATGGATTTAGCCTCCCAAAATTAGTGACACTATATGCTCAATAATAAGACCATCATCATTATAAAAGTTGATCCACTTAAGTATCTTATCTCCAAAGCAATAGTGACAGGTTGCGTGGTGAAATGGATTATGATCTTAAGTGAGTTTGACATTAAATATACCAATTAGAAATATATTAAGTGGTATGTACTTGACGATCAATTAGTAGAGGCCCCATTATCAAATGCACATCCATTAACATTTGGTTTTCTAGATGAGTCCATTATTACCCTTAAAGAATCACAATAATGGAATCTCTACTTTGATGGTTTGTTCACATCCTATGGATTAGGGGCATGTATCCTTTTTGTCACACCACAGGTGGATTATATCCCTAAATAATTTCACATTGGGTTTTTATGCATAAATAATACTACAAAATATGAGGCACTTATCATAGAACTCTACCTTGTAATTGAATGAAACATTCAATAATTGGCAATATATTTAAATTCTCGACTTATCATCAATCAAGTCAATGATCAATATCAAACAAAAGATGATAAGTTTGTGCCTTACAAATGCATGGTAGGCATCTTCAAGAAATACTTTTAACACATATAATTTATGTAAATGCCATGAGATAACAACATATTAGTCAATGCCATGGCCATTATTGGGTCACTTTTGGAAATGTCTTCCAGCATCCAAGAATATTAGTTCCTCATTAAACAACTCATCATGCCAACATATGATCACCCATAGTTAGAAATGGTATGTAAAATCATTGGTCCCAATTCCCCTTGGTACCATGAAATTCAAAATTACCTTCAAAAGCATACCCTTCCTACTAACTTATCCTATCCTCAACAAAAATCATTCATCCATAGTGCCTCTTGTTACACCTTACTCAATGGCACACTCTATCATAAAGGTTATGATGGGACACTCCTTCATTTTTTAAATTAGAGAGAAACAAAGTTAATAATCAAAGACATACACAACAAGATTTGTGAGGCCCATACTAGTGGAATGGTCCTCGCTAAAAAAATCCTTTGTATAGGTATTATTGGTTGACAATGGAATATGATGCATCTGCATAGGTCAATAAATGTGTAGTTTACCATAAACATGGTGACTTGATCTATGATCCATTATAAGCACTTAAACCAATCACATTTCCTTATCCATTTTCAAAATGGGGACTTGATCTTGTGGGGAAGATAAATCCCTCATTCTATGATGGCCATAACCACATCCTTATTGCTATCATGTATTTTACTAAGTGGGTTGCGACCATTCCACTCACTTATGTAACTAGAAAGCAAATTTATAATTTCATCTTGAGTCACATAATTTATTGTTATGACATCCCATCCACCATCATTTTTGATAATGGAAGATCCTTTAAGAATAAGGATGCTAAGGCACTTTGTACTCAATTTCATATTAAACACAAATAGTCAACTCCTTATTACCCTCAAGGCAATAGTTAAGCTAAGGCATCAAATAAAACCAAAGTTTAAATCCTCAAAAATATTGTTAATGATGTTGATTGTGATTATCATTTACAATTATTTCCTACCTTATGGGCTTATCAATAAAATATCAACACTCCTACAAGTGCCACACCCTATTCCCTAGTCTTTGTCTCAAAAGCTACCCTTCCTATCGAGATCGAGTTACCCTCCTTGCATATTTCATTGCAAGATCTTATTGATGACAAGGATTACAGAGTAGATTGACTACAAGAGATGAAACTCTTGGATGAAAAATGGCTACCCACCTTGAACCATACTAAAGCATATCAATATTTGGCTACATCACAACTATGACAAATGCATCATTTCCAGAGAATTTGAAGTGAGTAATCTTATGCTTTAAGAGAATTAGTGAAATGCTAATGCAAATTGTGAAAAGAAAGGCAAGTTTGAGCCTAATTGGTTGGGTCCATATATCATCACAACTAAGTATGGTTCTAGAACATACAGATTGGCAACATAATATGGGAAACTTGGGGGCATACTTCCAAGTCGATTCCCATCTATTTTACGTCTATGAGCCAATTCACATCATGTCCAAACCTCCCTTACCCATGTTGACCTTGATTGGGATCTACATGGACTAGAAGTTGCATCAAATTTGAAAGAATTAGAGTATGGAAATATCCTTGCATTAGTACATCAAACCACATGGAAGGTTTCCCTACCTTGTAGTCCTAGGAAATATCCTCTTCGTTATGTCCTCTTTTAACAATCCTATATTCCTTCATCCCATCTTGCATCCCATTGACCCCTATATCTTTCATGTCTTACTTTGTTTGTTGCATAGATTACTCAAATTGGCTTTCCATTTCTTAGTTTCTCCTTGTATATATGTCATGGTATTTTCATTGTATTTACTTCCCATTGTGTTTATACATGTATTTGTATTTATATTTGTATATCATTTTGGAAAATAGTCTTTTATATAATTATTCCAAAAATTTAAAAGCATCAAACAATTTAAAAAATATCCCTAAATATAAAAAACTTTCCAAAATCCTAAAAATTTGAAAATTCAAAAAATCCCAAAATAGATATAAAGCCACAAAATCTTTTTCCACTTCATCATCCTATCCATCTAAGAATTCCATTCCTTGCTATGCTTGGGGAAATATCATTGAGAAAGTCAGCCTCCATCCCACTCCCATGTATTTGTACACATTTCTTGGGAGGTTATCTTTAATTTAGTCATTGTCATCCTAATTAACATCATCAATTCCCATTCCTCCCATCTTGGGAGAACTACATTGGCTTGAGGTCCACATAGACTATGTAGGAAATGCTTAGATACATAAGATAGCTAGGGTCAACTCAAACACCATCATACCATCCTTCATTTAACCCATTGTCCTATTTGTAAGTCAAGTTTCCAACATTGCCTAATCTTACACATGTCCTACTTTAAGGGAACCACAAGCATGATGTTTATTGAACACTCTCCCAGGTTTTTAATTTTTATTGCTTGATTTAAATTTTTTGTATGTTTTTATTTGATTTCTTATTTATGTGTAATATTTTTGATTGAGTCTTGGCTATGTGCGCCATGTCTACAGTTTCATCATGATCTTTTATATCAAGATGTGTCCTATCACACACTCATATTTGAGCTAGGCTTTATGCAATTAACACATGATATCATGATTTATTTATAATTATGGTACATCATGTGAGTTACAACATTAAAAAACAAGTTACAAAGTCTATTTACAAGTACACTTAGAACATCCCCTTACTACATCTATCATCATCAGGGCTAAGTGTGCTACAATGTTAAATCAAAATGACAACATAAAAACATCACAATGGCTATATATATTAACATGAATACATCATAAAAATGATCATAACAAGATAATCAATCATCATACACATGAGTATTCTATATCATGATCCACATCAAAGAAGGAAAATCATTATAAAAATCAACATGAACATCATATCAACATCAAATATTAACACAAAGCAAAATAAAATGAGCATCACACACACACACACACATCAAAATTCCATGAGTACAAATGAATCTCCATATATACATCAAAATGTTTGTACATCACACACATATGTACATCTCATATCTCAAAAATTTGGGAGAATAATCTAACATGTCCTATAAAATATTGTTATGTCCCTCAGAAGGGGGACTCCCTTAAGGAGATATGGGTCTCAGACTATCATGGTGGAAGCTCTATCTTATGCTATGTGTATGAGTAATTTGTGAAGGCTCCATCAACCTTATCTGTGGTAGTGGTTATCTCATTGACCTCTATAAGGTGGATGTCATGTGAGTCCTCAAAGACTAACCTGATCTGTGACTATTATACTCTTTTAAGGATGGTGACCTCTGGCTCTGAAGCACTTCACCCTCATATAATCATCTATAGTATCTAACCTCATCCTTGGCTAGCATGATCTTTGATAGAGCCCTGGCCAAACCCTTCTAAATCAAAATCTATCTAGTTGTATCTCGCTCCCCTTGAAGCCTATGAACATTAACATGGGTAGTATCCTGATTACTTATCACAGTCACTAATTCAACATCTCTCATGGATAACTGACCATGGATAGTTGTCAATTGAGCTACATGTCCCCTCATAGTACCAATATTTATGTCCTTATCTATGATCAAACCCTATAATCTTGTGTCTTCTCCCTAATCCCGTATTAACTAAGCCCACAATCTATCCACCTCTTATTCTAGCCCAAATATCTTGTTCATTCTAGTTGTAATCTCTCTATAGTTTGTTAATGGTGGCTTATTCCTCAACTGACCTGGTGGAAATGGATGGACCTACTAAATCCTTTATACCCACCCCTATATTTGATGCAATCACTAACAAAAATAAATCATATATTTTTGTGTCATGGTCAATATACATTATCATCTACTGGGGCACTAATCTTAGATACTCAAGTGTATCTAGAATCTTAAAAATATGAGGCCTACCCTAACCATCTTCAATCTCCACTAAAACTTATCTAGTTTTGCCTCCATCATGACTCCCACCCTATCTATTGATATCATACTTGACACCCTATCTAGATCCATGGCCTACATCTCCATCACTGTTAATGATCATGGCAATGATTTGTTGTACTTGAGTAAGCTATCATACTTATATTAGAATCTATACATGTGTATGTGCCTGCCCTTTCCCTCAATATCCATCCCTACCTCTTTATCCTCACACCATCCTCCTATGTACATCCTTCCACCTCTAAAACTGAGGGTAAACATGTGTCGCTACTTATACATGCTAAACATACTACTTCAGGGCCTGTGCGCCTACTAGCTATGGTCTAGTCAACCTTATAGCCCTGTGATGTGCCATCTAGGCTGCATATACCCCTATCACTCTTGCATAAGCCTCTTAATCTATGTGTCCCAGGGCATTATTGGTATGTCATGTCTCCTTTTCAAGGCTAGCTTGTTAAGGAGACCTCTGGCCTTATTTGATTTCCCAGGGGCTAAAAGGGAATACAAGGGAAACTTGGTTCTTTATTCAGTTACTAAAAAAGTAACTTGTCAACAACTTATTTATAAATGAATTTATAATAAAGAAAAGGACTTCTCTAATTTGATATAAGTTGGTCCTTAATTTAGAAAATATATCTGAGGGAAAGGATATAAAAGGTAAAAAGAAGGTTCATTTTAAGGATCGTGTTATTCTTATCAATTGAAATCATAAGCTTGAACATGTTTTGATTGAATTGCATCCATTGGAGATGAAACCCTTCATTAGAAGGCTAAATTAAGAATGAAAACCCTTAACACTCATTGGGGTAACTCTATTTCAAGGGTTACATTGAGCATAAATTGATAATTTCATATTTCTTGGGTAGTTTTTGTGGGGAGCACAGTGGATTAGAAGGGTTTGTGAGTGGGACACAACTATTGGAAGCCTTTTTCTAGGGAAACAAACCACTTTGTAGGTTTTTGTGATGGCAAAAAAATCCTATGATACTTTTACTAAGGAAACTAACCTCTTGGAAGCATTGAATTAGCCATTGGGACTAATTTGAGGAGGGTTTGTGGAGTTTGTTCAATCATAATTTTAGCTAGTATTTTATTATAATTTTATACCATTTATTTAATTTAAAAAATAAGATTTAAAGGTCCTATATTTAGCTGTAATATTTATATTTTTTGGAAAGTATTTTGGTGAATGAAATATTATTTTTATGCCCTAAAATTTGCTTCTACAAAATTTCTAAATTTTATTTTCTTAGGGTTTGAATAAAAAAAAAGAATTGCATGTGTTTATGTTAGGATTTATTGGGAACCCCTTGGGTTCTAATTATACCCTAAAAGGGACATTATAGTGGCATCAAATCCATTTTCTAGCCAGTTGTGGGTAACAAGTTCTCTATAGACTCTTCTTCATGTAGGGTAATGATAAAAAGATGAAGACAACATTGGAAGCCATGGAAGAGATGTTTCAAGCTATACAAGAATATCATAGGTAACTAAGGGAAACGGGTCCCAAGGCATGGATGAAGTTTGTAGGGTTAATCCATAGACCTCCAGATTCTCTCTTAGAAGAAGAAAAAAGACCAACATAAGTGATGAATACTTCATCACCATAAAAGATCAAGCTGCCCATACAGGAATCCACCATGCAAATTGAAAATGAAGATCCCTCCAAAGGGAAAGATATGGATTCTAATGTACAAAGTGTTTGGGTAGAAGAAAAGAAAATGGAAAAGTCAAGGTCTTAATTCTAAAACCCTAAAAAGGAACAAAATAATGTGGAAGCCAAGGAAGAAATCTTGAAAAAGGAAATGCCATTGGTTGATTGCCTTAAGAGTTCATAAAAAAGGAAGAGCATAAATTACATATGTGAGGCAAAATTTAATGATCTTAGGTTTGAAATAAAACCATCTACCTTACAAGAAAGCATGAAATATGTGATAAGGTCCCAAATAAAGTGTGATGATTGGCTAAAAAGAGTGAAAGAGGCAACACTGATAGCCATTCAAGAAAGATAACACTTGAAGAAATTTAAAGAGAAGGGTAAGCAATTTCATTATATTCATAGCAAGGATTTTTTGTATCACCATCATATTATGTCCTTAAAATATTTTGATCATCATGAGAATCATTATAAAAATGAGGATACAATGAAGGGTACCAAATGGAAAGAGGATATTTTCCAAGAATACCCTACCCATTTTTTGAATTTTCAAATGATTTTGGCATTGCCATATGAGATGGGTTTTTAAGATAGCTTTGGGAAGGTACTTGAAAATATTAATAGTGTGGAGGAAAATCTATCAAAGGCTCCTACTTCATCCAAAGGATATGGGCATTTAAATTGTGCCCTAAGGAATGATGGCCATACCTTATTTTTAGTGCTCCATACTAAGGTAGTCCTGGATTATTGTCAAGAAAGTTAACACTTTTATAATTTTATTTTTGGTTATGGTGGGGAAAACAAATATCTATTCCATCTTTGACATCATTCAGATAATGGTAAAGGGATGAAGGTAAAACTTGGGGTTCCAAATTATCCTAAGAAGCCACAATGGGATGAAACCAAGGTAGATAAGGCTTCAATTGTTGAATGTGAATATCTCAAAGTGGAGGAACATCCACCATCATTAGAACTCCCTAAGGATGATCCATTAACTGATTTAAAAAAAAACATTATAGAGAGATGTGTTTGAATAAAATATTGGGAATCATAAGGACAGAAGGATTGGAGGTATCTCCACAAACCCCACTTCACCAAAAGAGGATGAGCTTGTTGTTGGTAGCCCAAGAGGAATTATGAAGAGTTATGTAAAGTTTACAATGTATTCTAACAACATGATGAATAATGAATTACTACAAAGGGGCTTCATCATTCTTTACACCAAGGAAATACAACAAATTTTCAATGCTTGACGTGGACACAAGGTAAATCCCACTTTTTCATTTTTAGCATAGAAATTATATCATAGAGGTTTTCATTGCCTAATCTATGCACATGTTCCTAGAAGAAATCTTTTAGTATTGATGTGGGATCTAGGTGAAAATTTTAGAATTAGTGTTGTTGTAATCATAAAAATTAACCACCAAATGATTTCATTTGCATCCCATATAAGTGGGTTAGAAAGTATTTTTAGTCGTGGGATGGAGCATTCTCTAGTTGGTGACTATTGGGAAAGAATTTTCAGCCTTTAAGAAGTGTTTTTAATCATTACAATGCACATCTTTCAAGTTTGTAGCCGTTATTCCATTTTCGAGTTGCTAATTATGGTAAGATCAGATTATAAGTTATTATTTATAGACTTGAAAAACTACAAGATTGATCTTTTTGATGCCATTAAATCATTGGCAAACATTGGCGAATGGTTTCAACTAAAGAGAATGAATAGTTCAACTAACACAACTCCAATTTGAGTGGAAAACAAGTTGATTTATGTCCTTATTAAGAAGTAAAAAATTACAATATTATTAATAAAATCATCTCAAGAAGGTATGAGTTGTGGATCGTGCACACTTGATGATCGAATTATTTTCTGAGCTGCCAAGAGACATCATTGCTAATGGGGTTGAGAGCTACATTTTTTGGTCCAAAGGGTTTCACATATCAAGTAAGAGAAATGAATTTAAAATTTGCATGGAAATTTTTAGACCTTGGGAAGAGAACATTATTGGATTTCAAGTAAAAAAGGAATATCTAAAATGTTCGCTGATATTTTTGATTCCTAGGTGGAAAGCTTGTACTTGTGGCACGGTGAGATATTGACATCTTTTTACTTTCAACCCATATGAGAACAAATAGACTTTCATAAAGGTGAATAAATTTTAAGGGAAATTAGATGGATTTAGATATCATTATAGCTTCATAACTGCTAGAAATTTGGATGTCCATCATATGAATGAAAATTATGAAAAAGATGCAAGTGATGGAGGAGAGCTAAATAACATGCCTGTAGGCATGATGAAGTAGTTGAACAAGTGACAATGGGAGCCCTTATTTTCATTAATGAGTTTGTTTCATGTGTAGGTACATGTATACAAATGAAAGATCATCTAATTTTATTTCTCACCCAAGCAAATGGTAGAGCATATGGGATTACAACTGAAGATGGAGATGATACAATTAAGATTGATAAGTTCATGATTACAAAATATTTCATTTTACATGGAAATAGAGTCTTCCCAATGCTTTGATTGGAAAAGGAAAAATAATTTGATTGAATGTATAGACCAACCAAGGATAATAGCAACAAGGCATCTTGGAAACTCTGTATGGCAGCCTCGAACAATAATTTTTGGACAACCAAGAAGATTGCTACAACATGGTAACTCTTTCAAGTGGTTTACTTTTGGACAGATTTACATAATGTTTTCGAGTTTGTCATTGATTGAAGAATACTATCAAGTGTTGGAGAATGGTTTGATATACATCCCTCCTAGTGAATAAACTAAAAGCACCAAAGGATCTCAAGGGTAACCAACTTGATTATTCAAATAGTGTAACAAAAGCATGGTGAAATAGATCCTAACTTAAATTTCCATGCAAAGGGTCTCCAATAAGGCATAGAGGAAACTCAGGATGATGTATTACTACCTCCAAATGATAGAGAAAGTACTTTCATGACAACCATAAGCCAAATTTCTACCACTAATGTTGATGTCATCATCATTAGCAACCACCATAATTTTTCAATCACACTCATATTTGTGAATATAGGATGTCATCATATCATAGTTGACAAGGTTGGAATGAAGAATGAAGATGCCACCATGGAATATGTTTTAGCTTGTCAAGTTGACAATTATTCATTAATTCCTTGTTCTAGGGCTAATGTTACAATAATTTGGAAAGGTTTTAGTAAAACTGATTATGCAAAGAATAAAATTGTTGATGTTATTTTTGAAGGAGAAAATGAAGATGGGAGGTTTAAGGTAATGAATGGTCTTTGATTCAAGGAAGTTTTTAGACTTCATGAGCTACCAAAGAACACAAATAAGGAGAAGGACAATAAATATATGAGATTGCTTGGGCAAGAGTTATTTCATTTGATAGGTATAATATCCAAATTATTTGAGAATTACAACATAATTTTGTACTTTGGCAAGCTTGCATTTGCTTTCAGGCAAGAAAATTTTGGAAGGGAAGATTTTCATGTCCCCTTTCCAAGGCTAGCTCACTAAGGAGACCTTTGGC
This sequence comes from Torreya grandis, assembly GCA_037957365.1. Classification (NCBI taxonomy): domain Eukaryota; kingdom Viridiplantae; phylum Streptophyta; class Pinopsida; order Cupressales; family Taxaceae; genus Torreya; species Torreya grandis. Next base: position 597,299 of record JARHVA010004535.1, read on the forward strand.
CCTATTTGACTTCCTAGGGGCTAAAAGGTAACACAAGGGAAACTTGGTTCTTTGTTTAAGTTGCTAAAAAGTAAATTGTTGGCAACTTCTTTCTAAATGAAGTTATAATAAAGAAAAGGACTTATCTAATTTGATATAAGTCAGTCCTTAATTTACAAAGTATATTGGAGGGAAAGGATATAAAAAGGAAAAAGGAGGTTCATTTTAAGGATCATGTTATTCTTATCAATTGAAATCATAAGCTTGAGGATGTTTTGATTGACTTGCATCCATTGGAGATGAAACCCTTCATTATAAGGCTCAAATATGGATGAAAACCCTTAGCATTTAGTAGGTAACTCCATTTCAAGGGTTACGTTGAGTAGAAATTGACAGTTTTAGAATTTTAAGGTAGTTTTTATGGGGAGCATAGAGGATTTGAAGGGTTTGTGAGTGGGATACAACTATTGGAGGCCATTTTCTAAGGAAACAAACCACCTTGTAGGTTTTTGTGATGACAACAAACCCTTACGATACTTTCCCTAAGGCAATGAACCTCTTAGAAGCATTAAATTGGTTATTGGGATTGATTTTAGGAGGGTTTGTGGAGTTTGTTCAATAGTAATTTTGGTTGGTATTTTATTGTAGATTTTTGCCATATATTTAATTCAAAAAATTAGATTTGAATGTCCTATATGCAATTATAATATTTATAATTTTTGGCAAGTATTTTAGTGAATGAAATATTGTTTTTGTGCCCTAAAATTAGCTTCTACAAATTTTTTTAATTTTATTTTCTTAGGATTTCAATCAAAAAAATTAGAATTGCATGTGTTTATGTTACGGTTTGTTGGGAAACCCTTTGTGTTCTAATTTTTCCCTAAAAGGGACATTACATGGTACCATTTGCATAGGCATATCTACTTGTGTGGATCCTTTAGCACATGCGATCACCGCTCACATGATATGATCACCTGAATATGCTCCTATAATCAAGACATGCTAGCACACTTAGTCATTTGCTAATCAATCCAACAAATCATCTATCTATCCCACAACCACATTTTCATCATGAACATCTATCTAATCATCTATAAATAGTAAAATCATCACATATAATTAGACATAATTCAATAAAAATAGTCTATTATGTAGTCTTGGTGATTTCACCACTACATTGGGTGATTTTGCTTTTACACATGCTATTTTACCTCTTTTACTAGTGATTTTGTTAGTCCTTTTCTATATGACATTTTTTCCATTTTATAGAGCATTTCCACTACTATGCATGTTTTTTTCACGAGTGTGCCAAGTAGTCCCACTCCTAATTTTATTTGGAAATTTTGCCACTATCAATATATTATGGTCATTTGGTCGATTGTTTTCATTATTTAGTAGGTTAATTTCATTGATTAAGCAATTTTGAACCTTGTTTCACTTTTTCACTTTTTAGGCAATTTTGACCTTACTTTAATGTTATCATTGTTTCAGTCATTATGTCACTATTTTGGCCACCATCTCAACTTTTCCTAGTCATATCACCATTTTTATCATGATTTTGACATTTCTAACGATAATTCTACCATTTGTGATGACAATTTTGTTATTTTCATCGATGATCCTACCACTATGGAATTTTTCATTAGTGGGAAAATCACTAGACCACCTACTTGGAGCATTTATTACACTTAACATAAAAATTTCAAGCAAAAAATTATACTAGTGTGCTACTCTCAAATGGTCATCAATACTCTCATACACTTTCCAAGGTGCATGTGGTCTAGGATATGAGCCATTTTTCTTACAACACTCAAGGGTGAAAACCAGAGCTCAAAATTATTAGGGGGGAAGGGTAAAAATGAATTGTTTTCATCCCCTAATGATCTTTTTATATCCTAGATTTCAAGTGTTTTACCCCTATTGCATCCATTATGCTTCCAAAAGGCCTATTTTTGGCTCTATTCACCATTTTTCATCCCATTTTCATCTAGTGTCTCTATTTCAAGACCTATTTTACCATCTTATGTCTCATTTCCTTACTTTTAAGGGCCCATACATCAAAATTATTTTCCATCCACTCCGTCGAGGGGGCATCTTGGGGCATATTATTTGAACTAGGGCATCCTGGTGAGCCCATTTTCAATGAAAATTTGTCAAATTGAACCACACCACTTGGGGCATGATTACATTTTATTATTTTCCTTTTTCAAAAAGTTGTTACTTCATCAAATTACTCACAATGCCCTTTGAAAGAGGGAAAAAATGTAGACACTTCACTTTCATCACTTTTGTGTCAAAATTTATATTCAAACAAATTTCCACATGTAAATCAAACTAAAATTCATCAATTGTCCCAAATAAATCTGTATAACTATTATGCACATCCTAAAACACATTGGTGCATCCTTGATTGGAGTAATACATTGCATCAGATCATCAAACTCATTAACAACATCTTGAATCAATTAGTTGCTTTATTAATATCACCCTCATTCAATTAAATCAAATGATTAATCAAAAGGGAACATGACAAAAGGACCACATCATGCTAATCAAAGTTTTAATAGCTAGTTGACTTTGATTATATAATTAGTCAATCACTGATAAGAAAATACATGGAGTGCACATGTCATATTTATTAAAAAATCAAATAAATCCTAATTTTCTACATCAATCCAACCACTTGACAATTGAAAATTATTTTCCAAATGTCAAAGGTTTTCTTCACAAGGAAAGTTTAATGCAAGGTGAGAGGAATGCAATCAATACATATGACAAGCACTCACACACTCCAAATCCTTATGAATGGAGCTCCTTAAAGTCACCACACACTCTTTTTTATAGAATTTAATGCTTGCCTCTCATTATAGGATTGATTTTACACCATTGATCTTCAAATTTGATCAATGCTCCACAAATCATAGACAAATCTATAAATTAAAGAGACATCTCCTCACTCCAATAAGATTTTAAATGATAATGAAGTGTTGTTCAAATATCCTTACAAAACTTCAACCACCCTCATCACACATCATTAAATCATCAAGTTATTAAGGGGGTATGCTATCAGATTGCCTATGTATACTATACAAGCCTTTTTATAACTACATCTGAGCACATCACTCTTTTCAGCAAGGAGATCACAAAGAAAGGTATAAAAATTATGCTTACTTATTTGTTTATTTGTCATCTTCTTTGTCTTGATCAATCGGAAGTCCACGCTTAGGTTAGCAGTATGTTTTGATTGATTTTATTTTCATACTAACCATAAAACTAATCTTTATAATTATGTGTTATAAAACTTATTTATTAAGCATCTATACACTACTACACACTAAGCAAATCTTCCCTATTCTTCTAAAATATCAAATCATGTGCTAAGATAAGTCATCAACTAAGTATAAAACACGTTAATCTAAGTCAAGAGTGAACATTATCAAGATCAAAGATAATTTTTTAGGTGCATTAATATAGTGAAAAAACACAACTTCGCATTCACACTAAGGGGAAGAAATACAAGTGGCTTGACATCCATATATAAAGTATTAGATACATAGGCAATGATCAATCATCAATGGGTTTGGTTGGGGTTAGCTCAACCCAATTACACTTCATCACTTTTTATAGGTTTTTGTCCTTCATAAGTAGACTTAAGGTTTCAAGAAGAAGGAAATTGATTTCTATAGTTACACATGTAGTCAAAAGTCATAGATCACATAGATAGAGACATATCAGATAGGTGCACTATATTGTATAGTAATAAAGAGACAAACCTAGCCCAGATACTAACATCAACCCCAAATAATAGTGTAGACAATCCTACCTAAGCCTAATGATACTAACCCTTAACACACAAAGACATAATTCCATATATGGATGAATTACATGCATGCTTCTAGTCTATTTTTACTATTAGAACATAATTATACCATTGCAGTCAGGGTTCTCAAATAAGGGATGCCTTCGACCATTAAACCATAAAATTCACACAATATATGTCTAAATTCATTATATTAATTATTCTATAATTATAGGATATTAGTAGCTTCTCATATTTACATGGAACGCTCGACTCCCTTTAAATAATGAGGTCTTCATACTTGCATTTGGAACCAAGGCTACAAGCCTTCTTCAAACCTTTAAATCTCTCCCTCTCTTTAATTCTACATTTTGGTAGAGTCTCCCCTTCTAATATCATCCTTTATGAAGGTTTTTGGCCTTCCAATCCTATTCCAATCCCTCTAATGTTGGCTTGACTCACCCTTTTATAGCTGATCATAGTTTGGTCAGTGACATGTCAGCCAAGAAATGGAGAGTTGTAACTAGTAGGCTTGACATGAACATCTAATCCCACTATAGGGATTATTTTGTCTTTGATAGGCCTCAACCCTTAGGTTTTTTAAAATTATCACATCATATCTCATTTCTTAGATCTCACTATTATTTTTTACCATTAAATTAGCTATAATGTTGTCCTAGCCTGTAGATGGACCATTGTTAGTCCTTTTATCCAGTTGGTCAACTAACTATCTCCCTTTACCATAGGTCCTATGTTTTGCATAGAACTTCTATGTTCCCATACTTTTGGTGTTCCCACACTTTTTCCTATTCTTCACACTACCACATGCTCCTTAGTATTTTTGCACATTACTTTTATATTTTACTCATTGACCATGCAAATTTTATCTTAGCTCATATGTGCAACGTCTCTCTATTTGGGTTTCCCTCTACACCTTTTAAGGGTCTAACTTTTTACTGCACTATCACACAAATCCTCTCATATTATTCTTTAGCTCCCTATTTTATACTACCCTCATGCATGTGGTGATTTTGTGATACAAAACTTGTACCCCTTTATTTTCCAACCTTTTATGTAACTTGAACACCCTTCCTCTGCATAAGTAGACTCTTACTTGTTTGATAGTATTTCCAAAACATTGCATCATGCAACCACACATTGATAAGGTTGGTCTTTATTTAGTGATCAATTGACTCTATTTTTGGGAGATGAAAGAGTTTTGAATTTACCTAGGATGCTCATGCATCACATAATCACAATCAATAAATCAAACAATAAATATAAGTCTTTTGATATCATTAGTACTTTCCATAAATAGTAAATTGCATTATCAGATTAGTTTAAATTAGTTACATTTAGATTTATACTTTATTACATATATTAAAATATGAATTTATTCTACTATTTCTATCCTATTGTGATTAACATTAATCTAAAAATAGGGTAAATATATTGGTAAACTTCTATATTGCTTAAACAATGCCAAACCCTAGGTAGCCCTTAGAGTTTCATTCCTTCTTTCTAGGATTTTTAAATCTTGACCTCAGGGTTTCATTTCAAGCCTACTTTTCAAATCTAAGTTGTGATTATCTAACACTAAGTACAATCCATCCTTTGGACCTATCCTTCTTTATACTTGCATATTACTATCTTATGCCACTTAAGAAGGTTTCCTTGTTCCTCTAAGGCCAAGTGGTTTTCAAATCCAACACAATCAAATTTATTCTAATTCATGTAAAATAACTAATAAAAGTATAATGAATTTGCTTTCTTCTTCATCTTATTTTAATGTTATAATTATCAACGAATATGTGCAAATGGATGATAATGTTAACATGCCTAATCTAAAACATGCTAATTAATATAACCAAGATTACCAAGATAGAATTACTCTTGATGACCTTAATGGGGTAGGCCCTCACTAAGTTTAAGGCTTATCTCAGTTTTGAGGCCATGTCAACCAAAACCCACATGATTTGAATAGAGTCTTAAAGCTAATCCTTAAACTTAAAACCAATATACAATCTAAGATTGCCACATATGGGGCACAATAACCCTTTACTATTAATACTATTCCTACATATACAACCCTAGTTACACATGTGATGTCCACCAAAGGTGTGGAGGAATCAAAAGGCCCATAACATATTTCCATGCTTATGCCTATGTAGGAGACCTATTACCATTCTTTGATGATTATGCATATTACATCTTCTACTTCACCTACTCCATGCTCCCTTGAGTAAACTATTTCATCTCTACAAGATAAGCTGTTTCAGTTAGAGTAAGTTACATATCGATCTAGTAATTCATTAGATTTGTATATGTTGTTCCTTAATCCATTATCTCTCAAGATAATAACCTATCCCATACCTTTAGGGTTTTTATCTCCTAAGCTTCCATTATCTAATATAAAAGGTGATCTTGAATAACACCTTTTATTTTTCCATGCAACATGCTTAGATTATGTGACCAACAATCATTTATTAACTAAGTTATTTCCATGACAAATCATATATTATGCTATAAGTTGGTTCTATGACCTTCCACCTTCGTCATTTAGTGCCTTCCTCTAGTTAATTAGTTTATAACACATTTCTCTATCAACATTAATGAGAAGACATCTTATGTGTAAATTACCAAACTAAATTAAGGGTCCAATGAGCCAATTAGTAAATATGTACTTCAATACAAGATCATGTTATCTAAGATGACCAATGTTATGGAAGAAAATGAGCTACAAGATATATTCAAACAAAGCTTACTTGCACCACTTCATGAGTCCATATTATTTAAGAAGTTCAAATATTTTGATGATTTATGTCATACAATGAGAGTGTTTAACCCTAAATTAGATGTAGGAATCCTTACTTGGGTAGATAGGGTCAAAAATATAGAAATGATAATGCACAAGGGTGATAATTTAATATATAATAGGCTAATTAAATGCTAAACTTAGATATAAACATACATTAAATTTATTATGTTGAGTATAGGCTAAATGTAAAAAGTACAACTAAGCTATGCATGAAAATGACAAATAAGTAATATACTTAGCTACTTTTGATGCTAACATAGTGTTGGATCTAGAATAGGTTGGAAGAAAATTTTAGAATAAGCATCAGATTTTGGATTTGATGCTTCTGAAGATCTAGACACTAAAGTGAGCCTGGGATAGTTATGTTGACATTACTATTTATGTTTGATAAAAGTGTCTTGTATGGAATACCTACTAAAAAGGGATGCTAACATTATATGCTTATAGGTTTGTCTTTTCCTTCACTTTGGTGTATCAAATCTAGATCATAGACTATTACTCATGAATTTGAAAAACCCTAGTTTTCCATCTTCATAGTGACATTGGGGGAAAATGGGTTAGTAGGCATATAGTATCAAGTTAACCCTAAAGAACCCTTTGTTAGTGAGTGATTCCTACATAGACAAGACTCTGAAGAGGGCCTTAAACTGATGTTAATTCTCCCCTACATATTAGTGTGTGTGTGTGAAACACATAATATTATGTAAATCAAATGCAACAATGACTTAGCTTGTAAGTTAGAAAATCGAGATCATAAGCTATTCCTTTAGTAATTTATACCTATAGATGTGATGTACCTATGCCTAGTATGGAAATGGGAAAGCTTTGATCAATTAAACTCTTGATAGAGTGATTTTGATAAGTTGCCTTGGTATCTTTGGTATTTTACTAGGTGAGGAATGAATGAGGGTTGGTCTTATATTTATATCAATCTCTCTAGAGAAGTAAATTGCATTAAAACACTTTGACTAACCATGAAGATATGTTTCATTTGCAAATTAGATGACTTTAGGGCACTAGACACTTTGGTTAGGTCAGGACACTAACATCAAAACTAGTATTTATCCTAGATGTTAGTATCCAGGGAACATGCAAGTAGGTATAGGTTTAGAACTTGTAGAGATGGAAGAAAAATACATTTTAAGAATTTTGGGTAAGATAGAAGGCCTATATCATCAATATAAGACTAGTTGGATTAATAAATATAGGCTAAGGGTCACAAGATAAAGTGGATGCAAGACTTACAGAAGCAAGAAAGGTCCCTAATTGGGAGGAATAATCAAGGTCTAAGTTTTCCAAGTGTACAAGATTGAGGTGCTATATAATCCATAAATATCATCTACATTTGACCCCCTTTAATCTAGCAATGAAATTTCTAGTTTAAAAGAAAAGAATGCATACTTGGGTGTGTTTAACACACCTTGTCTTTGCATGTGCCGAACTTGAGTGCTTTGATGGTGATTGACCTAAAAACAAGAGCATGTTACAGTATGTAATCAGTGCATATAATCTAGGATTGAAAGTCCTTGAAATAGATTGAGATTAAAAGAGAAAGGTTTAGAAATACACTTATGTGTCGATGTAACTACCTTTCCTATTGGCAAGATGATTTGAAAAAAATGTATCATTGTAAGGCCCTAAAAATGATATTAGGACAAATATAGATAAATCTTGAAAGTGAATATATCTAAGGTGATGGAGAGAGATATTGGAAGGCACATACCCCTAAATTTAGAGCAAAAGTAGGTTGCCACATGGTATTTGAGATTATCTCAACCATGTAACCCAATGATACTTATAACCTGATGAGTGTGAGTGAACCAAGTCACCCACACTGTCAAACTAGTGAGGATGGATGATACTATCAAGTCCAACTTAAAAACTTGGAAAGATTTGAGCTATTTGATAACCTCAACCATACCAAAAGGTGAACTAACTACTGTAATAGATTAGTTCAATATAGTTCATAAAAGTTTAACTGGTGGGTGGTGACAATTCCTGAGAATGTTTTAAAATCTGAAATTGATTTGGATTTTGCAATATTAGGCACACATTGCATAGCATGTGCACCTTATATATGTCTCATGTTAAAACTGTGTATAACAATGGTACTAACATATAGAATCCTACCACAATTGTGAATTTGAATGATTAACTATTTTTTGGCTAATTCAAAAAAATGTGTAAGTGTGGAGAACATAATTCCAAAGCATTCCCCACTATATATGTATAAATTTGAAAGTTGATATAAGTACTAATATGGAGACATGTTTCCAAAACATGTCCCCACTATAAATGGAGATATTGTATACTAAATAAGTGTGGGGAACATGCTTCCATGGCCCCACTATTAACTAGAGATGTTGAATACTGAATAAGTGTGGAGAACATGCTTCCAAAGTACAACCCCATTATAATTTGGAGATGCTAAATAATAAATAGGTGTGGAGAACATGATTCCAAAGGATTCCCCCATTGAATTTAATTTTTTTGAATATGTGGAAGCCATGCCCACATGACATGACCCCAATAAATCTGAAAACTAACATAAATACCAATTATCAAATGAGTGTGGAGAAAATGCTTCCAAAGTATGCCCCCACTAAATATAAAAACTCTTCTAAGTGTGGAGAACATACCTTTATGACATGCCACCTTTTATGGTGAGGGAAAGATAGTAATTGGTAGCTACATCACCTCAAAAGGATAAGACAATTATATAATCTATGAATGTAACCATCCAAATTATAGAAGGAACATGTCTAGGTAGATATAGCATTGAAGTGCATAGAACTAATGCGATCACATGAAGGCTTGAGATGCATGATAATGATTATGGAAACATCTAGATAATAATAGTACAAGCTCAATAAGCAAATCAAACACACACACAAGAGCACTCAAAAGTAAGTTAAAATGCAATGGTTTAAGAAGACTGTAAATAAGGAGCATATTCCAATGCCACACAACTAAAGGGAAATTAATTAGTAAAATATCCAAAAAAATAAGGATGACATATTTAAATGTCCATATTACAAAAAATGACATATGTAAATGTCAATGAAAACATATATGGGCATTGGGGCTGTAAGTAGAGGAACATATTTAAATGCTCAAACAAGTAATACAATAACAATGTAAGGTACTCAAGGAAGTGCATAAAGTAAAGTATGATCAACTAGCATAAACATGTCATAATAGCCCATGGATCAAATGTGTTAGGAAAAAATATGTCAAGTGTATAAAATATTAAGTACCCTGTGTAGGGTATAATCATGGCTAAAGGCATGTGTAAGTACATATATAAGCTCAAACATGATAATGAAATGTGATAATCTAACCATATAACCTATTGGTATCAAGATCAGAGAAGTATATGCCTCCAATGTCCTCATGACATGAGTGGAGGGAAAGCCTAACATCCAAAATAAGAATAAATCATGTATATGTTTATTTTTGTATCATACTGAAGTAGAAGTGTGAAACACATGTGTATGTAGGAGTAACTGAGTATGCCATACATAGACATGGAACTAACACATAGATGCCAAGGAGCTGATAGAACATGTAGGTGCTAAAAGTATATTTAGATTTTTGAAGTTTTTCTATTTTTTTGATATTTTGGAATCTTGTTTATTATATATATATATATATATATATATATATATATATATATATATATATATATATATATATATATATATATATATATATATATAAGTGCATAATGTTCATTGGGATTTTTAAAGGCCTTCCTTCAAGTGTAACAAGGTAGTATACGCATTTTCCTAGCTTTTATGTAACTGTAAATGGTCCCAACCAATTTGGTTTGAACTTTCTCGTTTTGTCTTTTTTTGCATTGGTGTTGTTTTAATTTTCAATTAGTATCAAGTCACCCACATAAAAGTTGAGTGGCTGAAACTTTTCATTATATGTTAATTTCACATGATACTGATAAACACATAAGTGTTCAGTAGCCTATGAGTGTTTGACACTCATATTATTTAATTGATGCAATTTCTTATCACAGTATTTATTATATTTGATAATGTCTTTAAGAGAAACACACAAATAAGGTATCTCAAGTTAAATTCGTAAGATAACCTATATACCTAAAATCAAAGAGTAAGGTGTGGCCTGAATAGGTATGTGTACACTAGTTCAATATTCCCATAAAGCATATACCATATGTTGGTGCCAATCAATATTGTATTGTTTAACTATTTCGACAAGTATTTTGAAAATTTCATTATTGGTTGCCTCTGCCTGACCATTTACCTACGGGTAATAAGTTGTAGAAAAGGTATGCTTAATCTTGTATTTATGAAAAAATCATTTTACTATGTTTTTTCTTAATGATATTCCATTATAAAAAAATAGTTGAAGGTATGCCAAAATGGGAAATAATATTGGTCATCAAAAACCTATGCATGTCATCCCCTATGGTAAACTCAAGTGGAATTACTTCCACCCATTTTATAAAATATTTTGTAGCTATAATGATAAATTTATGTCCACTAGTAGATACTAGATTTACCTTTCATATTAAATCAAAGCCCCATAAGGAAAAAGGCCATGGTGAAATGATCAACTGTAACTCATGTGATGACACATGATTCAAATTTATATAATTTTGGCATTGTAAACATAGTTTTACATGTTTGATACATTCTTGTTCCATTTTAGGCCAACAATAACCTTGACATAAAAGTTTTTGAGATATGGCACATCCACTGAAATGTCCACCACACTCACTATCATGCATTTTTAAGAGTGCAATGCAGGCCTCATCTTTGTTTAAGCATCAAGGTAATTGTTTATCAAAGCCTCATTTGAACAAATCATTCCCAATAATAACATAAAAAAATGCTTTGCTTGTAATTTTCATTTATAATTTCATACAAAATGGTCTGGTATATAAGCTCAATAAAGAAAAGTATAGATATCATTGTACCATTTTTGTTTATAATACTATGAGTAATAACAAAAATGGCCAAGGCATTTATTTTATCATAATAAATGGAAGGATTTCATAAATGTTATATTGTAAAGTTTATATGATCATCATATAAATTTATCAAGGATGTCACGCTTACCATGACATCTGCATGGCAATTATCTTTACATGGAATAACGTTGACATAAAATGTGTCCAATGCTATTGTGAGTTAATCTATCATTTATTTATATGGTAGAATATGTTCTTATTTAGTTTGGTAATGATTATTACCTTGATTAATAACCAACTGGGAATCACTAAAAACTTGGATATCTCTTATATCAAGCTTATGAGCTATGGATAATTTGATGATCAAGGCCTCATATTCAGATATATTATTGGTGCAAGAGAAAGTTAATTTGTAAGAGAAAGGGATGTATTCACACTTGGGGTGTACAAAATACAATACCAACACTCCCCATTGTTCTACATTTTGATCCATGAAAGAACATTATCCATGGATTGGAAGATATATTATATGCTTTGAACTCATCCCAAAAATATTTAGTGAGTGGAAAAGAATTTGGTAAAGGAGCTACTACTAATTGGTCAACTATGCTTTGTCCTTTTATTGACCCTTGGGATACAAAATTGAGATCAAAATCTATAAATTTTATCACCTATTTTGATATGCGACTGGTTAGGTGTGTTTTATTCATAGGGAATCTTAATGAATCTTCTTTAATTATAATGTGAACCTCATTATTGAGAAAATAGTGTTGTAGTTTCTGAGTAGCAAAAACTAGGGATAAACATAGTTTTTCCATTGTTGTATATTTGCATTCACAATCGACTAACTAGCGATTAATATAATATATTGCATGTTCTTTGTGATTATCATCAAATTATGCTATTAGGGCCCCTAGGGCCTCATGGGTGGCTGATATGTAAAGTAGTAATGGTATATTTACAATGGGATGCATAAGTATTGGTGGATTTGATAAATATGTTTTGATTTTATCAAAAAAAATTGACATACATCATCCTATATGAATTTTTTATCTTTTTTTAATGAACAAGTGAAAGGGATTGTTTTATCAACTAACAGGGTAATGAAATACCAAATATCATGAATTCAACCCTATAAACATCAAAAATATTTTAGATTAGTTGGTGGTGGCATTTATATGATATACTTTACCTTATTTGGAACAACCTTAATGTCTCACTAAGAAACAATGTATCCTAGGAGTTTCCCCAAAGATAATTGAGGACACACTTGTTTAGATTTAATCAAACATTGAACTTGCATAAGCACTCAAATATTTTTCTTAAATTAGTAACATGGTCATGGTGATGTTTGGATTTTACAAGTAAATCATCAACATAATCTTCAATAGTTTTATGTATAAAATCATGAAATATATGAGTCATGGCCCTTTGATGTGTGGATCCTACATTTTTTAATCCAAAAGGCATGATATATAACAAAATGTATCACAAGGAGTGGTAAATACAAATTTTTACTGATCACGAGGTTAATTTTAATTTGGTTATATCTTGAGAATTTGTCCATAAATGGAAATGTCTTGTATCTAGTTGTAGAATCTACAATCATGTTGATGTTAGGTAATGATAAATCAACGTTAGGATAAGCCTTGTTTAAATCATGGTAATCGATGCAACATCGAATGTCACTATTGGGTTTTTTGAAAGTAAAAATGTTGGATACCCAGTCATAATGTGTAATAGATATTATAAAATTGACATATAAGAGCTTCTATATTTCATCTTTTACTAATAACACCACCTTAGGATGCATTCTTCAATTTTTTTATTTTACCAATTTTACATTTGGGTATAATAATATGCTATGCATTGCCACCGATGGATCGATCCCAGGTATATCCAAATAAGCTCAAGAAAATTATGGAGGACCTATCGATAGGATTTTCTTTCATCATCTTACATCATAGTATCAAGTAAAATTGGTATAGAGTCTGTATCTATCCCAAATTTATACTTGATTATTACTTTGTTTAATAAAGTAGACTTCTATACAATGAATGGTGTGGTAGGAATAGCATTTGATGCATCATGTTGGACATTGGTATAATCTCTCTCAACAAAGTAATCATGAACAAAGGTGGTATGATAAAACCTATTATTATGATATAAGGAAAGGAGATCCTCATATTCCCCTAAGTACTCTAGTAATGATTCATCATTAGAAGGTTCATCTATTGTCAATTTTTTTGAGGAAGTATCCTCATTGATTAGATGATGGTTGACTAATTTGAGATTGGTTGTGGAGATATGCATACATTTCATTATGGCTTTTATAAAATAAAGTATACTACAAGACATATGTTTATGTCTTGTATCTTTTTAAAAAAAAAACCAAAACTTACTGATTTGTAATATTTGTAGAAAAAATAGGATAAGCTATGCATTGATATTTTTTACCCAACCCTTGGCCATTGTATCCATATTTTTATAAATTTCAAGAACTAAAATTAGGATTATAGGATTGCAATGTAGTATTATTAGGTTGGACTATTTCATAAAGCTTGAAGGGATTAGTATCCATTGGAAATGTGTAAACAAATCCTAGATGACTAAAATTTAAGCATGCATGACATGTAGAGGGAATCATATACACTTCATGTATCGAAGGCCCTCCCAAGAGAATTTTATAGTTTAAATCATTTGACATAACTTAACATAGAGTGGGAAAGATACGGGGACCCATGGCAATATTCACTGTTATTTATCCCAATACTTGTCTTGAAATAATATTAAATACCTTGATGCTCATATTAGATGGTTCCAAGTCTGAAGGTCCAATGCCAATTAAGGAAAGAAAGGATATGCTACAAATGTTGAGTGTTGAACCATAATCGATAAGAACTCATTTTATCATTTTGTTGTAAATGTACACATGGATGTAGAGTGGAAAATAAATGTTTATAAGATGTTGAGGTGGAAAATCCTTATTTTAAAAGGATATATTGTGTTTGGTCCATGTTATGGAATTGAAGATAGAGACCACATATGGTGGTACATTACAAAGGAGTAGGGTAATAAGCAATACATCCAAAAGGATATCCTTGTAATGGATTGAATGGTGCAACAAGTCCTAGAGTGAGGTTTTGGAAATATTATCTTTGGGATAAGTGGTAACATGATTTGGGGAAGATGATTTTTTCATGCACTCCCTTTTGCACTTTGTAGGGATAAGTAAAACCTCATTGTAAACATTAAAACAAGAGTATGCAACAATACAAATTTTGAATCTTTTATAAATCAAATGGATTTAACCAGGCATGATATATAACATGTAATAAACACTATAATGTATTGGATCATGAAATATTTATAGTGAGGTCCATGGCAAACATGATTGTAAAATTATAACAATCAGGGATCAACAATAGAAAATTAAGAAAACCCTAATTATCCTAGGGTTTGATGTTCAAAAATTGGGTTCACCAAATGTTTAACACTAAATTAGTTGTATGAATCCTTACTTGGGTAGATAGGGTTAAAAATATAAAATGATAATGTACAAGGGTGGTAATCGGATCTATAATAGGCTAATTAAATGTTAAACTCATATATAAACATACATTGAATTTATTATGCTGAGTATAGAATAAATATTGAAAGTAAAACTAAGCTATGCATAGAAATGAAAAAGAAGTAATATACTCAATTGATTTTAATGCCAACATAGTGATGGATTTGGGACATGCAAAAAGTAGGCTAGAAGGAGATTATATAATATGCGTCAGATTCTAGATCTGATGCTTTTAGAGCTTTGGATGCTAATGTCAACTTAGGATGGTTACATTGATGCTACTATTTGGGTTTGACATAAGTGTCCTACATATAATGGCTATTGAAAATGGATGCAACCACCTGGATGTTTATGGGTTTGTATTTGCCTTTGCTTTGGTGCATTCAAATTTGGGTTATGGACTATCACTCATAAATTTATAAAACCCTAGTTATCCATCTTTATAGTGACCTTAGGAAAAAATGGGTTAATAGGCACATGATATCGATATGACCCCAAATACCTCTCTATCAGTGAGTGTTTCCTACACATCTAATACTTTGAATTAGGCCTCAGACTAATATAGTTCTCCCCTATGTGTTGGCTTATGTGTGAATCATATATTATTGTGTAAATCAAGTACAATGATGACCTAGCATGTAAATTGGCAAATCAGCCTCTTGGGTTGATCCTTTAGTACTATAGACCTATAAATGTGTTGTATTTATGATTGGTATGGAAATAGGGAATCTTTATTTATTTAAACTATTGATAGAGTGATTTTGATAAGTTGCATTGGTCTCTTTGGTCTTTTTAAAGGTGAGGAATGAATGAGGGTTGATTTTGTATTTATATCAATCCCTTTGGAGAAGTAACTCACATTAAATTAGTTAGGATGACCATTGGAAGATATTTCATTTGAAAATTAGATGAATTTAGGGCACTAAACACTTGCATCGAGTTAGGACACTAACATTGATGCTAGTGTTTGTCTTAGATGTTAGTGTCTAGGGAGCAATAAAGTAGGTACAAGTTTAGAAGTTATAGAGATGGAAGATAAGTACATTTTAAGCATTCTTGCCAAGATATAAGGCCTAAGTCATAAACATAAGAATGGTCAAATTAAGAGATATAGGCTAATGAGCATAAGATAGAGCAGATACAAGGTTTGTAAAAGTGATAAAAGTCTATAACTAAGAAAAATAACTAAGGTATGAGTTTGCCAAGTGTATAATACTGAGGTGCTATATAAACCATAAACATTATCTATTGAGAGATCGATAAGTCAATATCCTCACATTTAATAAGCCTAACTATGATCCTACTACCAATACTAATTTAAATGTTAAGTTTCAAAGCAAACAAAATTATAAGGGCAAGTTAACTAAGAACATAAATGATGTAAAGGTTAAAATTAACATAGTATTCCAACCTACGAATAGGTTTCTCTTACTTACTATATATAAGAGTCATTTTTCATGCTTACCTCAACCTCCTCAAAATTTGATATATAATTTAGTTGAGTGTAATATTTTATCTTTCCCTGCACCACTAATGGTTGATACAAGCAAATATTTACATAGTGGATATGATTAGAATGTTTATTGCTATTATCACTGATGTGATAGACATTCTACAAATAGATGCTTCAAGTTGAGGCATAAGATGCAATATCATATCTATGATAACGTTATTGAAATAAACACACCTACAGAGGATGCATGACCATGAATAAAAGAGAACTATAAGTTAAAAATATTTAATGATCTATTTTCAAAGCATTATGAAATGAAATCTAAGGATATTTTAGAGGTACATCATAGGTAACATACATATCCTCCTCCTGAAATATATCATCATTGAATTGATGGGATTGTTGGCACACTTATTAGTATATTACCGTATAACCTATGATTACATTAAACAATAATGAGATTGTCAATGATGAATATTATTTCTATGCATTATTCATATGAGCACACATCAATGAACACTATATACACAATGTTATGGTTTATAATGGTTCAAGCGAAAATGTTTTTACCATGACACTTCTCAACTTTATTAGATACACATAAAAGGATATAAAATATACTACAAGAGTGGTCAAAGGGTTTAATGGACATACATAAGACACCCTAGGACATTTTGTACTACCTCTTCAAGTAGTCCCCACCATAATGGCTACTTTATTCCTAATTATACTAAGTAATTAGATCTTTAACATGTTATTGAGATGTCCTTGGATTCAAAAGCTTTGTGTAGTACCTTCTATAGTGCATCAACATGTCAAGTATATACACTATAATAGTGTACTTATAGTTTCAAGTATTTGGTATAAGTAATTATTTAGCCATCATTAGTTTCTCCTCTACCACCCCACCACCACAATTGAATATTAATACTATTCAAGATCATTATACAAAGGCAATTATTTATCATATCTAGGACCATTATTTAGAGGTAGTTATTACACCCATTCAATATTTATCTATAAATTAAGTACAAAGGAAAATAGTTGATTCTCCTAGGTAGCTAGTCTCATAATAGTTAGTACATTATAGAGCTATTCATGACTCCCAAAATCCCTTCTCTACTATAACACACACCAAGTTAGTCCAAAAAATAACCCAACATGTTCCATAACAAACACAAACACCAATACATTCTCCTACTATGTAACGAACTCCAAATAGTCATATATCTTCTAGAGTTGTTTATCATACATAATATTATATGATTAGTGATGATGATGGTTACATTACAACACATGATTCCTTCTTAGTGTTCGGTCTAAGATATTTATCCAAAAATGCTCATTAGATTGATCATTTTCAAAGAGAATAGTGGGGAACACTGATGGAATTTTGTCCTTCATTTTAGGACTGATTTGAAATCAACGCAGGGCATTACTATAGATATTTGGATTCATAATGGAGCATGTGTGGAGTAACCTCTAAGAGATGCAACAATGACCATTAGTGGTTCAATATTGATAACTAAGAATGCAATGAGTGAATTACTTAAATCTATTATTGGTGTTTAGGTAATTTGCTCCAGCATCATTAAACAAAAGGGAAAGGGTAGTTCAATTTCCAAATTAAACACATAAGGGGGAAAGGGTAAGGTAGTAAAGAAAGCTTTCAAAATCATGTGAAATTAGTGTTTTAATAATTAAGCTGAGCACATCTGCCATAATTATAACACTGTGTATAGTCTCACCAAAGGCTTTATCTTTGATGCCACACAATGGGAAGAGTTTAAGGAATCGACTTAAGAACACTTAACTTGTGAATCCTCACTAAAAATAAATAATATAAGTCAACAACAAATCACACATAAACTTCATAAATAACCTGCAAGTTATCATACTAGTTATTAGTATTGTGAGGAAAATGAAAGGAATTCATAAGAAGTTTATGATAGGCAGTCACATCATAAACATTGCATTCATAAAATAATAGTCTCAAAATAATTATTTGGGCATTAATATTCACTTAAAATGAAATGAAATACACTTTGGTAAATAAACATATGTCAGTTAAAAGTGTTGAAATAACATTCATTAATATAACCAGTTATAGTACAAATATTGATCTTGGACAACACTTTAAAATTCAAAAGGGGTGAAAAAAACTACAAGTGAAATCTTGGCCTGATTCTGACAAAACTTTTGAGCTAAAAATTATTGACCTTCAAATTACAATACAACTGAACTTTTATAGATAAGGATGGAATTCACCTCCAAGTAGCGCGAGATTCCCATCATGGGCCATGATGGGCACTCTTGGTGGTTACAACTGTATAATTCAAAAAAATAGATAAAAACCCCTTAGGCTCACCTTAAAAAGATTTGTGAGGGACCACTCAACTGATACATAAAGGTGGTTTGGAATAGATGGCTTCTAATTATTTTAATTTAGCCTCCCTAACTTTTAATGTGGCTACCATGAGATAAAACTCTTGATCTAACTTGGTGAGGTTTATTAGGGGCTCTCTGAAAATCATCTTGACTTAGGCCACCAGTCTTTGGTACTGTTGTTTCCAAAATTGGCTCATCTCATTTTTGAAACAACCCCCTACGAAACTTGTTCGTTTTGCCTTTTTCTCTCTAAGTTCATTTTTTGAGACAAGTTTTCTTTGTTCTCATTTTTTCTCAACTGGCATCAATCAAAGTTCGTAACGTCTCTTCATTACATTTTCCCCAAAATGTGAAATTTATTACAGTCTCGATGCGACTAGGGGACCAATTTTCCTTTTTTTAGAGTTAGCTTCATTTCTTCCATTTTCATGCACGGGTGGCAAATTTTACCGTCAGTGTATTTTTTTCACCATGCAGGAGTGGCAAATTTCACCGCCCCTGCATCTGAAATGCAGGAGTGGCAATTTTTTCCACCCCTACATTTTTTTCTTCCCATGCAAGAACAGTGAATTTCACTGCCCCTGCATGTCCCTTTGATTTTCAGTGTAGGAGCGACAAATTTTGCTGCCCCTACACTACCTCATTTTTCGTGTGCAACATTTATGGCTGCATGCATTGAGTGGTTGGGGCTATTTTTTGCCCCATTCAATCCCTTTTTGACCCCATTTTGATTTATTTCTTCCAATCCTCCTCCTGCTCTCTACCTCTGGATGATCCAGTAAGCAGGAAGAAGCATTTTTGGATTCAACTTCTCATTGCCCATCATTTTCCAGGTAGGTCTTTATTTTTGCATTTTATTTTGTGTTCTTCCTTTGTTTTTAGTTTTCTTTCTATTAGTTTTATTTTTATTGTTGGTGTTTTTCCTTTTTCCTCTTTACCTTCCTATTCCCTTCACATTCTTCTTCTCCTCTTCCCTTTCTCCCCGTCAGCCATCCTTCCTCTTCCTCCATGCTGGGGTGGCAAATTTTGCCTCCCTCCCTTCTTTCCTAGATTTCTACCTGTAAGGGTGGTAGATTTTGCTGCCCTAACCATGTGTTCCCCCTCTCACCTGTAATGGTGGCAAATTTTACCGCCGATACAAGTCTGCGCTTCTAAGGTGTAAGGGAAGCAAAATTTGCCACCATTACACCTGCAAGGGTGGCAAATTTTGCTGCCCTTACACCTTTTCACACTTGAGTGCAAGGGTGGCAAATTTTTCTGCCCTTACACCTTTTTCTCTCAGTATGCATGGGTGGAAAATTTTGCCGCCTGTGCCCTTTTTCACTTCACATGCACAAGCGACAAATTTTGCCACCTATGCATGCGAATCATCCCACATGCTAGGGTGGCAAATTTTGCCAGCTTTGCTTATTTTTTCTCTACTTTATAACTCTAGAGAAATTTCATTTCTTTCATTTTTCACACCTCCTCCCCTTTTTCCTCTCAACCCACTTTCACCTCGGCCCTATCAAGTGCCCTTCCTTGGTCATGATCACCCGACGTGTAAATTCCCTAATTTGTCCATTTTTCCCTAATTGCATGATCATGATTCTTATCACAGTACCCCCTGAGGATTCTCATTCGTCAGTGCCCTCTCAACCAAGGCTCTTCCCAATGACTAAAACTTATTTGAAGAAGTCAAAGGCCATGAGGTACCAGTATCAAAGTGTTTTCCCAATCACCTTGGTCACTTCTAATGTCGATGATATTAGAGATACAGAGATTAGGAACATGGATATGGCTGAGTTTATAGAGAGAACCAAAGTGACCAACCCGAGCTCAAAGATGAAAAGGATCATTGAGAGTAACATTCACCTAGTATCCTCTTTCCCTATAGCGGCTCATCACACAGAGTTCATCCTCTAGTGCGCCTAGTTCTATAATAGAGAGACTAGGTCAGTGTCAGATGCCAGTGGCAACATGATAATTTGGTTGGACCCCAAATTTATTGATAAAGTCTTCATGTGCCCTCTTACTATCGAAGTGTTAAAAATTGACTTCGTTGAGGCATAGAAAGAGTATGACAAAGATCTCAAGAGGGCAAAAAGGGTGATGAATAACAGGTGGCTCAAGACTCCCAGAACCAATTTGTCTAGATGGCCACAAATTTTTTTGAGAAGTGATTTCATAGAAGAAGTTGGTGACTTAATTACCCTCCTCAACAGAGTACGAAGTCTACCATCTTCTTTATAATTTCATGAATGGATGTATTCCTTTATCAAAATAATTCTACAAGAAAAATAAGTCATCTTCTAGGTTGAGCAGATCAGCAACGCCCTTCATGAGCAGTTGACAAAAGTGTCTACTACTTCAAATTTCTATATGAATTTGTACTTAGTGTACATTGCAGCCTCCATGTGAACCTTTCTAAGTTTGACAATAGAAGGAGATAAAAGAACCACCCTAGTTTATACATATTACCCTCAGCTGACACTAAAATGATCAATTCGTCATTTTAAGAGGGTAAATGATGCCTTCTTTGCAGTGTTTTTATGCCTTTTTGATCTTTAGCTAGAACAAAAAAGAGTAGATGAACCTTGGATGGTCATCAACGATTTTGGCTGCATGTTTTTATAATTTTTCTCCTTTTGCTATCTATGGGTTGGCTTTTTCCAATGTTATCCCTACATGCTCCCCTGATTTCTATCTAACAAATTAGTCCTAATGGAGCTATGTAGGCAAATTATTGTCATACACACTAAGCAAATGGAACTAAAAAAGCTAGGTTTCAGGTTCCCAATAGAAATTGGTAGATACTCAGTTTTGACTGCTGCCAAAGCAAGGGTAATGGAGACAGAAATGCAACTGGTCACCATGAAGCAGTTCAAGAGAAGGTCCAATTTTGACTACAGGGGTGTCAAAGATATGATCCAAAGAAAAAATCAATTTTATGAGCCCATGATTGAGGAGATCTAGGTAGACTTGAGAACAATAGAAGAGATCAGAAGAATGGGCTACATCAGGCTGACTTTAGAGCAGATTAAATAACTAGTGCTTGCAGATATTCCCCCTAGTCTAGTTGATGATAAGAACATAATTAATAGCAGATACCTAGCTGAGAAAGTTGCTAATTCTCCTCTTCTTCCAATTCAGTGGTCCGAAAAAGAATTGACTTCTTTAAGAAAGAGATTCGAACCAATATTGGCTAACACCAATGATTGGCTAGCGGCCAAGGGAATCACATTGAAGGAATTCATCACAGGATCAGAGGCTGAATTCCAAGAAGATGCAAGGAAGAGAGCAAAGAACATAACTAAGAATAAAGGTGATGTTCCTTCTCCATCTAGGCCTCACAAGCCTAGAATCATCTTTGTGTCTAAGAAATCGATGGTTGCTGAGAAGGAGCTAGAATCAACGGCTAAGGGGGTTGGAGAACAAAGCACCCAATAATAGGTAGCAAAATAGATGGAGACAGATGACAGGCCTTTAGAGTAGTAGAGAACTGAGACTCTATCTCCCTAGAAAGGGGCACAGCCACTTGCAGGCATTTCTTCTTTGCCACCTCAGTCCACTGTGGTAACGCCTTTGCCTCTTTCTCCCATCAGTGTTCCTTCTTTTGGAGCTGTCTCTCCTTTTGGATTTATGTTTGGTGATCTTCAAGGTGCTTTTGGAGACATCTTTCACTCCTCAGGTTCTATCCCTTATCTCTTTTCTCCTTCTTTCAATATCAGAGAAAGTTCTGCCATTGACCAATTAGTGGCCGATACAATTTCACCTGTTACACCCACTGCACCCGCTGTTCCCACTAGCAGTGCAGATGTTACCCCAATGACACCAGCTGTAGGGACTATTGTGATAGTAAGTACTTCTACTCTCCCTCCTTGGTTATCAAATTTTACGCTCAAAAGGAAGAAGCAAGCCATCTCTGCAGATGACTTTGATTTTGGCAAAATAGTGTTAGTGAAAGCTAAGACCCCTAAGAAATGAAGGATCCTTTCAAAAATGGTTGAGGAAAAAGGGCACAAATTTTTGGAGATAGCCAAACCTCCATAGGATGCAACCCTAGAAGATTTTGACATGAGCAACTACTCCATTTCTCATGTTGAGTTGGGAAAAGTCACTCACGAGGGTGCAGAGAGTGGCCTATAGTCAGTGATAGATATCATTGTCCAAAAATTTGATAGAGAAAAGGAGATGAAAGATTATTATAAGGCAAAGGCAGAACAATTGACCGTGGTAGACAAGAAATTCACTCTTGCTCTCGAAGCAGCAACCCCAGAAGCCTTTTCCATAGATGATCCTATTATAGAGAAAGTAGAGAAAACCTTCATGAAAGGGAAAGTGCTTGAAGATTATATGGAAAATATGAATACTCAAGAAATTTTCTTGCTTACAGAGGTTGCTGAGAAGATAGAAAAGATGAAAAAAATGAGGACAGATTTAGAAGACCTTGTCTCTCTTATTTCTCAAGATATTGATAGTATAAATAAATATCTTAGCAAGTGGGTAAAGATGATAGATCTAAGGAAACACACCTTGGTATCAACTGGCATCATTGCCAACAAAGATTCTTATGTTGCAATCAAAGAATCATTAATATACAAAATTTAGGTACTTAAGGCGCTGATCAAAGATCTCAAGTCTTCCAAGGATGCTAGTGAGAAAAGTGACACATACTTGATGAACATACTAGAGGAATTGCTTTGCGATCTCACCTCTAGTGATAATCAATTTCTTTCAACAGAAGAGATGATTCAAGAATTCAAAGGCATGATCCGAAGGGATTTTGAAGAGAAAGCATTTTCAATGACTTTTGTGGATAACATCTTAGATACTCAATTAACTCTAGATAATCTAAGAACTAGGTTAACTAGTCATGCCAAAGCAATCATAGCATTGAAAGACACTACAATCAGAGCTAAAGTGATCTTCAAAAATACCATTGCACCAGATAGTATAGGAATTCAAGCATCTATCGCTATGTATGATGCTTATTTGAATAAGTCTAGCGGCAAGAGTTGAATCATTTCTCCTTTCTCTCTTCTTCCTTTCTTCTCATGTACTTTTGTCATGTAAAAGTACATGCACTTTTGTAATATGTAATTACATGTAAAAAATCCAAAAAATATCTTAAAGTCAAAGATGACTCATCTTTGACTAGATATTTTAATATTTTTTCAATTTTGAAGGTTTCTCCCTATATATAGAGGGAACCTCTTTTGTAAGATATCTCTAGATAATTGAGAGCAAAAATTCTGATAAAATTGAGACACTTCTTGAGACTTTGTGCTCAAATTGTAAATCATATTTTATCAAATGAATGAGAAACAGATTTATTTCAAACTTTGTGTTAATCTAATTTTTGTTACTTAAGAAATAGTTCTTATGTTCTCTTTCCTGATAATCTCTCGTCTGTTCAATTTAATAAGCAAAGTGTGTGTATTGAAATTATCTAAAGACATTTCTAAAAGATAAAAGAAAGACTTTGAGCTACTTTTATCTTGGTAACCTTGTTATACATTGTAGTTTTAGGCAAAGACTTTGGGCTTTGTTTCACTCTACTGTTACGTGTGTTTCGAATCATTGAAAGAGGCAACAAAAGACTTTGTGCTTTCGTGAGTTTTCTTGTGGACCTTGTTACTAATTCAGGAGATTTTTTACTCTATGTTAGATACCATTCTTGAAAAAAGAGGAATGATTTCAGCGATCGATCGGGACTTCTCTTTTTTGTTCCTTAGACATCATCTCTAAGAAAAGAGAGATGGATGGTGTTATACTACCCTGAGTATTATTTTCTGCTTACTTATATATACATATATCATATAAGTGATTCATAGGGAACCTCCCCTTGATGAGAGGAGAGATTTATCTCATTAAGATGTGGTAAACCTACACTTTTTGTGGCATAAATCTCCTTATACTGTTGTTGATATACTCATTTTGTCATCAGTTAGTTGACAATAAAATATTCACCCAACAGCTTTTTGGTGACTCCGCTGGAGAAGAGTGTGCAGTTTGAAGTCTCAAACTTCAAGCTGAAGTAGATCCTACTCTTTTCTATTTTTTGTTTTGCAATCTGGCAACTCCATGTTATACCAGAGGCCAAAAATCCCAAGGTGTTGTTGACTTTGCTTTTGAGTTGGTGCAACAGAGTAATTTTGAGTTGTTTCCTCCACAACCTCACCTTAGACGAACTAGGAGTCTTCCTCCTAGCCCTACCAAGCCACTAACACAAGGCAAAACTTCTTTTTCAACTTTTGGCCAAGCTTTACCTATCCACGCTCCACCTGGATTAGTGATCCCACTTTTACATAATCAAATCATGGCTAAAGGCCCCTGGGGTCATTCTTTTGGTCCCTTGAACTTGACTCCATGTTTGCATGAGCTTCCACTCAGTTTAAGAAAAAAATTTCCCAAATTTTTTGGTGATGGGAAAGTTCATCTTGATGAACACATTATAGCTTTTAGCATAGCCTATGGTGTAATAGGGGTGGAATTCGAAGACATAACAGTCAAGCTGTTCGTGGAGACACTACAAGGCACTGCTGCAGACTGGTTCTACCACCTGTAGGCTGAATCAGTGACTGACTAAAACACTCTAAAAGACAAATTTGAGGCCAAGTTCAAGCCTACAGAAGATGCACATGCCTTGTTAGCCCAGCTCACTCTGATGAAGAAAGAGCCTCATGAGCTTATGAGGGATTTTATTGCCAGGTTCGACAAGCTAAGGCACAAGATTCCCATGGTCACCTAACTGACGCCTCAAAACCTCAAATTCTTCTTCATCAATTCACAACTGCCTGAAGTGGGTTTCTTACTGAGACAAGCCAGACACATAGAACTTACTGTTGCTCAAGACTTGGCTATTGAAGTAGAAGATGACCTTATCTCGATAAGAAAGATAAAGAGAGACCCTAATAAAGGTAAATCCTCTTCATCTTCTGAGTATTCACCTGCAGTCACCACTGACCCAATAGTACAAAAGTTGGCAAATAAAATGCTAGCTCTTAGAAGACAAATGGCCTAAGGTATGTCTATTTCCACTCATCGAGATATGCCAAGGAGAACATTCCAAAATCAACAATATTAGGGCAATGCTGCCCAAAACCAAGGGCAACCAAATCACCTGCCTCCCCCTCAGGAGAAACTTACCATTGAAGTAGCATCTGCCAATTCAGTGGTTGGTTACCTAGAGGTTAAACATGACTTTTCACTCCAACTTGAGTTGGACCATCAAGATGATGCTAATCTCTTTAAAGAGCATGAAAAAGAATTAGCTGGTGACTCTAATATCAGTTTCTTAGATTACCAAGATGAAGCTGGAAGTAACAGAGAAGGGTTGGATGGATCCTATGCTATTTTTACCAGATCTCAAAACTAGTCAGCTCCATAAACTAACAAAAAGAAAGTAGAAGAACCTCAGTTGATGGTCTCCATCACTAAATGAGGGACTCCATTGCCTTCCCAACCAAAAGATCAGGTAACTAACAAAAAAGTACGTACCTCAAACTGTCCCATATCTTTCACCTCTATTTCTCAGACCAATGCCACACCCACTAAGGATCAAAATGATGGGCCCTCTTTCTCTGTCTCAAATTCATTTTAATTATTTGATATAATTGATCACATCAGAAAGACTAAGATTCAAATGACTGAGAATGAGTATTTGCGAGCCAATCCTGAACAGTTTGATAGGTTGGCAGAATATGTAAAAAATAAAGCCATCCCCACAGGACAAGATTCTTCAAAGGCAACTCATGATTCTCCTAAGGATAAATCCACCCAAAATAATCTTGTTGTGACTCCTCTTATTGCTCCCGAGAAAATATAACCTTTTTATGTTTCCCTGTTGATAAATGGTTATAAATTGAGTAATTGCATAATAGACTCTGGAGCTTCTGAAAATGTTATGCCTGCCAAGGTGGCAGATTCCCTTGGTCTAACTTTGACCAAAACTTTTGGGAGCTATTTTTCTATGAAAAACAAGCAAGTCCCACTCCTCGATCAAATAAAAGATGCCTAATTTGCATTCACAGCTTTTCCAAAAAAGAGGATAAAAATGACGATTCTGGTGGCCGATATCCCAGCCTCTTACGGAATCCTTTTTGGGTAGAATTTCTACAAGGATGTTGGTGGTGAGCTAAGCATGGACTTGTCTGAGGCAAGAATCCCAATTTAAGGTATTATGAAGAGATTACTTCCTGAAAAAGAGGCAAAATATGTAGTCACCCGATCATCAGCACTAGAAGCTCAAATTTTATTTGAGTCTTCAGGCATGGGTAACTAATTCTTATCTACAGACAAATTTTATGAGGCATCTGATGAAAATCCTATAGGTAATAACTTGGAAATGTGTTTAGCTGATAAAACAAGAGGATCGATAAAACAAGAAGAATGCATGGAAGAACCTCTTCCTCCAAATGAAGAAGTTTTTAAAGAAAAAGTGGTGCTAAGTGAGGTACGGATCTTAGAATTTGATGGCAGTTGCTCCTCTACCAGTTCAAGAGTCAGATTTTTGTTGGTATTTCCTCAAGGAGATATTATTTTCTTATCCTACAAGTTGCATTTAAGCAACACTAACAACACAGCTGAGTAAGAATCCCTATTGTTTGGATTGTAGGCTGCTAGAGAAAAAGGCATTAAACTCTTCCATGCTAAAGAGGATGCTGAATTAGTGGTTTGTTAAGTAAGGAACCTCTATCAAACCAAGAATGAAAGATTACACCACTATCACAATCTAGTTTGGGACCAAATTGAAAATTTTGATGCTTTTAGCATCTCAGCCATTCTAAGAGAATTTAATGACCAGACAGATGCATTGGCTATTTTTTCTACTCTCTTGATTCTCCACCTAGACTTTATAGGAGACAAGTACACTATTAAACTGGTCTTTTGGCCAAGTGTACCTGATAATGCCAGCCATTGGCAAGTATTCAACAATGATAATCAAATCATTGCCTTTTTAGAGCAAAAAAATAGCTTTGAACAACTATATTTTGAAGGCAGTAAAGTTTGGGAATGTGAGACAAGTCCTAAATCGAATACAGATGTAGGTGAGGATTTCCTGTAGCTTAAGGGGAATAAGATTTCCAAAGGCATGGTTTTCCTAGAGAACTATTTGATAACCATGACAGATTCATCAAACAACAACAAATGGATTCAAATTCCTCTCAGGATTTTGATCAAGTAAACCTGGGAACCAAGGGAGATATTAAGATGGTGAACATTGAGAAATGCTACACTCTCAAGGAGAGATTCAAGTTCGCTACTTTACTTCACTAATATATAGATGTCTTAGCATATTCCTATGACGACTTAAAATCACTCAGACCTGATGAAATTCACCATGACATTCCTCTTAAGGCTAACTCAATGCCTTACAAGCAAAAGTCCAGGTAATATAATCTAAAAATATCAGGTACCATTTTATCTGAGATACAAAAAATCCCTGATGCTAGGATAATTTTCCCAATCCATCACTCCACATGGATTGCCAATATAGTGCCTATGAGAAAGAAGAATGGTGAAATTTGAATCTGCATGGATTTTAGAAACTTGAATCAGTTATCTTTAAAAGATAACTACCCTCTCCCTATCATGGATCAAGTTCTGTAGATGGTGATAGGTTCAAAGATGTTATCAATGTTGGACAATTTCTCAGGATACAACCAGGTTGAAGTTGGAAAAGTAGATCATCATAAGACTGCCTTCACCACACCGTGGGGCACCTTCACTTATCGAAAGATGCCTTTTGGCCTGATAAATGCTGGCACCACATTTTAAAGAGTGATGGACCTCACTTTCAAAGATGAAATAGGTAAGTTCATTGTAGTATACCTAGATGATTTGATGATATTTTTAAAGCATCGTTTTGACCATATTCACCATTTACAAAGAATACTAGAACGCTGTCATCAGAATGGTATTTTTTTAAATCCAAAAAAATCTATCTTTGGGGTGACAGAAGGGAAACTTCAAGGACATATTGTATCTTGAGAAGGTATTAAAATTGACTCAAAAAGAGTCAAGTCCATTCAAGAGCTTACTCTGCCTACCAGTAAAACTGTGGTTCACTCTTTCTTTAGAAAGGTGAATTTTCTTCGAAGGTTCATCCCTGAGTTCGCTGAGAAAACTCACCACATTGTCAATATGATGAAAGACAAAGCTACCTTCAGATGGAATGTAGAGGGCAAATCAGTGTTCAAAGACATCAAAGAAGCAATCACTCGCGCACTAATCCTGGCTTGTCTAGACTACACCAAAAACTTCAAAATATACAGTTATGCTTCTTAACATACACTCTCAGCTATTTTAGTTCAACAGAACTAAGAAGGTGTAGAATCTCCTATTTCTTTCATGAGTTGTCCACTCAAAGCTCACAAGTTAAAATATTCAAACATGGAGAAGCATGTGTATGCGGTGGTCAAAGCAGTTAAAAATTTTAGGTTTTATATCCTAAACTTGCATACTGAGGTTTTGGTGCCTGATACAACAGTGAAGTCCATTTTGACTCAACAAGATTTTGGTATGAAGAGGGGTAATTGGATTGCCAAAATTTAGGAGTTTGATCTAGACATCAAATCTACCAAACTTGTGCAGAGAAAGGGTCTTTGTTAGTTGATTGCTGACAACATTCTTAAGGGAGCAGAAAATGAAGAAATGGGGATCGAAGACATGCCTACGGTCCTCTTTGTTACCACTACTGATGAGTGGTATTTTGACATTTCCCATTTTCTAACTTATGGCGAGTGTCCCACTCATCTCTCCTATAAGGAAAAATAGAATGTTAAACTAAAGGCTGCTAGCTATGTTTTGTGGGATAATGGTTTGTATAAAAGAAGCCTGGACGGGGTATTTCTTCGTTGTGTCGATAAGGTACAACAAGATAAAATTTTAGAGTCTTTCCATAGTTTGGCTTGTGGAGGACATTTTTATACACTAATGATAGCACACAAAATTTTGTGAGCAAGGTACTATTGGCCTACACTATTTTAAGATGCCTACAAATGGGTGCGTAGATGTGGATTGTGTCAGTAGTTTATCGAAAAGCCTAAAATGGCCGCATTGCCCCTCAAGCCAGTAATAATCGAGGAGCCTTTTCAATAGTGGGGTATTGACTTCATTGGTGCAGTTAACCCATCTTCAAGTGTTGAACATGATTATGTCCTCATGGCAACTGATTATTTTACCAAATGGGTGGAAGCCATCCCAACTAAGCACGCTACATTTGAAGTGGTGTGTAATTTTCTTAAGGAAAATATCATCTCCCAGTTTGGGGTTCCACTCAAAATTGTAACAGATAATGCAGCTTGTTTCTCTTCATATGAAATTACTCAATTCTACTTTTATTATGGAATTACCCTATCCCTTACTTTAGATTATTTTTCACAGAGAAATGGCCAAGCAGAATTGAGTAATAAGAACCTAGTCACTATTATCAAGAAATTGGTAGATGACAATAAAAAAACTTGACACAAAGTACTATTTGATGCTTTATGGGTAGATAGGATTACACCCAAAAGGGCCATAAGCATGTCGCTGTTCCAACTTCTATACGGCTTGAATGCGAAGATACCGATCACTCTAGAACTACCAGTGCTCAGGTTAGCCAAAGTAATCAAAGATTCAACCTTCAAAAATTTGATTGACAAAAAGATCATGTGTCTAACTGAATTGAATGAGCATTGAACCATGGTGGTGGACCAAATTACGATATATCAGAATTAGGGGAAGAAACTTTTTGACAAAAGGGCTAAGGTTCATGATTTTCAAATCGAAGATCAAGTCTTGTTGTGGGACAAGAGGAGAGAACCGAAGGGAATGCACGAAAAATTTGACTCTTTATGGAGATGTCTGTTTACCATTCGACAACTCTGTGGTGAGAATAGCTTTTTACTGGAGTATCAAGATGGAGCACCGTTTACACTACTCCACAGTAGGTAACATCTAAAACATTTCAATCCTTGAAGTTTAGATGGATCCACTTGTATATTTGTATAGTTTTTATGTTTTGTTTATTTTTTTTTAATTTTTAGCGTGACTCCATAGCCCAATGGCTTGGATGAAGGCACTTAGAGAGTGGTTTCTACTCTAATTGATCGATTCGATCAACAAAAGTTCCCCAATAGGAACCAGCTATTGTTTCCAAAATTAGCTCAACTCATTTTTGAAACAACCCCCTGCAAAACTTGTTCGTTTCACCTTTTTTTCTCTAAGTTCATTTTTTGACACAAGTTTTCCTTGTTCTCATTTTTGCTCAACTGGCATCGTTCGAAGTTCATAATGTCTCTTCATTATGTTTTCCCCAAAATGTGAAAGTTGTTATGGTCTTGATGCAACCAGGGGACCAATTTCTCTTTTTCCAAAGTTAGCTTCATTTCTTCCATTTTCATACATGGGCGGCAAATTTTTCCATCAGTGCATTTTTTTTCACCATGCAAGAGTGGCAATTTTTGCTACCCTTGCATTTTTTCCTTCCCATGTAGGAGCGGTGAATTTTGCTGCCCCTACACGTGCCTTTGATTTTTAGTGTAGGAGCGACAAATTTTGCTGCCCCTACACTGCCTTGCTTTTCATGTATGACATTTATGGCCGCATGTGTTGAGTGGTTGGAGCCATTTTTTGCCCCATTTAATCCCTTTTTGACCCCATTTTGATTTATTTCTTCCAATCCTCCTCTTGCTCTCTACCTCTAGATGATTTAGCAAGTAGAAAGAAGCATTTTTGGATTCAACTTCTTGTTACACGTCATTTTCTAAGTAGGTCTTTATTTTTACCTTTTGTTTCATGTTCTTTCTTTGTTTTTAGTTTTCTTTCTGTTAGTTTATTTTTTATTGTTAGTGTTTTTCCTTTTTCCTCTTTTCCTTCCTCTTCCCTTTGCGTTCCTCTTCTCCTCTTCCCTTTCTTCCCATTGGTCATCCTTCCTCTTCCTCCATGCTGGGGCAGCATATTTTGCCGCCCTCCCTTCTTTCCTAGATTTCTACCTATAAGGGCAGTAGATTTCACCGCCCTAACCATGTGTTCCCCCTCATCTGTAATGATGACAAATTTTGCCATCGATATAAGTCTGTGCATCTAAGGTGTAAGTGTAGCAAAATTTGCAGCCATTACACCTGTAAGGGTAGAAAATTTTGCCACCCTTACACCTTTTCACACCTGAGTGCAAGGGCATCAAATTTTTCCACCCTTACACTTTTTTCTCTTAGTATGCACGGGTGGAAAATTTTGCCGCATGTGCATGCGAATCATCCCACATGCCAGGGCGGCAAATTCTGCTGCCTTTGCATCCTTTTTCTCTACTTTCTAACTCTAAAGAAATTTCATTCCTTTCATTTTTCACACCTCCTCCCCTTTTTCCTCTCAACTCGCTTTCACCTCAGCCCTGTCAAGTGCCCTTTCTTGGTCATGATCACCCGACGTGGAAATTCCCTAATTTGCCCATTTTCTCCTAATTACACGATCATGATTCTTATCACAATACCCTCTGAGGATTCTCATTCATCGGTGCCCTCTCAACCAAGGCTCATCCCAATGACAAAAACTTCTCTGAAGAAGTCGAAGGCCATGAAGTACCAATATCAATGTGTTTTCTTAATCACCTCAGTCACTTCTAATGTCGACGAAATTAGAGATACATAGATCAACCACGTGGATATGGCTGAGTTCGTAGAGAGAACCAAAGTGACCAACCCGAGATCAGAGATGAAAAGGATCATTGAGAGCAACATTCACCTAGTCTCCTCTTTCCCTATAGTAGCTCATCACACAGAGCTCATCCTCTAGTGCACCCAGTTCTATAACAGAGAGACCAGGTCAGTGTCAGATGCAAGTAGCAACACGATAATTTTGCTAGACCTTGAATTTATTGATAAAGTCTTCATGTGCCCTCCTACTACCAAAGTGCTAAAAATTGACTTCATTGAGGCACAAAAAGAGTATGACAAGGATCCTAAGAGGGCAAAAAAGGTGATGAATAACAGGTGGCTCGAGTATCCCAGAACCAACTTGTCTAGATGGCCACATAATTTTTTGAGAAGTGATTTCATAGAAGAAGTTAGTGACTTAATTATCCTCCTTAGCAGAGTACGAGGTCTACCATCTTCTTCATAATTCTATTAATGAATGTATCCCTTTATCAAAATAATTTTACAAGGGAAACAAGTCATCTTCTAGGGTGAGCTGATCAATAACGCTCTTCATGAGCAGTTGACAAAAGTGTCTACTACTTTGAAGTTATATATGACTTCGTACTTAGTGTACATTACAACCTCCATGTGAACCTTTCTAGGTTTGACAATAAAAGGAGATAGAAGAACCACCCCAATTTGTACATATTACCCTCAGCTGACATTAAAAGGATCAATCCGTCAATTTAAGAGGGTAAATGATGCCTTCTTTGTAGTGTTTTTGTGTTTTTTATCCTCAGTTAGAACAAAAAAGAGTATCAGATGAATCTTCAATGGTCATCAATAATTTTGGCTGTATGTTTCTACAATTTCCCTCTTTTTTCTATCTATGATTTGGTTTTTTCCAATGCTATCTCTACATGCTCCCCTGATTTCCATCTGAATAATTAGTCCTAACGGAGCTATGTAGGCAAATTATTGTCATACACACTAAGCAAATGGAACTAAAAAAGCTAGGTTTCAGGTTCCCAATAGAAATTAGTAGATACTTAGTTTTGACTACCGCCAAAATAAGGGTAATGGAGATAGAAATGCAACTGGTCACCATGAAGCAGTTCAAGAGAAGGTCCAATTTTGACTACAGGGGTGTCAAAGATATGATCTGAAGAAAGACTTAGTTTCATGAGCCCATGATTGAGGACATCTAGGTAGACTTGAGAACAACAGAAGAGATCAAAAAAATGGACTACAACAGGCTGACTCTAGAGTAGATCAAATATCTAAGGCTTGCAGATATTCTCCCTAGTTTGGTTGATGATAAGAACATAATTAACAATAGATACCTGGTTGAGAAGGTCGCTAATTCTCCTCTTCCTCTAATTCAGTGGTCCCAAAAATAATTGACTTCTTTAAGAAAGAGATTCAAACCAATATTGGCTAACACCAATGATTAGCTAGTGGCCAAAAGAATCACGTTGAAGGAATTCATCATAAGATCAGAGGCTAAATTCTAGGAAGAAGCAAGGAAGAGAGTAGAGAATAGAACTAAGAATAAAAGTGATGTTCCTTCTCCGTCTAGGCCTCACAAGCCTAGAATCATCTTTGTGTCTAAGAAAGCAAAGGTTGCTGAGAAGGAGCCAGAATCAATGACTAAGGGGGTTGGAGAACAAAGCACCCAAGAATAGGCAACATAATAGATGGAGACAGATGACAAGCCTTTAGAATAGCAAAGAATTGAGACTCTATCTCCTCAGGAAGGGGCACAACCACTTGTAGGCATTTCTTCTTTGCCACCTCAATCCCCTGTGGCATCTCCTTCGCCTCTTTCTCCCATTAGTGTTCCTTCTTTTGGAGCTGCCTCTCCTTCTGAATTTATGTTTGGCGATCCTCAAGGTACTTCTAGAGACATCCTTCACTCCTCAGGTTCTATCCTTAGTGTCTCTTCTCCTTCTTTCAATATAAGAGAAAGTTCTGCCATTGACCAGTTAGTGGTTGATACAATATCACCTGTTACACCTACTGCACCCACTGTTCCCACTAACAGTACAGACATTACCCCAGTGAGACTAGCTACAAGGATTGTTTCCATAGTAAGTACTTCTACTCTCCCTCTTTGGTTATCAGCTTTCACGCCCAAAAGGAAGAAGCAAGCCATCTCTACAAATGACTTTGATTTTGGTAAAATAGTGTCAGTGAAAGCTAAGACCCCTAAAAAACTAAGGATCCTTTAAAAAATGGTTGAGGAAAAGGGGCAAAATTTTTTGGAGATAGCCAAACCTCCATAGGATGCAATCCTAGAGGATTTTGACATGAGAAACTACTCCATTTCTCGTGTTCAGTTGGGAAAAGTCACTCATGAGGGTGTAAAGAGTGACCTATAGTCAGCGATGGATATCATGGTCCAAAAATTTGACAGGGAAAAGGAGATGAAAGATTATTATAAGGCAAAGGTAGAACAATTGACCATGGTAGTCAAGAAATTCACTCTTGCTCCTGAAGTAACGACCCCAGAAGCCTTTTCCATAGATGATCCTATTATAGATAAAGTAGAGAAAACCTACATGAAAGGAAAAGTGCTTGAAGATTATATGGAAAAGATGCATACTCAAGGAATTTCCTTGCTTATAGAGGTTGCTGAGAAGATAGAGAAGATGAAGAAAATGAGGACAGATTTAGAAGACCTTGTCTCTCTTATTTCTCAAGATATTGATAGTACAAATAAATATGTTAGCAAGTGGGTAGAGATGAAAGATCTAAGGAAACACACCTTGGTATCAATCGGTGTCATTGCCAACAAATATTCCTATGTTGAAATCAAAGAATCATTGATATACAGAATCTAGGTACTCAAGGAGCTGATCAAAGATCTCAAGTCTTCCAAGGACGCTAGTGAGAAAAGTGACACAGGCTTGTTGAGCAGACTGGAGGAATTGCCTTACGATCTCACCTCTAGAGATAATCAATTTCTTTCAACAGAAGAGATGATTCAAAAATTCAAAGGCATGATCAGAAGGGATTTTGAAGAGAAAGCATTTTTAATGACTTATGTGGATAACATCTTAGATACTGAGTTAACTCTGGATAATCTAAGAACCAGGTTAACTAGTCATGTCAAAGCAATCACAGCATTGAAAGATGCTACAATCAGAGCCAAAGTGATCTTTAAAAATACCATTGCACTAGACAATATAGAAATTCAAGCATCTTTCGCCATGTATGATGCTTATTTGAATAAGTCTGGTGGCAAGAGTTGAATCATTTCTCCTTTCTCTCTTCTTCCTTTTTTCTCATGTACTTTTGTCATGTAAAAGTACATGCACTTTTGTAATATGTAATTACATGTAAACAATCCAAAAAATATCTTAAAGTCAAAGATGACTCATCTTTGACTAGATATTTTAATATTTTAATCTTTTTTCAATTTTGAAGGTTTCTCCTATATATAGAGGGAACCTCTTTTGTAAGATATCTTTGGATAATTGAGAGCAAAAACTCTGCTGAAATTGAGACACTTCTTGAGACTTTGTACTCAACTTGTAAATCATATTTTATCAAATAAATGAGAAACAGGTTTATTTCAGACTTTGTGTTGGAGTAATTTGTGTTACTTAGGAAATAGTTCTTATGTTCTCTTTCCTGATAATCTCTCATCTATTTGATTTAATAATCAAAGTGTGTGTATTGAAATTATTTAAAGACGTTTCTAAAAGATAAAAGAAAGACTTTGAGCTACTTTTATCTTGGTAACCTTATTATACATTGTAGTTTTAGGTGAAGACTTTGGGCTTTGTTTCACTCTACTGTTACGTGTGTTCCGAATCAGTGGAGGCAACGGAAGACTTTGTGCTTTCATGGGTTTTCTTGTGGACCTTGTTACTACTTCACGAGATTTTTTGCTCTGCATTGGATACCATTCCTGAAAGAAGATAAATGCTTTCAGCCATCGACCAGGACTTCTCTCTTTTGTCCCTTAGACATCATCTCTAAAAAAAGAGAGATGGATGGTGTTATACTACCCTGAGTATTATTTTTTGCTTACTTATATATACATATAGCATATAAGTGATTCATTGGGAACCTCCCCTTGATGAGAGGAGAGATTTATCTCATTAAGATGTGGTAAACTTACACTTTTTCTGGCATAAAATCTCCTTTACTGTGGTTGATATACCCATTTTGTCATCAATTAGTTGACAACAAAATATTCACCCAATAGGTACACTTAAAGGGGAGCCTCCATCGACACCTAGACCTATGACACCTAGATGATACTTGTTATGGATTGTGTTGAGAGTTCAATAACTACTTGAGCTCCCTCTTAGTTTGCCATGACTAATTTTCCCTTGTGACCCAATCAAAATGACCTAGGTGGATTCTAAATTTGCCCCTGTCTAGTAGAGTGTCATCTATACAGAACAACATTAAGATATTTACTTTTTTGAAATAAGCCAATATATTCTTTTTTCTATCTTACATGGGTCCCATCACTATTTGGGATAAGATAATCCAGTCTTCTATTATAGTCTTTATAGTACCAATTTAGGTCTAATACAACCAAAAATTTGAAATGGGCATCAATTTAAACTCTCAGAACATGCTTTTATTAATCACCATAGTCAAATTTTAGTACTTTTCATCAATTATAATGACCCTCTCAAGATAGTTTTAGGTTTAATAGATGAGAACCCAGGTATCTTCTATCATCCCTAATACTTTCCCCAGAGTCGAATAAAGTTTTAGGAGGGTATCCTTAACATGCCTAATTAATTTGAGAGGGGAAAAATTCTTGACATGTGCTTCGAGAGTTCTAACCTAGATATGCATGTCCTTGAGAGGATTCTTTGACATATAATTCAATTCTCAAAGAAATTAGAGTGGGTGTTTAACCATTTTTTCCTCTCCTTTAGGAGTCTTTACCTTTATGAGAGAGACTAAGTCCTATTGGGTCTACCAGACCATAGGGTTTCCCTCTTAAATGTACTTCTATGTGAGGATCCTTTGCATGCTCCCTATTGTGTGATCAAAATCCCATTGCACCTATGGTGTGCCTTACATCATCATTTCTAGCATTTGCATCACTGAGACCATCCCTTAGGTCTTGGAAGGTATATATAAGGTGACAAATATGATATTGGTTGGTAGAGGATGAGGCAAAGGTAAAATGGAGGAAATGAAAGGAATGTAGGATGAAAGTAATGCAGGAAGAGGAAGTATAGGATTATAAGGGGTAAAATGAAATGTGAAGCTCATAATAACATCTACACCCAACACTAACTCTGGGTCATGCCCACTTGAGGGGTGATGATCCCTAAAAGGGGGGTGTTTAGTAGAAGGGATCATAATGGATGATTAAAGCTAAATCTCTGGGTGGTCAAAGTGATGTAAAAGAGGGTGAAGGATTTATGAGAGGAGCCAATGGGGTGAGTGCTGGAGGAGAAAAATAAATTGGTAGGGGAGGTAGGATTGGAATAACTTGCATATGCACCATGGTCCAAGCTTAAGCTACCTTTCCCTTCTTCCCCAACCTTTTACTTGGGACAACTCCAAATGTTGTTATGGAAGGAGTCAATATAGCAAGGGTTACATGGTTTATCTTTTAGAGTTACAATGTTGTCATATGGATTATAGGGATGAAAACAATCACTAGAGACCTAGACATGGGTGTATTTACTCCCAAAATAACTGAGGTGGTTGGCAGAGATGAGGCTTTAGTAAGCACTTGCATTTGAGGCATGACATGCATGGGCATCAAGAAAGTTCTAAGTTGGGGAATAGAAGGGCTAGATGGGAATGAAGGTGGTAGGAAGGTAGGAATGGTGGAGACCATGGATGTTTAGATGAAGATTAGAAGAGGTGGAATTATAGTGAAAATAGGGTGTGTTATAGAGGGTAACTAGAAAGAGGAGGGAGTGAGGGGAGGAACTTATACTGGTGTTGACTGTTGATCCCATATTGGGCTTATCTCTAGGCTACTACTAACCTTAAACCTTAGATCCTAGGTGGTTTGCAGTCAAGGAATTCTTTTTGGATATTCTTGTGCTTGTGCTACTTGTTATTGAGTCACTTGAGTCTAAATTGGTTAGGGTTGAGGTGCTTAAGCTGTTGGAGGTGGAGGAGGTAGAGCCATGGCGAGAGATCCACTAGTCATGGGGGAGAAGGTGGTGGGATCTTTTAGATGATTATTATAGAAATTATGGGGGAGTTAGTGTGACATCTCTTAAATATTGAGCAAATGTAAAGGGGGTTTGAGAGGGCCCAGATACCTAGACCTTCTTCCCCTTCTCCTTCCTTCGAGCTTCAATCCTCATGAACACCTCTTAGTCATCCATGAAATTTAGATATAAATCATCATCTTCCATCTATTGGCTATTAGTGAGGTTAAGGAAAGCCAAGTACTTCTCCAAATGGGTTGGGATCATGCCCTTTGGTTCTGAGTCCCATGGCTTGACTCTGCCTAATGCTAAAGAGTCTTGGCTAACTACCATTTTTACAAGGGAGGGAAATAATGGTATATATGATGCTTGACAATGATTGGGAGAGGTATGTAGGCCATCTAATGGAAACTAATACAATGCCTAAAAATTCCTTCCATCAATTGATAAATGATTTGAACCTTTGAAAGATGATTTAGGACATGTTATGGTAAGTAAAGGGGCTCTTTAAGAATGTCTACAACCTAGATGACTATGTCTTATCAAAAGTACTAGTATTCCTCGATGGGATCTAATGAATATCTAATTTATTATGATAGATGAGGCATAGGGGCCTCACTGATCACATTGTATACCACTAGGTAGAAGCATTCGTAAATGTCTCAGATGTTGTTTCCATACTGGTGGCCATATAGTTTGTAAAAAACTACATGGATGATAGGGCCATCAGGAACCCATGCAGGAAAAGTAGAGGGCTTGAAAGTGAATCTCCCACAAACAACATCTATGAGATAACTCATCATATAAAAAAATGTCCCCTTGCCCTTGCATTCGTTATGGCTATGACCATGTTTAAATTGACCATGATTCTTAGTTTGGGGACTTGGGAGCCATCAAAGATCATATGAAGTAGGGGCACCCACTATTTGTTGACGTGAAAGCAATTTGGATCCTTAAACAACTAGTTTTATAGGATCATGCTAATCTAGACCCCCTCCTTAAAGGTACATATGATGTAGGCATTGACATCTTCTTTATTAACCCATTTAACATCTGTGTTTTCTACCTAGTCCTAGAGGACATCAATCATCTAGAAGGTGTTAGTATAGGTCTTCACCATCACTAAGTCATATGAAAAAGTGGGGTCTAATATATTATAATAAGTTTTATAAGCCATGCCTGAGATGTTGACAATCTGTTGCTAAGATCCAACTAAGTAGACCCAATCATGAACATCATGCTGCACTTATCTGGTAGTAAGGAACAATTTGATGAATAAGTTAGTACAAGGGAGGAATTCAAGATTAGCTATAACTTGGTGCACGCCACATTTATAGTATGTTGCAAGGCATCTTCAAACTCAGCTTCATCACATCATCTTTTTTGATAATTAATTCTTTGGGCACTATGTCGATAGCCTTAAATAATTTTTTAGTGTTTAAATTGAGTCAAACCATCTAAGAATAGAGTATCCATATATTTAGGCTCAACCTTGGGGTTCATAGAAGAAGTGGCCACTATTGTAGAATGAAATTTGGCAAAATGCTTAGATCAAAAGGGAGGGTGGTAAAAATAATAAGTGGAAGTAGAAAGCAAGGAATTCAAATTTGGTAGCTTAGAGATATAACCATTAATGGGATTTCCTTGGGACAATTATATAAATTCATCTTTATCCCCTACATTAGTGGCATTTGATGGCTCATCCATCATGGATTCAAATGTGAGTAGGTGGCTCAATCCTCGACTTGATTTCCCAATCTTGAGCTAAATTTGGAGTATATGATTACATGCTGCTTACCATATCTAGTAAAGGTGATGTGACATTTTTTAACTTATCCAATTAGGGTCTAGTTCCCCACTTCATTAATGTTATTAGTGGGGTAGGTATGCAACCACCTCATCCTTAAAGTCTCTTGAGAGCTCCAAACCTACCATTTTCCACATCTTGATTGGTCTTCATGTTATTAGTTGAGACCCAAGCCCAGCTTAACACTTTATTACTATATCTTGGGGGGGATATGAGTTGTTAGCTAGTGACATGAGGCATCTTCTGATTATCCCCAGTGGTTCTACCTATACCTTGATCTAGCCTTCTTAGGGCCTTTAGGGGTCTTATCTGCTAAACTTTTTGGTTATGCCATGTGTCATTCCATGATACGTTGGGCTCTTCCAGATTCTGACCTCATGTTTAGACTAGGATAATGGCTTTCTTGACCACAAGTTGTGTGGCATCCCCTCATGATGTTAGTATCTATCAAGTTTTGACATCCTTATCAGACTAAGAGACTGACAAGTTTGACATTGGAGAGAGCTTTATTGATTGAATTTGGGCACTACTGACCTTCTAAGAACATTGCATCTATTGATTTATTTAAGCTCTCCTAGGTTTTAAAACTTTGTCAAGATTAGGAGATGAACCATTCTACCAATAGTTAATGTGGCATCCATTTGTTGGGTTAGGATCTCTAGGGATCTATCATATCTATCAGGTCTAGGATACTGGCCATTCTAGTTTTAGCATGGGGCAATTAGTTAGAGCATTGATGGTGTCTGACCTAGGGCTATGTGGTGCTTCTTGATTGCATTAGGATTTCTTGGGTTTTAACATCCTTTTTAGACCTAGAAGACTAGCACATTTGATACTAAACATCATGACACTCACTAATTAGATCAGGCCCTCCCAAGTTCTAACATCCCTATCAGACTAGGAGATTGACAAGTCTAATAATGGTTGCATGGCACTTTCTTATTATGAAACCTCTAATTATCCCTCAACTAAATATCTTGAAGTCATGTAGTACTAAGACTTTTAAATGTGGAAAACCCTATGGAAAAAACAAAAAAATGACTAAGTGAAAGCAAAATGATGAATTATCAATTAACTACTTACCCAGTTGCTAGCTAGGCTCTATAATGCCATGTATGACTCTGGTGTTAGACCCACTGGGAATAGGATTGAGACTCTAAGAATCTTTGAGTAAGGACAAACTTGCAAAATTAGCATGTTAAACATTCAAGGTAAGAGTGCCTATCCTAATCATGGAATATATGTGGGAAGTGCCCCAGTCTCTCTCATAAACCAATGAGGTATGCTATTTGGATTCATTGGTCATTATCTACATCATTTTCTTAGGGAGGAAAAGAAAGAAATATGATGACTTGGGATTTTAGAGACTTGACATAGGTAAAGCTAAAGAAAATGTGAGAATTGGTTTGAGAGTCTATTTATGAGTTTTTCAAAAGAGGTGTCCCCTATTTATTTTGAAAAGGGGGCATGTTAACCACAATAAATGGATATTTTTATGGGGAAAGTGGTGATAGGTGCTTAGAACCCAACAAGTTAATCCTTCATTCTTGCATAACATATAGTCTATAAAAGATATCCTTAGACATATTAGAAAAGAAGGTGTTTATGTCATTCAATAACAAGTGACATACTAAGCCCTTACCCTATATAAGACCACTGGTGTGTGTACGAAGTGATTTTTACTTAATTTATCAAATTATGGACTTCATTCAAGTAATCAAGTGTTAGCTTGTGGAGCTAAAAGATTCATTGTTATGAAAACATGGAGGAGGTGCTGAGTGTTACAGTAACCGGCGTCAGTCAGGCCAACTGACGTCGATCATAGGTGGATAGGAAGCTTGCGAAATCGGTCATGGATCGGCCGATGTTGGTCATCTCCAGACAGACAACAACTGACGTTGGTCACCTGTGTAGTTCTAAAACTGTTAGTTACATGAATAATTTGTTTAACAAACTAGTTGTTTGCATGTAAAGACTAATTTTAGTCTTGAGGCTGCATTTCTAATTATTGTAATTAGGAAGTCTAATTATTGTTTGTATGGGATCTATATAATAAAATCATGGGGATGTATTGTAATTTGTAAAATTAGAAGGGTTATATCCAAGGGAGAATCATAAGGACTTGGTGAGGCAAGGACAAGGGTTCTTTCAGGTGTGTAAGATCTAGGTCGACAGGTGTGCAAGACTAGGTTGATCTGTGGTATAGCAAGATCATGTGAGATCTACATGGTAAGTAAGGTCAGTTGATTTGCAGGTGTGCAAGATCAGGTGAGATCTACTTAGAGTAGGTGGTGTACTTAGACTTAGAGTATGTGTGTGTACTCGGTGGTACTGGAAGTAAGCAACAATGGTTGTGTTGATTGTCACTCTGGTTGGTGTACTGGCAGTATTGTTACTGACTGGTTGAAACAACTTTGTGTTTGAGTTGATTTGTTTGTAATTGAGAGAGAGAACTCTTGAGGGAAGATTACTGGTATGCCCAAGAGGTGTGGGAAGAGTGTGATCTCTTTATTGTATGTCTTTCTGGATGAGTTGAATACAATTGTGTATTGTCTCTCATATTCTGTGCTATTTCTGAATTCTAGTTATATTTTACTTCTAGTTAAATTTCGTGTTTAGTTGCTTATACAAAGGTAACCAAGTGTGCTCTTAATTTTGACAAATTGGTGTCAGAGCTTTGTGAGCAGGGATCCTAGCAATTGGTATCAGAGCTAGGTGGAGGTTCTCAGAGCGAGTTTCAACTAACAAGCATGTTAAGTGTTTGATTATAGGTCACTCTCAGGGGTTTCTGATTGAGTGGGATTAAAGCAATGGCAAAAGAAAGTAAGCTAAGAATGGAGGAACTAAATGGCAAGAATTCTCAATTACTGAATTATGGAAAGAAAGAGCATGTAAAGAAAGATTGTTGGTCGGTAGAAGATCAGCATGAAGGAAATAAAGAAGTAGGTGTTGCAGGTATTGTTGCACAGGTTACTCTTATATGTTCCTTAGATAAAGTAGAATCTTGGTTTATAGATTCTATTGCCTCTTTCCATGCAATCCCAAATAGAGTATTTTTCCATGTTATTGTCCTTAAAGACTTTGGAAAGATTTATTTAGGGGTTGGTGAGCCTTGTCAAATTGTTGGTAAAGGGGAAGTGCGACTGAAATTGTAGATAACCAACACATGGGTGTTGAAGGATGTCATGCAGGTCCCAGTTCTGAAGAGGAGTCTAATTTCTTCAAGAAAGTTGGGTGATGAGAGATGCACAATAACTCTCACAGTGGATGCACTTGAATTAGCATGTGGTAAGAAAGTAGGTACTCTTTATCTATCTACTTGTATTACTGATTCTAATTCTATTGCAAAGATGTGGCTTTGTAGGCTTGGTCACATGAGTAAGAAGGGGATGCATGTTCTTAAGAGGATGTCAGATGTCTTTGACAAACTTAAGAATTGGAAATCCTTGGTTTTCATGGAGGAGATGATGGACATAGATCAGTTACAGGGGCTAAATAATTCTAAGCAAGGCAGTTTGGACAGGGTTTTGATCCAAGGTAAACTCACGAATAAAAAGTCATCACTCACAAGAAAACACAGTTACTAACATCAGTCAGGTGGAACCGATGTCGATTAGGCAGGTACCAACGTTGGTCATTTGTAGACTAGAGTCAATGGTGTCGGGCAGGTAGAGACTGACGTCAGTGGCCAAGTGGACATCAATGTCGGTCAGGAAACTGGCGTCGGTGATCAAGAGGATTTGACATCAGTTGGGTACAGACTAGGGTCTACCAGAGAATGGATTTTGGGCAGATAGTAAGCTGTCAAGGAGTCTCAAATGCCCATATGGAGGACTGAAAGGGTAAGTAAGCCTCAAATTTGTTATTCACCTTCTTTATACTACTTGTTGCTCACTGATGGTCAAGAACTAGGAAGTTTTAAAGAAGCAGAGCAGGTAAAATCTAAGAAATAGTGGGAGCATGGCATGAATGAGGAATTTGATTCCTTGGATGAGAACCAAATGGGAGATTTGGTAGAGTTGTCAGCCAAAAAGAAATCACTGAAAGATGAATGGATTCCCAAGTTAAAGAAGAGAGAGAATGGACACGTGAGACAGAAGGCTAGGTCATATGGTCTTGAGCAAGCTCTAGGACAGTGGTACAAGTTTGACAGGTGTATGATAAAGCATGGCTTTAGTCAATGTCATTGTAACCATTGTGTTTATTTTACCAGGTTGGATAATCGTCATGACATTATCCTATTACTATATGTAGTGGGGTCACACATGCAGGGATTTGCTGAGCTAAGGGTAAAATTAGTTTAGTGGTGTGCTAGGAAGGATTTAGGAGTAAAAATCCTTAGCATGAGTATTCTTAGAGACAGAGAAGATCACAGGTTGATGTTG
This sequence comes from Torreya grandis, assembly GCA_037957365.1. Classification (NCBI taxonomy): domain Eukaryota; kingdom Viridiplantae; phylum Streptophyta; class Pinopsida; order Cupressales; family Taxaceae; genus Torreya; species Torreya grandis. The sequence continues at coordinate 642,203 of JARHVA010004535.1, forward strand.
TCTCAAGATGATTGTGTGAATAAGGTAGTGGCATGGCTCAATATGTAGGATGCATAATTGGTTAGCACACCTATGGATGGACAGTTCACAGAACAGTGTCCCAATTCACATGATGAGGTTAAGTACATGTGTACTAGACTTGATGTTGCCCCAGTAGTGGGTGTTGTCAGCAAGTTTGGAGCCAATCCAAGAAAGAAGCACAGGAAAGTAGTTCAGTGGATTCTCAAGTATCTAAGAGGGACTAGCAGTAGGTATACATGCAATGTAGGGTCAAGCACTTCTCTACATGGGTATGTAGAATCGAATATGGCAGGTTACTTAGATGACAGGAGTAGCACCACAGGATTTGTGGTGGTTGGTCTTCAAGATTGAGCTTGAAGAGGGATACAAGCCTAGAAACAAAATTAAATGATGTACAGGTACAGGTATATGTGCAACTGTTTATCTCCAAGTGGGAGATTGTTAGGTTATGGAGCTAAAAGCTTCACTATTATGCAAACATAGAGGAGGTGCTGAGTGTTACAGTAACCGATGTCGGTCAGGCCAACTAATGTCAGTCATAGGTGGATAGGAAGCTACCAACATCAGTCATGGATCAGTCAATGTCAGTCATCTCCAGACAGATAGCGACCGATGTCAGTCACCTGTGCGGTTCTAGAACTGTTAGTTACACAAACAATTTATTTAACAAATCGGTTGTTTGCATGTAAAGACTAATTTTAGTCTTGAGGCTACATTTCTAATTATTGTAATTAGGAAGTCTAATTATTGTTTGTATGGGATCTATATAATAGACTCATGGGGCTGTATTGTAATTTGTAGAATCAGAAGGGTTCTATCCAAGGGAGAATCATAAGGACTTGGTGAGGCAAGGATAAGGGTTCTTTCGGGTGTGTAAGATCTAGGTCAGCAGGTGTGCAAGACCAGGTTGATCTATGGTATAACAAGATCAGGTGAGATCTACATGGTAAGTAAGGTCAGTTGATCTGCAGGTGTGCAAGATCAGGTGAGATCTACTTGGAGTACATGATGTACTCAGACTTAGAGTATGTGTGTGTACTAGGTGGTATTAGAAGTAGGCAACAACAATTGTGTTGATTGTCACTTACTGGTTGGTGTACTGGTTGTATTATTACTGACTGGTTGAAACAACAACTCTATGTTTGAGTTGATTTGTTTGTAATTGAGAGAGAGAACTCTTGAGGGAAGATTACTGGTATGCCCAAGAGGTGTGGGAAGAGTGTGATCTCTTTATTGTATGTCCTTCTAGATGAGTTGAATACAATTGTGTATTGTCTCTCATATTCTGTGCTATTTCTGAATTCTAGTTACATTTTACTTCTGGTTAAATTCTGTGTTTAGTTGCTTATACAAAGGTAATAAAGTGTGCTCTTAATTCTGACAAATTGGTGTCAGAGCTTTGTGAGCAGGGATCCTAACATCAAGGTTGAGTTGGGCATCATATTTCTTCAGAGGCATTAATGATCTCATGGCTTGGAGGGGAATGGCATAGGTATTGCTCTAATGCCAACCAGGTGTTCATAACCTTGATAGAGATATATATGGTCTCATTTGATGCCTTGCTCTATTGTTATTAGGATGGAAAACCTATGATGGAGGTTGCCTGAATAACCCTTTCAAGGAAAACTAAGATTTTAGGTTCTACATGTTTTTTTAGTCTTTTTTCAAGGTTCCTTGTGAAGAGATTTAACATTCTTTATCCATTGAGGGTTGGGGACCAAGCCATTGGTGGTAAGATAAAGAAGAAGCTTTGAATATACAATTAACTTTTGATTAGCTTAAATGGTCCCAATTTTCAAGATGTTTATATTAAGTGCAGTTTTGTGGTCTCTACCAAGGCATAAGCTATTCTAAAATCCACTTATTTCAATGAAAATCATTGGCCCTTAAGATATGAAATGTAAAAGACTCGCTCACCTTCTATGGTTGGTCAGGATTAAAGACCCAACCTTGGTTTTCTATACTTTGATAATGATTTTTGGGATTTGTTCATCACTTAGAGTAGTTACAAACTTCTCTTTTTTTGTAGAGGTCTCATTTTCTCAACCTTAATTAGGGGTCTAATTTGAGGGAAGCAAATGCGATAAGGATAAAACCAAACAAACACAACAAAGGAACAAGGAAATAAAACACACAATAGGCAAATCAAACCTACTATATACATTACCTCCACCCATTGAGACTATTCTAAAATTACTTCAGATGTGGTAGCCAAGAAGTAGTGCTTTAGGAACTATTTGTTTACTAGGAGAAATAGGTCATGGATTTCTAGGTCCTTAAGGTGAAAGGTAGTCTATCATAGGATTTCTGCTATATGATAGGGGCCAATCTAGAGAGGATCAAAATTTGAGTGTTGGCGTTTATTTTTTTGGGCTTGATCCTACATTAGTACAAGATTAAATATCCTAAAATTATTGATTTTAACCCTCTTGTCAAACCATCATTTGATGGTACCTAGATGCTTGCTAAAGATTAACAGAGCTTCATCTTAGGCTTCCTCTAACTGAATGATATCCAAAAGTTGAGAATTTACTTTGTCATCTAGTTCTATGATCTTCTGCATGAATATATAAGTTAGTAGTCAAAGTGTGACTGACATGATTGGCTCTAATCCATAGACTAAAGGGAAAGGAAAGCTCTTGAGGGCTTGTTTATACTTGGTACACTCAACCCACAAAGCAAACTTCAATAATGAGTGCCATTCCCAAGACTTCTCTCTGACATATTTATTGAAGGAATTTATTAGGTTCTTATTGGTGGATTCCACCAACCCATTTCTTTGGGGATAATGATTTGATAAGAACCTCAATGTGATACCATTGTCATAAGCCCATTCTATGAATTATGTGGATTCAAAGGCAGAACTATTATCATAGACTAGTGAAAGTGGGGCCCCAAATTAGGTGGTTATATGATTCTCCATGAATTTGATGACCTAGATAGTAGTGCTTCTTTTCATAGAAACTACCTCGAATCACCTAGTGAAATAATCTATTTCTATGAGAATAAACTTGTGTCCTCTAATGAGTTAGGGTTGATGACCTCACTAAAATATAATCTCCATTGGGAAAATTGGGTTGACTCTGCCACGAGCTGAAGTGGCATAGCCATGTGGATCTCTCTTTTGGAAAAGGTCTAGCATTAATGATAAACATGAACATGATCATGAATATATTTGAAAAAAATAGGCCATTTGTATCCCACTCAAAGGACCTTGTGTGTCATGGCATTTACAATAAGGTAATCGACTGCCAGTTTTTCATGGAAACTTACCATCACTTCCTTATATTTATCTAGGGACAAACACCTGAGGTATATTCCTTCATGATTCTTTCTAAAGATAATTCCATTATTTAACATATATAGTGTATATTTCAACTAAAGAAATCTCTTATGCACATGTGTGGGTCTAGGTAGTTTATTCCTATAGAGCAAAAAATGCAAAATTAGAACATACCAATCTAGTTATAACCTCAAATCTTGGTCTAAAATTATTCCTAGGTCTATCTCAGTTATCATATGAGTAAGGTCTTATCCTTAGACCAACTTGGATAGTTTAATCTCCAATTTATACTCCTACAACTTCACCATCCATCAGTGCCTGTATTCACCTAACTCATTCTGCCCCAACATTTGCTTTATGGTTGGGTCTAAGATGATAGCATGTACCTTATTCCTAAGAATGTAGTGCCTAAATTTCTTCACTTTTTTGACTATGGTGTAGGCATGTTTGTTGAGAGTAAAATATATTAGTTCCATGTCTTTGAGATTGGTGCTCATGAAAATGATGGGATGTTCTTCTCTGTTTAATCTCTTGGTGAGGCATGTTACATCTTAATTCCTCATTAAGCAAACTTACCTGATTATTTATGGATATTTATATTTAACAATTTGATTTGGTTATTTTTGACTAATCTTTGAGATATATGCTATTATGGGATAATTATATATTGCTTAGGTTATATGATTGCATTTATATGAGTTAGATATAGTGTATATTCTTACATTATGATCATGTTGTGTTGTTATTTTAGTTATAATTTATGATGTATGTATATCATGATGATATGGTCTAACTACCTACTTGTTGTGAGTTTGTTGTAGGAGAAATCATCTCTTAGAGCATGATGGGGGAAGAGCATCATCGAAGAGGGTGATGTAAATGGAGTGGTTGGGGATGACAGAAAAACCAACTAGAACCCTGCACACATCACATTAGCTAGTACATGATAGATGCAAAGTGGAATGGTTAACATAGGTTGTTTTGATGCCATTTGCATTAATTAGTTGTTCATACATGGTTTATAACATATTTTAAATGTTTATATAGATTTCATCTTGTGTAATTACATTTATGACCATTAAATGCTTTCAAAAATGTGATTTGAACAATTAGACAAAATTCAAGTTTATTCATTTATGAATTAATCCTTAAGTCATTTGAAGTAATAATTTAATTAAAAAGTATATGGATTTTTGAAATTAGAAAAAAAAAAAAAATATGATAATTAATATCTTGGAGGAAAAAACATGAAAAAAAGAAGAGAATTCTTTAAAATAAAGAGAAAATAGAAAGGTTTAAATTTAGAAAAAACAAAAAGAATGACTTTGATAAAAAAATAAAAACAAAAAATAAAAATAAAAAAATAATAAGGAAAAATCTTAAAAAGAGAAATGCCCAGCCATACTTTATGCAGGGAGCTTTTGGAATAAATAAATGAGAGAATAATAATAATATATATATAAAAAGGGGAGAGGTACAGAGAATAGAGGAAGAGAAAAAAGAAGAAAAAAGGACAAGAAGTAGAAAGAACAACAATACAGGCTGCAGGTAGGCAATGTTATTAATTATTATGAAAATTTAGGCACACATCTTCATTAATGTCATATATACATATCTGTGCATGGTGAGTGTATATCTTAGCTAGAGTATATATACATATTAATTGGGTATGTGTGTTTGCCTATATAAATATTATATAATCCAAAGACATATATAATCTTTAAATCATATAACCCCTTGAATGCATATTGGCTTATACAATGCTTATAGGCTGTTATAATGAATAACCTGTATAAGTGAAAATGTATTTTACAACAAGCACTTGATGTGTACATCTCATTAAATGAAAATATGTTACTTCATAATATGCACGGAGGAAGTATTTAGAAATATTAATATAATACGATTGAACATATAGAAGTCAAATCGTAATGTTTAGGTCACTATAAATAATAAACTTAGGAGAATCAAATACAACAATATCTAAACTCATTAGTGAGTTGTATATCTTTATGATGATTTGGTCAATATGTAGCAATTTGGATAATTATATATATATATATATATATATATATATATATATATAAAATTAAATATCAATAATTAGATATATCCCTATATTTGGAATAATTATAATTGTATTCAATTAGCTATATAATTAGATAATTACTATGATGTAAATATATCTGTATCTATTATGTAATTATTTGTAATAAGATGTGTAATGCCAATAAGCTATAAGATTTGAATAATATATATAATAGGTATTAGATGTATTGATTTGTTTAGCCATAATGATCTATATATCTATAAAACTATATTGATTTTTGACCAAAAATATTACTTATACTTAGGAGAATGCAATAATCAGGAATGTGTATTTACATAGTTGGTAGCTATGATGTAATTAATCATCATTTTGATTATTTTTTTGATGATATAAAACATATTGATTTGTATAATTTTTAAGTAAATGCATAAGAAGATATATGTTACTCAATAGTAAATTTATATTGAGCAATTAGGTAGTGGCACATCTGATAATCATGCAAAAGTCTAAGTGTATATAAAAAAAATAATGATCTATTTATCATCCCAAATTAAAAAACTTAGCGCCTGAGTTAATGACTCAAATTAGCATTTAGTTATTTTGATATATAAAAGAATATTATATATATTATATGAGCTGGTACATATAAGCTATGTATTCAGTTTGTTAAAACATAGTTTGGTATATCCCTTGATTTGCATCAAATATCATGGATTAAATTGACCTATTGGTATGCTTATCTAATATATATCTTAAGGATATTATATTATATGTATTAATTTAACTATAACCCATATTTTACTAATTAACCATAAATCCACATTTAATAGGGTCGATCTTAATGAATAGATATAAGCTTTATATGCTAAGGACTTATAATCTATAAGATATATTGATAAAATCTCACATAATGACTTATTTCTTATTATATAGTTTATCAAAATGAGTATATTTCATTATACTAATGTATATATAGTTATAGTATATCAAAATCCTAAGGTAGCTTTTAATAAGGCATGTGAAGCATTAATAGCTCAACGTAGTCTTTCATTATCTTGTGATAAGCTTTGTGATATGCATGAGATTACGTATCATATATAGCATGTGAAAAAAAACATAGTGTGTGGATATAATGCTATAATAAGCTATATATTAATGAATTAATAAATAGTATGCTTAAAGAGAATATAGGTATGGATATGCCAAATAGCATATACATGTACATATGGGTGTGTCCTTCTAATTATAGTCCTATTGGTGGCCCAAAACTATTTTATAGATATTTGTAGAGTAAGACATTATTTATGCATGCATACAACCCCTCTTGAGAGTATAAAAAATGATATAATGGAATATTATATTTTTTTTAATAACTGAGACTTTCTTTGTTATATTTAGTTGCTTGAATAGAAGTTTATGTTTTCATTAATATATAACTACTTATGACTGGTTATGGTACTTAGTAGTTGTGATTAAGAGCACTAGATTATGATAATATGGGTTATCATAGGATGTAGTATGTTTGGAAACTAATTATAGTAATTAGGAATTGTAGTAGATGTATATTACACCTGGATGGTGTAAATTGTAGTTATTAATTCTATTATTTATGTGATAGCTAATATTGTGAGATTCACTTATATGTTTGATAGAATAAATGTATGCATTTAGATTATTCCTATACTTAGCATATTAGATTAGTAGGATGTAATTTGTATGAATATATTGGTTATATTATGTTAACCACATCTCGCATTGTTGATATTGAGTAAGTATTTAAATGGACTTAACTAGCTTACTAACATCACAATATCAGATAAAGATAATCTGATCAAGTGGTGTGTATGAATTTGATTGATCCTTAGATCATTATCCATTGAAAACTTTAGCCAAAGTAATGTTAAGTGAAGATTTATCATTTCATGAGAATGATTTACATGTTTTTATGATCTCTTGAGGATAATGAGTTTCTTTATGATACACCACATGTTTAGTTTTAGAAATCATACAACACATGGGTACTAACTTGTCTCTCTGGATTTCCATGCCATTACTATCTACTCATCCATGAAGAGAGGGCCATTCCATAATGGGACTAGTGTGGGGGTATTTTATCCGTGGTTGGTGTGGAAAAGTGTTTGCATGATGCTCTCCCTCCCCAAAATAGTACTACTTTTGAGATGACACTTGAAATTGCCACAAATACTAGAATTTGAGAAACTTATGCTCTGAGGAACCATGTATATTATATATGTATACTATATTATATTTATTATTAAAACATTATTGTGATGAACTATAATTACTTATTTAGTGTGCATTAATAGTAGTGGTTGTATGTTTGTACCAAATGTATATGAATATTTATATTTACTTTTTGTAATCAATTATGATGTGTTTCTTATGATGATAGTGATTAGTGATGTATTATGCTTCATTTATAGTTATCACACTTAGAGTATTTTATATGATCATTTATTAGATTTTTGTAGTGTAATATATTTAAAGTATATGTTATTTAAATTAAAAATAATTCTCATATTTTTAGGTAGATCTTAGTGGGGATGTTACATGTGGTATTAAAGCTACAAATCAAACTCTAGGACCTAATGAGTCCACTAACATTTTCATACCCTTATGTTTACAAAAAAGAGAATGGTGAAAGCTAAATTTTTTGGAGAGGGTTCATCAAATGTCAATGATAATAACCCTATGTTTGATCCTAACTGCTTTGTCAGCGAGCAATTAACAAAGATGGATCAAATTTTCTCAGCCATGAATGAGACCAGGGACTAGATTATAGCCTTGGAGTAGGTGGTTTATGGCCATGAAGAGGAAGAACATTAATATGTACCTGAGGAGCATCTTGTTGAGTAGGAAAACCCTCAAGATACGAGATCTCAGGTAGCTATGGAGTTGGCTAGAGATATGAAGAAGGTGAGCCCACCTAAGTTTGATGGAATTATTCTATATGATAGAGTTGAAGCATGGTTGACAGAGATGGACAAGTATTTAAAAATTTAAAACTAATCTAAAGTCACTAAGGCAGTATGGGGAACATACTAGTTGGTTGGTGAGGTAGCTACATGGTGGGCCAATAAGAGGTTAGAAATGAATATTAACTTAACCACCACTACTTGGGATCAAATTATGACTTTGTTTAGATCATAATGGGTTCCATAACTTTATTTTGATCAGAAGCTCATAGATTTCTAGAATCTAAAGTAGGGAGACTTGTCAGTGAATGAGTACTGGGAATAATTCACCAAACTTCTGAAGTACATACCTTAGTATTAGGGAGATGAGAGGTTTAGGATTAGAAAGTTTATCATGGGATTGAGACCCCAAATTGATGGAGAGGTGGATGTTGATGGACCTTATAGCATGGATTAGGTCTTTGAGATGGTGATCAAATAGGATCAAATGTTAAAGTCTCTTTCAAAGGTTAGGGACAAGTTCAAGAAAAGTCTAGAAATTCTAAGTCCATGGCATAAATTTCTACCTAGTAAATCTCTTCACTACTTTGACCATGGCATAGGCATGTTTATTGAGAGTAGAATATATTAGTTCCATGTCTTTGAGATTGGTGCTCATAAAAGAGACATGATGTTCTTCTCTTTTCAATCTTTGGGTGAGGTAGGAAATAATGACATACTTAGAATCAAAGGGGTAGATATAAAAATCTTGCATATAGTTCAAGATGATGAGGCCCGAGGCTTGCATAATGTCATCCTTGATTTCCTAGAAAGCCTTCTTTGATTTTACATGCAATTCCACCTTTGTGTCCTATTTCAACATAACATTTAGGGCTTTTACAATTTTAGAAAATCCATAAATGAATTTATGAACAAAGTTGATTTTCGTAAAGAAGAATTTGAGCTCTTTTTTACTATTAGGTAGAGACAATTTAGAAATCACATCAGCTCTTTTTGGATCAATAACAATACATTCTTTTGTGATGATATACAAATAAGATTAAATTCATTAACAATGAACACACTCTTATTGGGATTTGGGGGAATAACATATCTTCTACACCTTTCAAACACTCTCTCTAAGTGGTGTATGTGATCTAACCTATACTTTAATAACATAGTTAAGTCATCCATATAAATTATTATACATTTGCTGATTATTAATTTGAAATCAAGGTCCATTTCTTTTTATAAAGTTTCCCCAACATTGATCAAACCAAAGGGAATTTGATTGTAGGTGAATGTGCCCCATTTAGTGGTGACTGTAGTTTTATCCTGGTCTTTATAATTAACCAAGATGTGGTTATATCTTAAAAATCCATCTAGAAGGGATATCATTTGGGATCCGCTCACCATTTGGATCATTTATTCAAGGGAAGGTAGTGGATAATTGTCTTTATTTGAATCTCGGTTCAAATTTTGGAAGTCTACACATAGGTGGATTTCTCCATTTTTATTTTTCATAGACACCAAGTTGGCTACCTAGGTAGAATGAAAAACCAAGAAAATTATGCTATCAAAGAGTACTTTATGGACCTATTTGTGTATCAAGGGTTCCATAATTAGGTTAATCAATCTCTACCTCTATTTAAACAATCTCTATTCTAGCTTAAGGGGGATATTATGAGTGATCACTCTCAAGTCAAAGACCTTAAGGTCTCTATAGGCCCAGGTAATCACATCCTTATACCTCAACAATAGTTTTTATAACTACTTGAGCTCAGAGGATGTCTAGTCAGGGCCCACACTAACCATCTAAGGTTTTTTTATCAAGCCAAGGTTGAGGAAATGACATTTTTAGCCTTCTAACTTAGGGCTCATGGTTTAGAATGTGGGATCTAAAAATTCATACACTCTTTCAGTGACATCATCCCATTTGGAATCTAATTTCATTAAATATTGAAGATCCCATCCTTGTCTAATTAATTTTTAGGGTTATCCCTATCTACCTCATTAATGATATAGGTTTCAAATATCCCTGTGCTATTAAAGAATTGGATGATTTACTTGTCATCTTCAAATACTTGAAAGTTTATCACATTGTCAGGGATAGAGGGGCAAGGGAGAATTTCCATAGAGAAACCCTACAACTCAACATCATCTAGGGGTTAAGATTACTACTATAGATGTGAGTGAGTCATTAACTTGGTTTTATTACCTAGGGACAGGGATGACATTGAATGCATTAAACATTTAGATCAAGTCCCAAGTTTGGTGCTTATACCTTTTGAGGTATGACAATTTACATTAAAATTTACTCATGATCTGGCTGAATACCAGCTCAGAGTCATTGAATGCTCTAAATTTATTTGACTTTTGTTTCAATGTTAATTATAATCCTAGGATTAATGTTTCATATTTTACTAGATTATTTGTGCATGAGAGCTGCAACCTATATGATACAAGGTACTTATTCCCCTAGAGATATATTAATAGAACCCTAGATCCACTACCTTGTTTAGAATGAGTCCCATCTACATAGAGAGACCATAAGACTAGTAAGTTTGGCTAGTTTTTAGTTACATCTTTAGATGGTTTCATACTTAATGTATAGATTCCCAGGTCTGAGGATGCTAAGTTTACTTTTTTGTTGATGAGATTGTACTCAGTTATCATATGATTCATATGGGTCTTTTTATCTACCCTAATTTGATTCAGTACCCATCTCCAAGGTATCCACATATGAGATAAGTCCATGTCCATATACCCATTTAGGGATTTAGACCAATCTTTACTAAAGAACATACCATAGGCCTTAGGAACATATACCACCTAAATGTCTATGAAGTGTTGAATCCTAGGTTCTAATTCTATTTATACATGGACATTCGTAAGCTCACCTACCACTCTAACCACAAACTTGTTTACTTAAACCACTACTTTATCTGAATTTATAAGGACCAACCCTAATTTTTCATAGATGCTTGCTGACATTATGTTTGTTAAAGCTCCTGAGTCTACTAGGCATTTGTCTATGTTTTTCCCAAATAGTATGATGGTATAAAGGAAGGGAAGTACCTCCATATTATTATTGTGAATGAGCACATTGGTATGGGATGATTTAGACTTTGCATGAGTGGGTTGAACTGGATTCTTGATTAAGGACTTTTTCAAAAAATCATGTTACTCAATGATCTGAGTAAGTTCATGGAGCATGATGTTGGATTTGATCTTCTTCATGTCCTCCAATATATTATAGCCTCATTTTTTATAAATATGTTGGGTTTCCATGGGAGCTTTAGGTTATTAAGGCTTCAAAGGTGGTAGGTCATTCCTAGCATTCTAGTTAGGCAAGGCCACACCATTATTCGAGGGAGTTGAGGAAGTGAAGGGTTATTGTGGTTGCTTATTCCTAAGGGTGTAGTTTCTCTTTTGTAATTACTAAAATTATTGAATTTCACTAATACCCTCCTCCAGCTTATTTTATTCCTATATTAGGAATTATATTGTTTACATTACCATGGTAGTTCTAGGCACTTTACCTGTGCCAGATGATTCCAAGTGATTGAGAACCACCTCATATTCTTCCATTTCCTTTTGGAAGATCTCAAAGACACAACCAAACTTTATGATATCAAGTTCCCCATGGGTTACCATGTTATGCACTTGATACTAGTTAGGTAAGGCTATCTCAAAGATATTAATTTTTGGCAACCTATTGGGTGAGGATTTATGAGGATGGCTATAATTCCTATTTGGTATTTGATATGTGAAGTTTTAACTAGAACTCTCTACATTAGAGTTACTTATCTAGCTTTGTACTCTAAGGAAATCATTAGTGAGTTTTTTTAATATTCATTGAATGGCATCCAACTCATTATTTATGTACTCTTGGGGTACAATCTAGGTATTATTAGTTGTTGCCAATGTTACTTAGTGTTGTAGGTCAGGAGTATTTTCATTTCTCCCTGGGTTAAGAAAACTAAAGTTTTTGTTTGGTGTGGGATGACTTAAGGGGAGTTGATGCATTATAAGGAATGGCTAAATCATTGGGATATTTTGGTTAGCATTGGGAAAGAGACTCACTGTAGGTATTTATGGTAACATATTAGCAATGTGGCCATCATATATCCTTGGGTATCTAGTTTTTTGTCTACCTTGATGGCTCATGTATAAGCTAGGGGTAGGTCCACTACTACTAGATCTATTCTCAAAAACATATCCATCCAAGGGTCCAAGGCATTTTTATAAATTTTGAGTGCTAGTTAGGGGTTGAGTTGGTAGAGCATGGTAACTCGATTGTACATATTTTGAATCCCAGCATTGAAGTTCCTAATAGGATTGTTGGGATATTATTTAATACATGCAAATTACTAGTATAGGGCACTGGGTCTATTACTTGATCAAATTGGGTGAGGAAGGCAATACTAAAATGGTCCTAATTATGGATTGAGTCATTAAGGAGGTTGAAATACCAATTATATGCTGAGTCTATCAACATGAATGGGAAAAGCATACACACCGAATCATTATGTTTTATATTCAAGAGCCTTAGGGAAATTTTATAGGAGGTAACATGTACTTTAGTAGTCCATCCTACACCATGAATGAAATAGAGAAGATACCTCTCAAGTTTTTAGGTAAGTCATGGATAACTCCTAGGACATTAATGGCTGAGCCAACAAATCAAGCCATCTTGGGTAATATATTTAAGAGAGGTTGAGGAGATAAGCTAGTTGGAATCATGGTAGGCCTAGGTCTATCGAGCCTAGGTCTTTTATGAAATAGCAAGGGAGAAATTGCTATTTAGTTATGACGAGACCTAGTTTTGGTGATAGTTAAATTAATCTCTAGGACGATTCACAAACAAGCGGTAGTTATCATGTTATTACAAACAAACATGATTTAAAATAAGTCAAAAATCAACACATAAATTCTCAGTGCCTTCATTTTCATTTGCTATTTTTGGGTGTGTTTGAAGCACACAATAATGGAGAGATCATAAAAGTGGGGAACAAGATTTAGTCAACAAATTACTATTTCAGAGTTTGGGTACCTAGTGATAATTATCCTTAAAATAAAAGAGGCCCTCCTTCTAGTGCCATCTTTTATTTAGTCCAAGATCCTTATCTAAAAATGGTCATTAGATTGAGAATTTTAAAATAGAATAGTGGTGAACACGGATGGACTTTTGTCCTCCACTTTAGGACTAATTTAAAATCAACCTATGACCATTTTTGGTCACCAGGGGGGAAGTGACGTCCAATTTAGTTCAAGGCTTCAAATGCCATAGGCTTATTAATACTTAGCTAATTTAGGGGGAAATTAAATGAGTATGAGGTCAGGCCCATGTGATTTTCAACACTTAAGAATTTTGAGGGCATTCCTAGCCTTTTTATAGTATTCCCAACCTTCCTTTCAGCCTTTCCAATGAACAAAAAGCACTCATAGAGCTTGTAGGAGTCAAATATAAAAAATAATTAGTTGATTTTAGGCTTTTTTCCTTATGACAAATTTAGGGTCATTATGTTAAATGTGATAGGCTCTTGGTAACATCTTGATGGCTTCTTAGGTTATCAGTGTGTTAGGGATCTTGTCCAAGCCTCTCGTTGCTAGGTGACAATCATGCATATGTCTTGATGAGTCCAACCCCTTTTCAAATCATCTTGACACTTAGTCGATTCTTTCAAATTTTTCCTAGTGCCATTCATAACTCTCCCAAAATTCCTAGGCCTATTTAAAAGGCAAAGGACTTAATTTTTTTTTTCAAATTTTACTCAACAAGGCAATGATGTTAGGAAAATAGTGGAAAAGTGAGTAAGCATGATGCTTCTATGTGTCACAATCTTGGTAACCTGATGACCCAAAACTGTCCATGTAGTTGTAAAAGTTTGTCAAAACTTTAGGTTAGTGGGATTATGTCACATGATGAAATCCTGATGCCTCACTCTTTTAGAGATTTTTGTGCAACCATAAAATGTTTGTCAGAGTGTGGGTTAGTGGGTGAATAGGATGACACTACATGGTGCAATCCTAATGCCTCATTATCTTAGAGATTTATGTGTATCTTGGAGTGGCTTATCATAGTGGGGTGAGTGGGATGCCATCATGTGGTGTAATATCATTACTTCATAGGCCTGTAGTTATTGGTACAAGAAGAAAAGTTACCCATACAATGGGTAAGTAGGATGATGCCACATGGAGAATCCCACTTCACTATAATATGAATAGTCTAAGTAAGTAGTCAGATTAAGGAAAAAGTGAGAAAGAGCCATATGGAAGTGGTAGGTCCCAAACACGTAGTGGTAAGAGTGCCTAACCAATAGTAGAATACCATATGACATAATAGAGCCATCCAAAGTAATGAAAGAGCAAGAAACATCCACATGATAGGCCACCCATCTGAGAAAAAGGAAATGTTGGTAGTACAACTAGAAAGGTAATGGATTAAATTTGATGGCTTGTCTGATTGTCAAAATCATCAAAACCACTAGAAGCCCATAATGCACCTAATGTTGACATGTGGCTGAAACATGCCATGCAAGGGTTTGCTGGTGTTTAGTTGGCACTAATTGAAGGTAAATTTGATGGTCCATTTCATCCATTTAGATGTCAAATCGATGAAGAAAACTATGTAATTATATGGATTCATAAAATCAATCTTAGACTGGCCTAATTTTGTGAATCATGGCATAGCTCAACTCCAACTATGTGAGGCAAAAGGGTGATGGAATCTGGCCCTAAATCATCATCAAAATCAAGTGCAAATATAAAGAAGTTATAGACTAAGGGGATATGGTAAGAAGTTACATAGGTGTGGCCATGGCATTCTTTAGAATATTATCCCAGTCTTTGAATCTACCTCTTCCAATCATGATTCAAACTATAACTGCCCCATTAGTAGGTAGAGCTGATTTAGACCTTGATCTCTAGATATTTTGCCTATTTAAGTAGGAAATTTTTAATGAAATAGGGAGACTCTTTTTAGCACAAAAATTCTACAAAAATTGATCTACCTTTGATCCTCAATTGGGGTATGGCAAAGCCTTGATCCGATAAACACTTGTAATTTACCTTAGAACTAAATACATGTCAATTTACAGCCTTCTTAATGTTATAGCTAGTGTATATCTTGGTAGTTTGATGAATGTTTATAATAGATTATAAAATGAAATTTCTACAATCATCATGTGTAGATAATTTGAAACCAACATTTTAGGCACAATATATGTGCCCATCCTCAAGGTGAGAGAAGTTTAAAATGAAGCAAATCAATGTGGTATGATGACAATAAACAACTATGACCCTCCATAAATAAAATAATGAAACATGAAAACCTCAAAAAAGGAGGTCGACCTATTTTTGAGTTTTTTCATGTTTCATTATTTTATTTATAGAGGCCATTATTTTTTATTATCATCACATCACATTGAATTACTTGATTTTTAGCTTCTCTCACCCTAAGGATGGGAACACATATTGTGCCTGAAATGTTAGTTTCAAATTATCCACACATGACAATTCCAAAAATTTCATTTTTTAAACTACAACATCATGAAAATTTAAATAAGTTTGTGATAGTGTCTATAACTTACTTTCATTTATCCTATTTTCTTACATATTTGTAGGTTATTAGTCATCTTAGCAAGTCATATAAAGTGTGTAACATGGTCTTACAATGGTTGAATGTAGAGATTACTTCATTACTATCTCTTATGAGACCTCTTGATCATCACCTCTTAGTTACTATCTCGATTCTCACCTTCATACTAAAATACTCATGCTTAGAGACTCATGTTTAGTTAGTGTGATGGGTTTAAATCTTTGTTGATGTTATTAGTACAATATAGGTAAGTGGAAGAGATTATGTTTGGTGAATCACCTCCTATTTACTCATTTTCAGCCATTTCTTCCCCTTTTCCCATCAAGTAGTAGGTTTAGTAGTATTTTAAGGTGAAGCACCAATGGAGCTAGCCCTATCTGAAGATTTACCTCATTGATTTGGCCGTACACAACATAAATGTGTCTCCATGCTGTCACCTATATAAGGAAGGCTTAAACAACCTTATTTAAAGGCATAGTTTAGTGTGATAATAGATTCTAGCATGCTTGATGGGATGTCAGTTTGATGATCCTTAAGTCATCTACTAGAGAATTGTTGGTATTTTTATTTAGTATATCAACATTTGAAGGTAGTTTTCACAAACACCAGTGGTAAATCCAAGTCTATTTTGACTAACTAGTTCTAGCAGCCTAGGTACCTTTTTTAAGGTATTGTTAATATTTCTCTTAATTTTGTTTGCCTCATGACGTTTGATGGCTGGGTCTAAGAGAGGAGTTCTATTTTACACCTCCTTATCAATAGTATAATTATCCATATTAGCCCCATGTTGAGTCATATTGGTCCTGTAATGACCCTATGTTTCCTCCATATGGATCTAGTTATTAATATGAATATCTTCCTTATAATGAATTTTACCCTTCCTTCTATTAACAATCCCCTAATCAAGAGTTGTGGCCTCTTTATTAGCCATTTGATGAATTGAGTTAGTCTTATGTATTTCTATGTACTCCAATCCACCTCCCTACTAATCCTAACCTGTATCCACTTGTTGACATGATTTTATGAGCCAAATGCTATTTTATTTGTAGGCAAGCCCATGACCAGTCGACATGTGCATATACAAGAGGAGTAATGGTTTCTAAAGTACATGAATTTAAGCTTAAGGCCAAGATTTCAATAACATGCTATCAAGATGGACCAATGTTTGAAGTTCCTCTTCTTCAAGTCCCTCAAAATCCTTTGCTAAGGAGGTTCCCAAGTTTATTTAACCCTTGATCCACCCTTAAGGTTGGAGTTATCCATGAAGATCAAGGTATATCAAAATGTGAGAAGTTGATTACTACCTGAAAGGAGAAGAATGAAGAAGTCTTAGCATAATATTCTCTTCGCCATCCTCAAGAGCTCCCAAATAAGTCCTTCAAGATCCTAAGTTAGAAAGACATCCTCATAAGCTTTAAATAAACTAATGAACTCTCTTTCCTTCACACCATATCCCATTTTGAAGAAGAACTTGTTATATGGAAGCTTGATGAAAAGTAGTTAGTTACAAGTGAGCCTCAAGAAGGCTAGGAGGAGAGTGATTCAAGTGAATATGATGAGGAAATGGTTATTGGCATCCCTATTTATTTCACTAAATTAGATGAGAGATCAGATCTACTACAAGAATAAAATGAGTATGATTAGTTAGAGCAACATAATAGTGAGCAAATGGACAAGGATAGAGAAGAAAAAGATAGTCTTGATAAGGGGGAGTCAATTATTTATTGTCAGGACAATGTTTAGAAGCATGGTGATGAAGTGCCTTTTTGGGCATATGAGCTTCCATTCTACATGGAGGAAGAGGAAGACGAATCTAGTTGTCATGGATTGAGTCTTGATGAAGGGGTTCATGATGACCATGCAATAATTGATCAAGTTGTAGTTGAGTATGAGAGAAACCTTCATGAAGACACTTTGGTTACTAGTATTGTTGAATCTCATGAATAAGATGAAGGTTTGAAAGAAGTTATAATGGCTCCTAGTGCGTAAGAGACAAATCTTGAAGAAGTAAACTTGTAGCTATGTCATGATTCCATTGAAGAGTTTGAACTATTGGATAAATCTACTATCCCTAAAGGGAAGGATAGAGACGATGTTGAACTTGACATCCCTTTAATTAATGAAGAAGAAGATGCCTTTTGGGAAGATTTGGAAAAATTTTGTTCAAGATTAGATGGTGGACCTGTGGCTCCATGTGAGGACATTGATAGATTAGTTTTGAAAATTTGAGAATATACTCAAGAAATTCATCAAAGTGTAGACTTTAACTCCTTTATTTTTGCTGAGAACATCACCATGGAAGCAAAAGAATACCCAAATGAGTGACCAATGTGTGAATAAAAAATGTAGGACTTATTTATGGTATTAGGATTATGTTATGTGCTCTTACAAGGGGACTACAATATGATTAAAGATAAGGAGAGAAAATTTCTAAACATGTCATCTTGAGAGACTACTTCTCTTGATGAAGACTTATTTGATGTTCTAAAATCTAGTTTTCAATGTCTTGACCAATTTGCAAAAGTTGAAAAAGATGAAATGTTATCTCTTAGTGGGTCCAAGGAAATTGAAGGTCAAGAGGAAAAACTTTATGATAACTCATGGCATCTATAATTTGATATCATTCAAAATATTGAGGTTATTTGTAGGTCTATATCTCCTAGCAAGAACATTGATGAGGTGTTTATTAAATTTGAAGAACATGATCATAATGAATCATCAAATATTAAATTGGAAGCTATATCATATTGGAAGGAATTCTCACTGATGGAGAGTGGCATGAGGTAACTATTGAAGATCAAGAAGAGTTTGTCTATGTTGGAGATATGTTTACTTTAGTTCATTCACTTGGATATAGATTAAGGTGGTTGGCAAGAAAGAAAGAAGCTAATCCAATTAAGATGACAATCAAATAGTTACTTCTCCACCATCTCTATCATCCATATGGACAAGACCTAAGATGACTTTATTTTGATTTGGGTGGTTTGAGAACCTAGTATTTGCTTTGTACATAATAGTTTAGTCACTTTTATTTCCTCCAAATGCTGATACACATTAATTAGTTGTTCTTATATCCCTAATTGCTTTGGAATTGTTGTTTGTTTTTTATCATTTGCTTTTGTTTTCCTTTTGGAGGTGGATCTTAGTTTAGTTATTCAACAAGTTACAATAGGGTAGTGTCTTAAAAAATTAAAAGGTTGGATGTTTCTATGACTCCATATCCTAATGGATGCTTAAGGCTATTGGTTTATAGTGCTTAGCAGGCAAGAACCCCTTGGAAGTTGCTAGAATGTTGACCATTTTTAGTAATCATGGGGGAAGCCATGCCTAATTATATTCAAGGCTTCAAATCCCATAGGCTTATCAAGACCTATCTGATTTAGGGGGCAATCAAATGAGTATGAGGTCAAGCCCATGTGAGTTTTAGCACTAAGGCATTTTGAGGGCATTCTCAACATTTTTACAATCTTCCTGACCTTCCTTTTCACCTTCTTAATGAACATATAGCACTCTCAAATCCTACAAGAGTAAAAAAATAAAAAGACTTAGTCAATTTTAAGATATTTTCTTGGTGATGGCTTCAGGGGAACTATGTAAAATTTGATGGTCTCTCGATGATGTTTAGATGGATTTACAAGTTGTTAATGTGTTAAGGATTTGGTCCAAGACTCACGATGCCATGTGATAGTCATTCATAGGTCTTGATGATTCCAAACCCTTTTTAAAGCATCTTGACACTTAGTTGATTCTTAAAAATTTTGCTCGGTACCACACATCACTCTCTTAGAAGTCCCAGGCCTATTCAAATGGAAAAAAATAGTCAATTTTATTAAAATTTTTCCTGATAAGGAAATGAAATCAAAAAAATAGTAGGCAAGTAAACAAATTATAAGCTTCCATGTGTCACAATCCTAGTAACCTGATGACCTAGAACCATCTGTGTAGTTGCAAAAGTTTGTTAGAGATTTAAGTTAGCACAATGATGTTACATGGTGAAATCCCTCTGTTCTAATTGTTATCACTTGGATTTTCACCCCTTGAGGAGATTCCTAGCTCTCCTCATCCAAGTGGCATAATGGAAACATCTCTCTTGTTGTGGGTAACAATTTGATGAGATGAATCTCTAGAAGGGTTAGTTCCCTTGATGCACTCTTTGAATTACTTTCCTACCTGTCAACTTCAGATGAAAAGGGTTATGAAAACAATTAATAAAGCTAAAAAAGGTGATGCACCGATATTGTATTTCATCCTATTGACTGAACTTATACTACTTAGAGAAAAATAAATCTTCTCTTACACAAAGCTCACAACATAAGATAAATTGTTACATCAGTGTTTCATAGGCTAGGTTCAAGAAGGTATTTTGATACTTATGAGGGAAATTAATTATTATTTGAGAGAATAAAGTCATTAACCACTTCTAAGATACTTATACACTTGAAATACAACACTAACAAAGAATTTTAATAATTACTCTTTTACACACTTGGTGGACAATCAAGGATAACATGCTAAAAAAGATCATCTTCTACTAGACAAGACCAACAAGATTGAAAAAACACTTAATTGTACAACATGTAAGTAAGAAAATTCATTTATTTTATTTCTTAAATATACATTGAAGTAAAATATTGGCCAGGGTTTCACCATCAATCAATGGAAGCTACTAAAAAGAGCCAAAAGAGTCAATATTTATAGCCTTTGAGAGAAGAGCAGGACAAAGGAAGTGCAAAGGTCACTTGGAAACTTATAAATTTTAGAAAATAGGTTAAAATTTCATAAAAAAGAGATATGGAACAAACCATAAAATTTTAGGAGGTTCAAATTTCCATACAAGTCATGCAACTTATGAAAAGTGGCATAGAACTCCCAGTTTTGGCTCAAAAAATTTACATCATAATTTGGACCTATTTGAATGTCCCAAAAATAACTAGGGATAGATATGATGATTAGTATGAGAGGTAAGGATTTTAAACATGCCTCTCCATGCATTGGTTCTAGTCCTAATCACCTGGAATCATTTGAGAGGAAGCCATCACTGCCTATAGTTTAAAAAATTCCTCCTTTTTGTCACCCCTCACACTTGGTCCCAAAAATAACATTAGGTTTCTATGAAAATCATTTGGATGGAGTTAATGAAACCTAGAAAGACTATCCATGGACATAGAATTCCTAGGTACAATTTAAAAGGGCTCACACTTAGAGTTTTCACCTTTGTGTCCACTATACTAGTTTTTACTAGCTAAGATGAGAGCTCCAATTTGGATACTTAGGAGATTTTAAATAGAATAAAATGGACATAGAGAGTTATTAAATTTCCTAATTTTCCATCCAAAATTATTTTTATTCCTTTAAACCTCCTGTAGCCTACAAAACACAAAAAATGGTAAAAAATACCCTATTTTGCATGTTGTTCATACAATTACATACATATCATCTTGGTGGGAGATATCCTAAGGGATTCCTATACATGGTAAAATATATTTAATTTCAAAAATATGTCATTAGAACAACTTTCCAATCTTGTTTTCTCCATCGGGTCCTAGTTGAGAGTTTAGTAGGGTTTTAAGAAGTTTTAGGTCTTAAGCTTTGTTCATAAAGCTTTGACATTGAACCTACCAATAAATGACACAAAATTTATTATAATAAACCCTAATATCCTCTACAAATTCCTTTGGTTTCCATGGAAATCCTTATAAAATATATGAGCACTTGAAGACACCCCATCGAGTTTGTTTTCCTCTTTTTTTGCATGCTTAGAATATCTCAGGGTTAGATGTAGATTTTCCACAGGTTTTATTTCATTAGAAAAGCTTATATAGGCCTAATTACATCTAATAACATTATATAACTATCTAAAACGCTCACTAAAATCCAAAAATGATGGTGGACCCCCAATGACATTAGGCTTGAACCTTGCCTAATAGGCTTGTCTACACCTTTGAGGATCTAGACCTTCCCTTAAGCCTTCTCCCCTTTGTGGAATGATATTTATGCTGATATATATATTGTTTCACCTAAAAAGTCACCCTATATACTTCAAATTACTCCTTCTCATCCCTTATTCCTTTTCAACAATTAGGCCTAATTGAGACCATTAGGGTTTGAATACATATGGTTATTCACCAACACTCTCTCATGTTTTATCATCAAAATTAGGCCAAATCCATGTTTTTTCCAACTCAATACATGTTATTAAATAATATTTGATCATCACATGATGGTTTCAAGGTAAAAAACACCCACTTAGTTCACATTTTCTCCCTTTTTTACCTCTGTGTAGGCCTAAAAGTGACCTACCTCTAAGACAAAACATATGATATGTGACCTAGTTTTCTAATGAAACCACTTATATGAGGTTTTTTATTGGGTAATGAGTACCATTTTCAAAACAATTCAGCTCAAAATGACCTCTCTAGCATCTTCAAAAATATAAAACCCCAAGGCAAAATTTTATAGCATTGACTGCGTGCAGGTTTGAATTAGTTTCAACCCAAAAGTGGATTTATTTTGGGTTAATTTATAATAAAAGATATTTAACCACCTAACATATCTCTATAAACATGTTTCCATGAATTAGATATTTACATATTTATATCTGGTGGTTAAATATCTTTTATTATAAATTAACCCATCTGATACTAGAGGTAGTACTAACCCCCCATTTGGGCTGTAGGCCGAAACCAAGCCTAATAGGCCTGTCTACATCTTTGAAGGTCTAGGTGATTAAGGCATGTTTAATTCAAATTTTATTGGTTTATCATGTTTTTTTATATGAGATAAAACTTTTTTCACCATTTTAAAATTTGAAACAACTCCTAACCTACCCTTTTCTTCTCCCTAGACAAGCCCATCTCTTATCCCCTTCACTAGCTTACACTCAACTGTAGGTGTATACAGGGTTTTTAGGACCTATGTAAGTTTGTTTCTCCCTTATTTTTATTTCATGAAGTCACCATGAAATTAATTTAGGTGATCACATGCTTCATCATTAATCTAATCTCCCATTTGGACTTACTTGCACCTTTGGCTACACTAGACTAAGTTTTCCCAAGATGACTGAGAAAGCCTGAGTCTGATTGCTGTAGGTGTGTGTAAACTCTTTAAACCTAGGTTATGATGTAAAAATTACTCCTTTAATCCACTTTGAGGTCAAAAAACATGTTTTTTATAACTATTATTTTCCTTTGTAACCTTCCAACACCACTTAAGCATCAATTTCTAAGTCATTGGTTAGACTGAGCTGCTCTGCCTCTAAACCCTACCTATCATTGTAATTTGTAGGAAATAGGGATTTAATAAAATATTTTAAAAATTAATCCAATAATAAATAGTTATTTAACCATGATGAGATTCATTACTTTATGTTTGGACCAAACCCACACTTAAAAACCTCACCTCATTGCTCACTACCAACATAGTCATACATAGTTGGCTATAGGTTTCCATTATCAAATGGGAAGGCATATAAAAGTGTCTATAGGATAGAAATCCATATATTAACCTCTTATTTTTATCCTCATTTTCCACTGAGTTCAAATTATGCTCAGGTTTACAATAATGACATATCTCCACAAACCTTACCCTTGGCTGGTTGTAGGTGCATCTTCTCAGTCCATTATATGAACTGTAGGTGTGTATAGGGGGTAAACATAGTGGATGAGCCTATCTTAGTGATTATTAAGTCATAATGGCTTCATGAAAACTATTTGGAACCATTAAAGTGTGAAGATGTGGTTTAGCTTGTCAACTTTGAAACAAAGGTTGCTCAAACTCAAATATCTGTAGATGCTATTATAGGATTTCAATATGTTTCCAGGCAATTTTGAGCCCTAAATCTATCACCTTCCACCCATCTCCTTGACCTCATATTTTTCATATCTCATTTTCATGCTAGAGGATACAATATTTACATATTTATATGATTTATAACTCTTTGTAGACATGTTTCAAGGCATCCACAAAAACTCTTAGACCTTTATTTTCTCAGTTTAGGGACAAAAGACCTGAACATATTCAGTTCAACTAGACATGTTTTAAGGTTGGTTTCTCCTCAATGTGTTAAAATAGACACCTCAAAATTATTCAAGGCTCAAAACAAGGTTTCACACCTCCCTTACAATGTTATAATCTTCTTTTATAGCACTTGCAAGTACACATTGAGTTGTAACAGGTAAACTATGAGTATGTGCATTATATGACTGTAAACCATGAAAAATAACTTGGATAAAGAGGATGAAAGGTGAAGAGGGTGTAAATATAAATTTTAAAACATCTAAATGACTCTAAAAGAACTCCTTGAATCCATGAACAAGCATGAAAATCTGAAAATGGTGAAAACTACCTATAACTCAGAAAGTTGTAGTATCCTACAACTTTGAGCTACTTAACTCATCCAAACACCTTACAAAATGAAAAAAATAATGTGAGACATGAGAGGACATAGTAAAAATCATCTATAACTAATATCAGCAAGTGGATTATATGAAGATGCTCAAACCAAAGCAAAACCTATAGGGTATATAGATTAGCAATCAGATTTGAAAGGTCAACTTCTTATGAATGGTTCATAAAGCTTAGATCACCATTAATTTACAACCAAACATAAAATGTAATTTTAATGAGTTTAGAATACACCCCCAATATTAGTTTTCCTGAAACCTTTTGTGCTGATCATACCAAGTACAAACCTATAGGCCACTTCTACTTACCAAGAAGACTGAAAATGATCATAACAGTTTTGGATTTAAAATGACACTTATAAATCATTTCTAATGTGTAAATAAGCATGAGGAAGCTGAAGAGGCATTGTATGATCCTTTCCCATGTGGCACATTTCTCTATGGGTCATACAAGTGCCATTTTCTTCTCCTTTCTCAACAAAACCACCTTTTTTTTGAATAAGCTACCACTTTTAAATTATGTCAATTTATTAAGACTTAAATGGACATATGGGGCATGCCATCATATTTTTTAACCTTAGAACTTCCCAAGAATTCTATACAACTCATTAAATGCACCTTTTTTGACCTCAAAATGACCCAAAATGACTAAAAGACTAAAATAACTAAGGACCAAGGCTAGCATGACATCAAATGACATTAATTAACCTATAAAACACCTTATGACAATTTTTGACTCCATAGAACACCGAAAGGTCAAATTTTTACTTAGGGGTGCCCCAATTTGACCTAAAAGTCAGATTTGGTCAACAAAATGGTGACTCATAGGAGTAATATGCATGCTATATTAAAAAGCAGTAGCATTATCCTATCATGGGCCAAGGGAGTCAATGAGTTCTTGAAGATAAATATCAAATAATTGCCTAAAACACACAAAAAATTACCACAACACACTAAGAAAACACAAGATAAATCAAGACACAAACAAAGCTCACACATGTGCATAAGAACTTAGGGAAAATAAGGAAAATAACAAACTATGTATAAAGAGAGAGGAGACCATTAGTAGAAATGTTTTAGATATATCTCATTGATTGGGATTTGAAGCTCTTCTCCATCCAACCTTTAGAGTTAGAAAGCATTGTGTTGCTTGCATTGGGTCATAACCTAAGGGCCACTCCATAAAGCATCAAAATTTGTATGTCTTCTATGCTTAGTCCTATCTTCATCCCAATTTATAATAATGTCTATTTCTTGGAAGCTTCTTGGCATGGCCCTCTTGTCAAAGTATCTCTTTGTTTGATCTTGGTGAGTTCTCATAGTTTGCATAGCTTGATCTTTTATCTCTTCAAGCTCCATCAACTCACACAACTTGACTTCCATGCTTTCATTCTCCATCAACTCTAGTTGATAAGTGAGATCTAAGGCTGGTAGCTCAAGTGAGATAGGCAATCTAGCTTCTCTCCCATAAACAAGTGTATATGGTGAGTTTCCAATTGCTCTCTTAGGAGTGATCCTATTAGCCCAAAGGGCTATCTTCAACTTGGAATGCCAGGTCCTTTGGTTTTCCTCCATTGTCCTCTTTATGATCCTGATTAGATTCTTTTTGGTGGAATCAGATAGTCCATTCCATTATGGATAGTAGTTAGAGGAAGTACTAAGATAGATGACATGTTTCAAATCCCACTCACTTATCCTCATTCCAAGGAAAACCAATGCATTGCCTAAAATTACTATTGAAGGGACCCCAAACCTTGTTACTATACCTTCATAAAAGTCTAGAACTAAAGTTTCATTTTCTTCCTTGAGAGAAATATCCTCCATCAATCTTGTAAAATAATCTATATCATTCAACACCCACTTGTGATAAGTACTAGAAGGTGGGTTGATTAGGCCTATGAAATCTAGACCCCATTTCATAAAGGGTTGGTCAAATTGAATTGAATGAAGAGGTAAGGAAAAAATATTCTATTTACCATTAAGGAGAGCACATTTTTTACACTTGCTTACCCAAGCATGGGTGTCTTTGAACAAACTAGGCCAAAAGTATCTAGCTCTCATGATCTTAGCAGCTGTTGTTCTTGGAGCAAAGTGACCATCAACTGGTCCATCATGAAACTCAAGAAATATTTTCTCAATCTAATCTAATTCAACACACCTCAATAACACATGAGAATTCCTTACTAAACAAAACTCCATCAACAAGTATATAAGAATAGATTGTAATCTAAAGTACATTCTTTTAGCTCTATCTAGGCCTTGTGGACACTCACCGATTTGAAGAAAATGGATAATATCTTGTGTCTAACTTCTCATGGATGAAGATGAAGTTGTCATAGGTTCATCATGAAGTGATAAAAAAACATATTTTTATTCTTTAAAATCTAAAGCAATATGCCCACATAACCCTTTTCCTTTCGCTAGCTTGGTTGTCTTGATTTCTACATCATTATCAATCACTTTTGTAAACTAACCAACCCTTTTTTTCATTAAAATATCTACTCAAAAGGAAGTATTTGAAACTAGGATGAGGTACCAATATTTTAATATTTTTGTTAGATAACATATGCCTAAACTTATTTAAACTTCTAACAACTGAAAGTACTTGCTTCTTGACATACGTGTATCTTACCTCATAGCCCTCAAATCCTTGACTAAAGTAGGAAATATTCTACTCCAAGTTTTATTCATTTGATTAAGTAAGCATGGAAGTGATTACCTCATCATTTCCAAAAGTATAGAAGTTGAATTCCTTTGAGAAATTAGGACTTGCAAGAGTTGGAGCTAGGGTAATGGCTTGTTTAATTTCTTGAAAACTCTCCTTCCTTCTTCTTGTCCAAGTGAACACTTCATATTTCCTTAGAATAGAGGTTATAGGCTTGGCTAAATTATCAAAATTAGGAATGAACCTCCTTATGAAATTAATTTTTCCAAAGAAACTTTCCAAACCTTTCTTGTGTTTGGGCAAAGCCAATGCCAAGATTGCACTCACCCTTTCAGGGTCTATGGATAGGCCCTTCTTTGAGACAATATGTCCTAAAAGTTTCCCTTCATGGATAAAAAACACACACTTATTTGGGTTAAGAGATATTATAAACTCTCTATATCTCTCAAATTTTTTCCTAAGGTGATTCAAGTTATTCTTTGTATCCCTAGAAAAAAATATGATATCATCAAGATATACCAACGCAATGTCATTTATTAGTCTTTGAAAAGCCATATCAATTGCATGTTGAAATGTATCTCCAGCATATTAGACAATCCAAAATTCATTTTAATATAAGCATATGTACCCCATTTAGTAGTAAAGGCTATCTTATATTGATCACTTTCCTTCACCAAAATTTGCTTATACCTAGAATATCCATCAAGGAGAGAACCTTTCACTACCTACCACAAATTGAAAAATTTGCTCCATGGAAGGAAGAGGATAATGGTATTTCAAATAAATTATATTCAAGTCCCTAAAATCAACACATAACTTTATTTTCACATTCTTCTTCCTAACAAGGACTAAGTTTGCCAACCAACATGAATGCTTAATAGGAAAAATGATTTTGGACTCAATCAACTTTGTAAGTTCCTTCTTCATGAGAGGCTTAATCTTAGGATTGATTGGCCTTTGAATTTTATTGATAAACCTAGCATTATCATCTATCTCTATGTTATTTTGAGCTAAACTTGGGTCAAATCCCTTCAAATCACTATATTCCCATGCAAAGACATCAAAAAGCTCTTTGAATAACTCAATGAAAGCATGTTTTTATTCACTAGTACATACCTTCCTAAGTGTAAGAAAATTATCTTTGAATATTTGTACTTTCTCATAATTTTATTTCTTAATAGACATGCTTACCTTCTCTTTCTTCAACTGGTCATCATCATTAAAGATACTCTCAAGTGTGACTAGGCCTTTAGGGAGTTTGTTTGATTCTAATTGTATAATCTACCCTCCATATTACTGCTATAGTTTGGACTGATTCTTGGAAGAAAACTCAACCTCTTCTTGTATAAAAAGGATATTTTTTGGTCACTATAAAACACTTACCAATTAGTGACATTATTAGGTATAGAGGTTCTTATAACCACCTTGAGATGTGGTTGGTTCTTATCTTCTTTTTTTCCTTTTAGAACATCAAACTGATCTCCAATTGATACCAACCTATCCACATGTTTGTTGTCTTCTCTTGTGATGGATTAGATGTTGAAAGCTTGGAAATCCTCTATAAGATCCCACACTCTATGCTTATAATACTTAAGCAAAGAGTTCTTAGTCATATTTTGGCCTCTTACTTGATTCACAATCAACTCAATATCACCATATACTTTTAACTCTTTCACACCTCTTCTTCTAGCCCATTCAAGATCATGAAAAAGGCCCTCGTGTTATGCCACATTACAAGTACAATATAATTAAAATGTGAAAGTGGAATAGTACCTTTATTTGGATGGGGAAACCAACATTGCTCCACCACCTACCCCAATCTTACTTCTTAATCCATCAAAGAAAAACTGCCATAAACCATCCATGTATTCACTTTGCTTTATCAATTTTGGAATGAAATAATCCTCTTAATGAATGAAATACAATCCAAAACTATATTCTTATATGAATTTTTAATGATAATGCTCATAATGTTCATTTCCCCATTCATCTATATACAATTTAGAAACTCCTTCAAGAGAAGATGTTGGAGATTGATCTATGTGAAGTTCTTCCTCATCAATATGGCATAATTAACATATTACACTTTATGAATGTAAGGCTATAAGTGATTTTGATGGATATTCTATGATTCAGTCTTCACCTTAGTACCATACTTTGTCCTAAAAACCATATAGGACTAATTGGCTACCAAGTATCCACCTATCTTAGCTATAAATTCTCTTGACAAATAAAGAGTAAATTATGGAGGTAAATATACCACAACCACATCATGAGGAATGGAAAAAGTGGGAAAAGCATGTAAAATTAGGTTCAACTCCTTGAATACTACCAAGGTCTTTGTTGGTGATCCATCTAATTGTAAAACTCCTTTAGCCAGTGGTTCATACTTGAGGCCTAGTTTATCTACTATACACTTGGGCATAACTGAAGTACTAACCCCACTATCTATGATGTAATTCTGAATTAAGAAGTAATAAATAATCAAGGATAGGTAAAAAGGAGGAGTATTATCAATATTCTTCATTTGTCCATCAATGGGCTAAGTTCCATTCACCAAGATAACATTCTCATTTCTAGCTAATCCAACTTACTTACCTAGTACTTGCAATTATTTTTTAAGCATATCCTTTTATCTTGGTCTTGTTAATGAATCTCACAAGGAAATATTCATATGTAACTTCTTCATTTGATCCACAACATTGATATAAGGATTTTTCACTTTGAAATGATCTTTGGAAGCACTAGTACCTTGTGGTGTAGTTTGTGAAGGTGGATGTGTAGGAACAAGCCTTACATTCTAAAACTTTAAATTTTCTTACACCATAGAGCTGAGTTAGACCCACCCACCATTGGAGATGATTTAGGAGTCAAAACAAGTCCTTGACTAACCCCTTGTGTCTCTTCAACAACCTTCTTCTTAGACCTAGTGTTAGAGGACACACTAACATTCACATTAGTTGCATTCCCCAAATGATTGATGGAAAAAAACTCTCCCTCAAAATGATTTATGAGAGTAGAATCAGATTTTTTTTTTCCATTATCCATTCCAATTTGCATTGGGACCTTAAAATTTGAAACTTGAGATGATTGATTACCTTGCATAATCATGGCTTGATTATGCATCTCATTGGCATAGGCAACTTGGTCTTGATTTTGGTCATAGGGAGGATAGCATGGTTGTTATTGAACAAAGTTTTTTTGAGTGGGAATAAGATATTTAGAAGATGAATGAGCATTAGGATTGTAACTTTGGTAAGGTCTAGTTTGAGTGATTTGACCTTGTCCTTGATTATTGCCTTAGAAAGGATGCCTATTTGTTTACCCAAACTGATTGTAGGATTGGTATGGCCTATAAATTTGAGATTTTTGCCTTTGAGATAAACCAATTCATTATTACACTTTGGATCAAACTCTTTACTTCATAGATATCATTGGTAGGGGTAATGGCAGACTTTTTTTGCCTAGGCAAAGGAGCCAAGGTAGGTAATGCAACTTGACTAGGAGGTTACAAATTAGGGAACAATGGCATTGGTGGCCTATGAGAAATATTACCTAATTGAAAAAGATAGTTCTTATAATTTATATATATCTCATAGGTAGTGTATTCCCACTCATGGATTAGATGATCATGGCTACATCACTATTCAATGCCTTTAGATAATACAAAAAGGCATAATTTGGGGTAGGTATCACAAGGGCTAGGATCTTATCCCATGTTTTTTGAAATCTTCTGTTAAAATATTTCATAAATTATTGTGGTGCCCTCTTGATAGTGGTCAATTACTCAACTAGTGATATATGATCACTCTTCACTCCAAACCTCTTAGTCAATAGATCTCCTAATTCATCCCATGAACCAATAGAATTTTTAGGTAGAGTCCCATACCAATCTAAGGCCTTCCATTTGAAAGATAATGCCAATAACCTAATATAAACATTTTATTGAGTGATATTATGGATATTGAAGAAGTTTGATATGTTTCTAATGTGTTTAATGGTAGTAATAGGATCTTCTCCACTAAAAGATGGAACACTCTTAAGGTCTGCTCCTAAAATTTGGTCATATTAGGCAACATTCAAAGGAGATGATCTGGAGAAAGGTATAAAGGGTTGGTTTCTATCCATCTTGGAATGTATACTATGAGTATTAGAGGTTGAACTTAGTAGGAACTTAGACGTCTAAAACACCAACTCTCTTGAATAAGGATGAGTATTCACAAACCTAAACCTTTTGATAGAATACAAAGGTAATTGCAAAAACTCAAAGGGTATACCTTTAACAACAGACCTAGTGGTCACCTTTGGCATGGAAATGAGGGATTGATCATAAACCAAAGAGTTTAAAACTTTAGTGGAATCATCAAGTACTGAATGTAGATGTTCTTGTAACTGCACCTATGCCAAGACCAACACCAATCTTGGAAAATCTTCTAGGACTTAGAGTCCCACTGGGTGTGCCAAAAAATATTATCACTTGTATTTTCACCCCTTGAGGATATGCCAATATATCTTAATCCAAGTGTCACAATGGAAAAATCTCTCTTTCTATGGGTAAAAATATGATGAGATGAATCTCTATAAGGGCTAGTTCCCTTGATGCACTCTTTGAAGTACTTTCTTGCCTACCAACTTTGGGTGAAAAGGGTTAAGAAAAAAAATAAAAAAGATAAAAAAGGTAATGTAACAATATTTTATTTATTTTTATTTATTAAAATTATAATGCTTAGATTAAAACAAAGCTTCTCTTACATAAAACTCAAAACACAAGACATATCTTTATATCAATATTTCATAAGCTAGGTTCAAGAAGGTATTTTGATAATTAGGAGGGAAATTAATGATTCATTTAGATAATAAAGTAATTAACCACTTATAAGATACTTATAAACTTGAAATGAAACACTAACAAAGACTTGTAAAAATTACTCTTCTGCACACTTGGTGGACAATCAAGGATAACATGCTAGAAAAGATCATCTTCTACTAGACAAGACCAACAAGATTGCAACAAAACTCAATTGTACAACATTTAATTATGAAAATTCATTTTTTTATTACTTAAAGAGATATTATAGTATAAAATTGTCTAGGATTTCACCATCAACCAATGAAGGCTACTAAAAAGAGCCAAAAGAGTCAATATTTATAGCGTTTGAGAGAAGAGCAAGACAAAGGAAGTCCAAAGGTCACTTTTAAACTTTTAAATCTGATAGAATAGGTTAATATTTCATGAGAAAGAGATATGGAATGAACCATGCAATTTTAGGAGGTCCAAATGTCCATACAAGTCATGAAACTTATGAAAAGTCACATAAAATTCCTAGTCTTTGCTCATAAAACTACCTTCATAATTTGGACCTATTTGAACATCAAAAAAATAACTAGGGATATGTATGATGATTTGGATTAGAGGGAAGGATTTCATACATGCCTATCCATGCATTGGTTCTGTTCCTAATCACATGGAATCATCTAAGAAGAAGCCATCACAGCCTACAGTCTAAAAAACTCCTCCTTTTTATCACCCCTAACAGTTGGCCTCAAAAATAGCCTCATTTTCCCATGAAAATATAGTGGAGGGAGTGAATGACACCTTTAAAGACTATTCGTGGCTGTATAATTCCTAGGTACACCTTAAAAGGGCTCACACTTGGAGTTTTCACCCTTCTCACCCTTATGTCCACTATGCCAGTTTTGACTAGTTGAGATGAGAGATATAATTTGGAAACTTAGGAGTTTTTAAATAGAATAAAATGGCCATATGGAGTTATTAAAATTCCTAATATTCCACCCAAAATTTATTTCATTCCTTGAAACTTCTTGTAGACTACAAAACACAAAAAATGGTCAAAAATACCCTATTTTGCATGTTATTCATACAATTATGTACATCTAATCTTAGTGGGAGATATATTTATGGGGTATTATACATGTTGAAATATATTTAATTTCCAAAACATGTCATTATAATATCTTTCCATGCTTGTTTTCTCCATTGGGTCCTGGCTGAGGGTTTAGTAGGGTTTTAGGCAGTTTTAGGTCTTAAGCTTTATTCATAAAGATTTGATGTTGAACCTACCAATAAATTAAATAAAATTGATTCTTAGGAACCCTAATAACCTCTCCAAATTCCTTTTTTTCCCATGAAAAGTCTTATAAAATATATGAGCACTTGAAGACACCCTATCGAGCTTGTTTTCCTATTTTCCTACATGCTTGGACTATCTCAGGGTTAGAAGTAGATTTCCCACATGTTTTATTGAATTATAAAAGATTATACATGTATAATTACACATAATAAACATTATTCCACCATATATAACACTCACCCTCTTCTTCTCCCTAGACAAGTTCATCTCTTATCCCCTTCACTAGCTTGCACATGACTGTAGGTGTATATAGGGTTTTTAGGACTTGTGTAAGTTTATTTCTCCCTTTGTTTTAGTTAATGAAGTCACCATGACCTTAATTTATGTTATTAAATTCTTTATCATCATTATAATCTCCCATTTGGCCTTACCTACACCTTTGGCTATACTAGATTGAGTTTTCCTAAGATGATCGAGAAACCTTGAGTCTAATTGCTGTAGGTGTGTGTGAAATCTTTATAAATAGGTTATGTTGTGAAAATGACTCCTTGAATCCAAATTTATGTCAAAAAACATGTGTTTTAACTATTATTATCCTTTATAACCTTCCAACACCAATTTAGAATCAATTTCTAGGTAACTGGTTAGACTTAGATGCTCTACCTCTAAACCCTGCCTATATGTGCACTTTGTAGGAACTAGGCCTTTAATACAATATTTTTAAACTTAATCCAAGAATACACATTTATTTAACCATTATGAGATTAATTACTTGACTTTTTGACCACACCTACACTTATAAACCTCACCTCATTGCTCACTGCCAAGACAGTCATACGTAGTTGGCTATAGGTTTCCATTATCAAATGGGAGGGCATATAAAAGTGTCCATAGGATAAAAATACATATAATAACCTTATATTTTGATCCTCATTTTCCACCTAGTTCACATTATTCTTAGGTTTACAATAATGACACATCTCCACAAACCTTATCCTTGGCTGGCTATAGGTGTATCTTCTTAGTCCATTATACGGTCTGTAGGTGTGTATAGGGGGTAAACACAGTGGATGAGCCTTTCTTAGTGATTATTAGGTCATAAATGCTTCATGAAACTATTTGGAGCCATTTAAGTGTGAAGATATGGTCTATATTATCAATTTTGAAACAAAGGTTTCTCAAACTCAAATCTTTGTAGATGATATTGCAAGATTTTAGTGTGTTTTTAGGCAACTTTGAGCCCTCAAACTATCACCTTCCACCCATCTCCTTGACCTCATGTCTATCAAATTTCCTCTTCATGATAGAGGCTAAAATATTTACATATTTATTTTATTTATAAATCTTTATAGACATGTTTAAATACATTCACAAAAACTCTTGGACCTTTGTTTTTTTAGTTTAAAGACAAAAGACCTGAACATATTAATTTCACCTTTGGAGCTAATAATTCCCTCTTGTATATATACTTATCATTTCAAACATATATTACATGATCTCCTTGACACCTTAGGACTCCAAAAAGAGTTTCATTTCATGCCTTGAAACCCTATTGAATGCCTTAGTCTCCTATTTGGGCCACCTGTAGGTGACTATTTACAAATGTAGGTAGTGAATTCAAAATTTGGACAGTGGGAAAAAACATGTTGGTGATTGAACAAAAACCTTTAAATTGTTTTCCCATTGACTCGTAAAATTATTAAAATACTGAATAAACTTCCAAACTCTTCATCCATAGCACAATGTCATCTTGAAATGCTGCAGATGCACTATGGTATTACATACAAACAATGAGCATAAGTTAGAACAATATACCAAAGATTCTACCTTCAAAGGTTGGTTTATCTGCAATGTGTTTAAATGGAGACCTCAAAATTCTTCAAGGCTCAAAACAAGGTTTCACACCTCCCTTACAATGTTAGAATTTTATTTTATAACACTTGTATGTACACATTGAGATGTAGTAGGCAAACTATGAGTATGTGCATTGTATGACTAAAAACCATGAAACATTGCTTGGATAAAGAGGATGAAATCAAAAGAGTGTGTCAAGAGAACTTTGAAAACATCTAAATGACTCTAACACAACCCCTTGAAGCCATGAACAATCATGAAAATCTAAAAATGGTGATAACTGCCTACAACTTAGAAATTTATACTCTCATGCAACTTTGAGTTACTAGACTCATCTAAACCCCTTAAAACATGAAACAAAGTATGGGAGATGTAAGGAGACATAGTAAACATCATCTAAAAATAATATCAACAAGTGGATTGTACAAATATGATCTAGCTAAGGCAAAACCTATAGGGTATATAGATTAGCAAGAAAATTTGAATGGTCAACTTCTTAGGAATGGTTCATAAAGCTCAAACCACCATTCCTCTTTACAAAAACATCAATTAGAAGCTTATTGAGTGTAGAACACACTAAAAGATCATTTTTATTGAAACCTCTTGTTATGACTATACCAATTACAAACCTATAGGTCACTTCTATTTACCAAGAAGAGTGAAAAGGAGTATAATGGTTTTGGCTTTAAAATAACACTTTTAGATAATTTAAAACATGGAAATGAGCATGGGGAAGATGAAGAGGCACTATATGATCCTTTCCCTCATGGCACACTTCCCCACGGGCCATACAAGTGCCATTTTCTTCTCCTCTCTCAAGAAAACTACCTTTTATTCTAAAAAACATGCCACATTTTAGTTATGTCAGTTTATTAAGACTTAAATGGAGACATAGGGCATGACATCATATTTGTAAACCTTTACACTTCCTAATAAATCCATACAAATCATTAAATGCACCTTTTTTGACCTTAAAACGACCCAAAATTACTAAAGGACTAAAATAACTAAGGACCAAGGTTAGTATAACATTAAACATCATTAATTAACCTATAAAACACCTTATGACATAATGTTTGACCCCCTAGAACACCTAAAGGTCAAATTTTTACTTAGGGGTTCCCTAATTTGACCTAAAAGTCAAATTTGGTCAGCACTACTCTCCTAGAGATTTACATGCAGCCCAAAAAGTTTGTCAGAGTGTAAGTTAGTGGTGAGTGGGATGGAATTGCATGGTGAAATCTCACTACCCCACTCTCTTACATATTTTCATGTAACTTGCAATATTTTATTAAAGCATGGGTGAGTGGGAAGGCACCATGTGGTGTAATCTTGATACTCCATAAACCCATAATTTTTGGTACAGGCAAAAAAGGTATCCATACAGTAGTTAAGTAGGATGACACCACATGGTGAAATCCCACTTCATAATAAGATTAATAGTCTAGGCAAGCAGTTAGAGAATTAAAGAGAGGAGCCATGTTGAAGTGGCAAGTCATATAAACACAGTGGTAGGAGTGCCTGACTAATAGTGGAATGCCATGTGACATAATAGAGCCAATTTGAGCAATGGAAGAGTGAGAAGTAGACATGTGGTAGGCCCTGTGTCTGAGTAAAAGCACACACTAGCTGTGTATCCATCAAGGCAATGACTTAAATTTATTGGCCCTTCTGATCATAATTTGTTTTAAAACCACAAGAAGCCCATAATGATCTTGATGTTGACACATCATTGAAACTTACTATGAAAGAGTTCACTAACATTTGATTGACACTGATTGAGGGAAAATTTTATGAACCATTTTCCTATTTAGATGTCAAATTGATGAATCAAACTATTTAACTATATTGATTCACAAAATCAATCTTAGAGTGGTATGATTTTATGAATCATGGCATAGCTTGACTCTAATTGGTAGAGTGGGGGAAAGGGCAATGGAATCTGGCCTTAAGTCATCATCAAAATCAAGTATGAGCATAAAGACTTTGTAGGATAAGGGGACATGGTAGGCAGTTACACAAGCATGGCCATGGCATAACCAAGAATATTCTCCCACTCTTTGAAGCCACCTATTCCAGTCATGATTCAAATTATAAAAACCCCATTAGGGAGAAGAGCTAATTCAGACCTCGAGCTCTATCTATTTTGCCTATTTAAGCAGTCAATTTGTAATAAAATAGGGGACTCTTTATAGAATATAAATATTACAAAAGTTCATCTGCCTATGATCCTCAATTGGGGTATGGTGAATACCTGGTATGTTAAACACTTGTACTTTACCTTTGAACTAAATACATGCTGATTTCTAGCCTTCTCAATGCTACAACTAGTGTCTATCCATGGCAGTTTGATGAATGTTTGTGATAGTGTCTTCAACTTCCTTTCATTTGTCTTATATTCTTACCTATTTACACATTATTAGTCATCTTAATAGGTCATATGAAGTGTGTAACATGGTCTTACAATGGCTGATTGTGGAGATTGCTTCATGAGTGTCTCTTATGAGGCCTGTTGACCATTTTGACCACAAGTCAAAATGAGTCAACACCTATAGTTTAAAAATTGATATATGGGTTTGGTATAATGTCATAGGGTGTGTCATGGTTTATTTTATGTGATTTAATGTGCTTATAGCCTTGGTCATAGTCCATATTATTCCTTATCATTTTATGTCACTTAAGGGTCATAAATGGGTCATAAATGAAGGTGGTAGAGTTTATAAAATGTTAAAGTGTTATAATATCTCTTCTAACATCTAATATGCCAAATTCATTGTCATGAATGTGAGGACTAATTGAAACTTGTAAGTTCCTAACTAAAAATCAAGAAAATAAGTGAAAAAGGAGTTTCAAAGGTTGTACAACCTATGGGAGAGAGTGGAAGATGGGAAAAGCTTATGGATTGACCTTAAAAATTACATAACTCCACTTACATGCTTGATCTACTTTAAGAGTGCCAAAATTAGACCAAAACCATTCTATCTCTCCATCACTCCACTAGGCAAACAAAACTAGTCAAAAGGTCTTTGGATGGTATGGTCAGTAGAAGGACTTATAGTTAAAATGATCTTGGTGGTGGATATCACACTTTGTTTGATTCATTTTTATTTTTGGATTTGGAAGAATGGTTAATTATACTTTTGAACCATTCTTAACAAGTTGACTATCTTGTTTTGCTAGCTAATCCCCATACCTTACAAGTTTTTCCTCTATTTGAGATAGTCTGTACAACTCAATTGATGAATTTGATTTAAAAAGATGTAGAATCTCTCCTATCATGTTTTCATTCTTTTTTTCATGTTTTTAAGTGACTTGGTAAGCTAAACATCTTAGATTGTAGGTTGATACCACCATTTGTAGTTGTAGGTATTTTCCATCAAATTCAGAGGTCCTTATTATCATAATGGTTTCATGTGAATGTGATATGCTATGATTCATGTTTTTAATGTCACAATAATCACTTTATTTCCAAGATAGGCCTCTCAAGATCATGTGTTGATCAAGAACATATTCATATGCAACACACAGTCAACTCTCAACAAGCTTCCAACTGCAGTCATGGTGTATGAAGGTCTTTATAATGTCCATGGAGGTGTGATGAAGAGTCCAAGAGGTGTTGGATATATTATTACAAAATTATCAATCAAACTAAGCCTCTATAAGTGACATAAGAAGGACTGTGATAGTCAATGCAAAATATATACACATTCAGTCCATTAATGTGCACCTAAAGGTCCCTGCAAGAGAGTATAATGTTGAGACAATGCATTTGATTATTTTCAAGTTCTTTATGATGGAAAAGTTTCATTTGGAGATATTTATAAGAGCCAAGACTGGTTATAAGATCCTTCACCATGTATATTATTCACTTTTTATCCTCACTACCTTGTGTATAAAAATGCACACCTACAGGTGGCCCCATAGAGATATAAAAATGTTGTTTAGAGATGTCACATGCCTTGAGACCATTCTTGAGGTCTTAGGATGTTTGAGAGACTATGAAAATCATGTTTTAGGCATTAGACTAGCAGGTACAGTGAGAAGTCACTTCAAGGGAGGAGAATTTGAATTTAGGTACAAGTTTCCCTAAAGCCCCAAAATAGAGGCCCACACACTTTTGGTGATTTCATATAACAATGTTGTAAGGATTATTGATGAATCTAAGTGCATATATATTATATAATTCATATAAGGGTATAAATTACAAAAAAAATTATGTAATTTGGCCATTAGAGTTTCATGCTAGAAGGCCTCAAAGTCATGCATTTGTTGACTACATTTCTTCAGTGTTGTTTACAATTTTGAACCTCTTAGGTGGATCAAAACCTAAGATAGAAATATAAGAGAATTAATCCATACAAAGTGGTATTTATGAGTTGAGAGAAAATAAAATTATATAAATAACATCAAATAAGTTTTTACAGTAGGGTCTTGACCTACACTACCACTTCAAGTGTACCTTGCCCAAGAAAAGCACACCTACAACTTGACTGTAGGTGACTCACAAAACCATGAAATGGACCTTGATGACACTAGGCCTAAAAATATGAAAAATTACCATTTGAGTTGATACTAAGACCTAATATGAGTATTATGGGGTTAAGGACAAATTTTTGAGGTTGAAACATACCTACATGACCCCTGTTATCCCATCAATAGTCAACCACAATTGATTGTGATTGATAGTGAGCTAGAGCATGGT
This sequence comes from Torreya grandis, assembly GCA_037957365.1. NCBI lineage: Eukaryota > Viridiplantae > Streptophyta > Pinopsida > Cupressales > Taxaceae > Torreya > Torreya grandis. The sequence continues at coordinate 681,790 of JARHVA010004535.1, forward strand.
GTTATGGGTGTTGATACAACATGAGAATGATGTGAATAGATAAAAATGGATGTAAAATTACCTTAGGAACTTTAATAATATTTTTAGACATCATATTCAAGGTTTAACCATGTAGTATCCACCTACAGGTGTCTCTTTCAAGTAAGAAAACATAGTCAATAGTCTAGACCAGTCAAGTACAAGGTATGCAATAGAGAGGTTAGCAAAGGTTGAAGTGATATATGTGTTTATAAAGAATCAATAGTGATGGTATACACATAAAAGGATTCCCATAACATGAATATAGGACATGGAAAGGTTCCGAGGATAACCTACAACCCACACACACATATATAAAGTCTACACAGTCATCATACTAAAGGTCTGTCTAAGATTTTGAGATCTTTGGTAGACCTATTGAGGTAAAAAAACTTTGAATTTTTTTACATATGGTATCTAGGACCTAAGGAAACTCATCATACCATCATTTGGTTTGGGGAAATAGAGGAGATTCCCTCTATTTTATCTTAAATAGAGGGCACTCTAGAATGACTAAACCCTGTAGGTGAGCCATAAAGATGATGAGAAGAAAATATAGGGGTTGATGAAACCTTTCATGGAGGTGTATATATTTTTATAAGGAATGGAATAATATGTATAATTATTTATAGAAGTGAAAAACATGATAGGGTGTCCTAAACCCATAAGCATGCACACAGACCTATTAGGTCTTGATTTGGCCTAATGGCTAATAGGGTCCAAACTTCATTTATAACACTAGATAGACATTCCAAAGCATTATAATACCTAAATATGGGGATATAAGGTGTGTTAAATATTTTTTTATATATATAAAACCATGGGGAAGCTACATCTTGGCTTAAGACCATCACAAGGTATGCAGAACGGAAAACAAAGCTCAAGCAGTTAACTTGAGATGTTCACACCTACATGGATACTTTGCATGGGAGTCTAAGGAGTTGGGGGATGTTGAAGGAGGTATTAAACAAGGATTTTGTGGAATTTATTGAAAAATTAGATGTTAGACCTATATGAACAATCTTTAGAGGAAAAAATGACTCTAAACCTTCTAAAAGCCTTGCTAGTGACCCGATTGGGAAAATGAAGAAGGAAATGCATCTAGTTAGGATAGATTGGATTAGAAAATGATTGGAAGTTGTAAAAGACTCTCTAGGGATCCTCCTCACCAATTTAGATTGTACCTTACTTGTATGGACATGGAACATAACTAGTTTATTTGATAATTTTTGGTGTTTTATAAGTTCAAGGGAGAGTCAAAGGATGAAAGTCACTTTGGGAGATAGGTTGGGACCTAATCTAACCCCCATTTCATGAATTAGAAAATCTCACAAGTGCCTTCATCTTAGCTAGTCCAAATTGGCATAGTGAATAAGCAAGTGATAAGGTTAAATCTCTAAGTGGGAGGTATTTTAAGGTCTATTTGAGGAATCTAAGGCCATGAGGGTTCTTGAAAGGTGTCATAAACTCATATGTATGGATTGGATTAGAAAAATTAAGACAAATTTGGTGCTAAGTGTGAAGGGTGAGTGAAAGAGGATTTATTTAGACTATAGGAAATGATAACACATATTTAGAAGAATATCAGTGATTAGGGATGAAACCAATGCTATAACCCCTACCTCTTAGTGCAATCATCTCTTTTTTCCCTAGTATAATGTGGGACATTCCAATAAGGACAAATGATGAAGGTAGTTTTTAGAGTAAACAATTGAAGAGTCCTACACCACATTTCAAGAATTTCATGCTTTAAGGGACATTTATCCTATTAGACCTTGCATGGTCTATTCCACATTAATCTCTTTTGCATGTGTAACTCTGTTTCTTAGCTTGACACATGGTATAGTGACTCTTGGACTTCTTTATTCTCACTTCGATCTCTAAGTAGTAGCCATTTTGGCTCTTGTAGACTAATACCACACCATGTATGGTGAATCCATGCTAGTTTTGACATTGTACTTTACCTTTGAATAATAAATGCAAGTCTATTTTTGAGTTCATGAACATTTGTCAAAGTATGTAAAGTGATGTATGGTGATGTTAAGTGATAACCTTCTATCCTTACTTCTCCTTATCTTCTCATGTTTATACAAGAGTACCTATTCTAATAGGTCATATAGAGTGTATCTAGTTTTTTTGGATCATTTCAAGTGTACAATTGTTCTTAGAGTGTGAATCACTTACCTTGTGTTGTCTCATGAATATCATATCTATATTGAAACACTTATGTTAGATCATCTTAGGACTTTGAAACTAATTTGTAGGTCTTGTTTATTAGTGAAAGAAGTATGATAGTCTTGTGAAAATACTTGTGGTATATCACCCCCTTAGATTAGTTTCATTTCATACAAACTTATATCTCTTTTCCCACAAGAAACTAGTTAAGTAGGTGATGAACATTTCAAGGTATATTCAAGGAGCTAGCCCTTAAACCTAGAGGTCTACTTCTACTATAGGTAAACCGACATACCTAGAAGTATTCTCATGTTTCCAAAATATGGCAGGGGCTTGAACACCATCCTCTAGGGTGAAAGATTTGGTGACAATAGTTTTGGCATGCCCAGGGGACTAATTATCTTCAAGACATCTTGTCAAGGTGAATTTTGGTCTTGATAACATCAGCTACAAATTAGTGTGCTACTCAACATTTAGAAAATCTATTCAATGTAAAATCTGGTTCAAGGGCATTGTTTTGTCATAAATTTTCTCTCATACTTCATGGTCCTTACTAGGTCATCATGTAGTAGGGTTATCAATCCTATAAATCCACTTATTTAGCCTGAACTTCCTCTTGATGTTGAATACCCTCAGCCTAATCTACCCTTTGAAAACAAAGAAGACTTTACTAGCCAAGGAAGTGAATAACTTAAATAAATCCAATCCATCATGGATAACCCACATGCCTTCCCTACCTTTAATACTAATAATCCAATTCATCTTGAAGAATATGATGCAATTCTACCTAATTTTACAAAGAGTGTGCCCACATTCAATGGTGAAGGTCATGTCACACCTAGTGAACACATTAGGGATATCTCTAATTTTTGTAGTTTCCACAATGTCATTGAAGAGAATATTTACATTAGACTCCTTTCCATGTCATTAAGAGGGAAATCACTTGATTGGTATAGGAATTTTCCTAGTGGATGCATCACATCATGGGATGACTTTGGAGGGTTGATAATTTCAAGGTTTGAAGATGAAAGTGACCATACTTCTCTCATACATTAACTCAATGTGATCAAAATATCCCCCAAGGAAATAATGCATGAATTCAATGAGAGGTTTCAAAAGACATGGTATATATTTCCTCCTCCCATGAGAAACCTTTTAGCTTTGTATTCCCTACATACTTGAGAACCATTAGTACGGATATTGCTATCATGCTTCAATCTTTGGGTGGTTTTACTCTTCCTAAAGCATATGAACTTGTCATTAAATCTAAGAATGACCTCATTAAAGTAGGAAATTTGCATCCTAAGGTGTGTATGCCCTTAATATCTAGTAATCCAAGCATTTCCCAAGTTCTAAATTCAAATCTCAAGTCTCAGACGTTTCCTAAGAAGGCATATGATGCCATGGATCCATATGCAAGAATTCAATGGTTAGAATCTCAAATTAAGAAATACAATCTAACACAAGGTGATAATAAAAATTCTTATCCATATCAGCAGCAATATGGCAAAAAATATGGAAGAGGATGAGGTTAAGGGAAGCCCAACTTTAATAGGCTTGCTAATGTGTATAATCCCAATTTCACTACCAATGTAAGAGAGACGGTACTGGTGATTATAAACTTGGTGCAAGGATAAAATAGAAAAAATTTCCAATTTATATATGATAGTGAGGGTGGAGAGTAAGATATATTTAATCAAGGAGGAGTCACTCCTCTCCTATCAACTGAAGCTAAAGTTATGATGCAAGCAAATGAGGATTGGCAGCCTCATGGAGAAAGCTTCACTAACTTCTTAGTGGAAGAGACTTTTGTGATTAATCAAGGAACTTATGTTGAAAAAAACATAAAGGCCAAGAGGAAGTCTTAAGGAGGTAATAATGGCATGTCTACAAGCTCATCTAATCCTTCTACAAGGTAAAAAAAGCATGGCAGTCCCAAATCCTCCTACACCTCTTCCAAATTAGAATGTGGTAAGGTCTGCTTAAGGCATTTCAATTCCTCAAGTTTAAAAAAATTCCTTACCTCCAAGGACTCAATATAAGGCAAGTAATACTTACCTAAACATATTGGACTCATTGAATAATCCAAATCATCTATCTCTTTATGGGATGTCATTCATATGCCTAGCCAAAAAGAACTCTTGTAAAAATAGCTATCCAATATCCCTACATGTACTTCACCTTCAATTCAAAGTCATGGTCATTTTTATTTTAAAAATTATCCAAACACCATTATGTAATAATATACCAAAGTTGAAAAGCCTCCACCTTTCTACCTCACTCTCATAGTGGGTGACAAACTAGTCCACAATTACATAGTTGATAGTGGTGATTCTACATCAGTCATGCCCAAGGTTTTAGCTAATAAGTTGGGCCTAAAATATGAACCCCATATAAAAGGAGTGATTCATATATATGGTACAACTACTAATGAAAATAAGGTTGATACAATTTTTAAATGTTTTCTTGCATGATTATCCTAGCTTTCCTATCCTTCAAGACATTATTATTGTTGACCTTCCTGCTCATTTTTCAATCTATCTATCAAGAGACTTTATATCAAAGATAAGTGGCTATCTCTCATATGACTGGTCCTTCTTGGCCTTTAGGATAAGGTATGGAACCAAGGTGACCATAAGAACTTAGCCTCTTGCAAGGTTTCATATTGAGCCCTACATTGAAGCAAGCTCTAACTTGAATTGTGTGATTAATGAAAAAAAGAATCTAATGTAGATGATTAATTTTTATGTTTGGATTTGGAAGAATGGTTTCCTATACTTTATGAAGCATTCTTAATAAGTTGACTATCTTATTTTGTTAGATAATCCCCACACTTTACAGGTTTTGCCTCTATTTGAGCTAGTCTGTACAACTCAATTGATGGATTTGATTATAGACTATGTAGAATACATCCTCTCATGTTTTAAATCTTAGGTTTCATGTTTTGAAGTGATTTTTTTAGCTAAACATCTTAGATTATAGGTTGATACCACCATTTGTAGTTACAAGCATTTTCCATCAAATTCAGAGGTTGGAGTTCTCATAATGGTTTCATTTGAATGTGATATGATGTGATTAATGTTTTTAATGTAGAAAAAATCACTTTATTTCAAAGCTAAGACTCACAAGATCATGTTTTTATCAAGAACATAGTCATATGTAACACGTAGTCAACTCCCAATAAGCTTCCAACTATAGTCATGATGTATGGAGGTATTTATAATGTCCATGGAGGTGTGATGTAGAGTCCAAGATGTGTTGGATATATTATTACAACATGATAAATCAAAATAATCCTCTCTAAGTGACACAAGGACTATGATAGTTAATGCAAAATATATACACAGTCAGTCCATTAATGTGCACATATAGGTGCCTGCAGGAGAGTATCACATTGAGATAAGACATTTGATTGTTTTCAAGTTCTTTGTGATGGAAAATTTTCATTTGGAGATATTGATAAGAGCTAGGGTTAGTTATAGGATCCTTAACCATGCATATTTTTCACTTTATATACTCACTACCCTGTGTATAGAAATGCACACCTATAGGTGGCCCCATAGAGATCTAGAAATGTCATTTAGAGATGTTGTCACATGTCTTGAGACCCTGAATGACGTATTAGGATGTTGGAGAGACTATAATAATCATGTTTAAGGAATTATATTGGTAATAAGAGTGATAAGTCAATTCAAGAGAGGACAATTTGAATTTAGGTACAAGTTTTGCTAAAGCCCCAAAATAGAGGTATAAACACTTTGGTGATGTCATATAATAGAGTTGAAAGGAGTTTTGATGAATCCAAGTACACATATATTATAACCTTTATGTAGAGGTAAAAATTTCAAAAGAAATTAAGTAATTTGGCCAATAGAGTTTCATGCTAGAAGGCCTCAAAGTCATGCATTTTTTCACTACATTTCTTCAATGTTCTCTACAGTTTTGAACCTCTTAGGTGGCTCACACCCTAAGATATCAATATAAGAGTATTCATCCATGATAAGTGGTATTTATGAGTTGAGATACACTAAAAAGATCCAAATATCATCAAATAATTTTGTAGAGTAGGGTTTTGACCTACACTACCACTTCAAGTAGACCTTACCAAAGAAAAGCACACCTACAACCTGACTATAGGTGACTCACAAAACCATGAAATGGACCTTGATGACACTAGGCCTACAAACACAAAAAATTAGAATTTGAGTTGATTTGAAGACCTCAAATTAATATTATGGGGTTAATCACAAATTTTTAATGCTAAAACATACCTACACGACCCCTGTTATCCCATCAGTGGTCAACCATAGTTGACTATAGTTGACAATGAGATAGAGCATGGTGTTATGGGTGTTGATACAACATGATAATGATGTGAATGATCCAAATGGATGTAAAATGACCTTGGTAAATTTAATAAGGTATTTAAACATCATATTCAAGGTTAAACCATGTAGTATGCACCTACAAGTGTCTCTTTCAAGCAAGAAGACATAGTCAGTAGTCTAGACTAGTCAAGTACAATATATGCAATAGAAAGGTTAGAAAAGTTTAAAGTGATAGATGTTTTAAAAATTATCGACCTTAAAATTACCTAAATATGAAATTAAAGTGATATAGGTTAGCCAAGGTTGAATTGAAGGTATTTTGATAACACTTTTGAGCTAAAAATTATCGACCTTCAAATTACAATATAGGTGCACTTTTATAGCTAAGGATGGGATTCACCTCCAAGTATCATGAGATTCCCATCCTAGACCATGATGGCCACTCCTAGTGGTTAAAATCATATAATTTAGAAAAAGGTTAAAATCCCCTTAGGCCTCCCCTAAAAACATCCAAGGGGGAACACTGAACTAATATGTGGAGGTGGTTTGGAAGATCTGACTCCCAACTACTTTGACTTAATCTTCCTATCTTCTAATAACTACCACAAGTTCAAATTATTGATCCAAATTAGTAATGTTCATCGAGGGGTCTCTAAAGATCATCTTAGCCTATGATACTAGCCTTTGGTACATAAAAAATGGAGCTTCCATCGATAGCTAGATCTCTGACACCTAGCTGATATTCATTGTGGATTGTATTGAGAGCTCGAGAACCACCCAAGCTCCCTCTTGGTTTACCTCAACTACCTTTTCCCTCATGAGATAGTTGAAGTGACCCAGGTGGACCCTAAATTCAACCCTATCCATAAAATTCCATTTAAATGGAATGACACAAAGACATTAGCCTATTTGAAATAGGTTAATGTCTTTTTTTTCCATCTTTTAGGGGTCCCATCACTATTTGGGACAAGGTGAGAAACTCCTCTACTACATTCTTCATAGTCTCAACATAGGTCTTATACAAGCCCAAATCTAAAATGGGCATCAATTTGAGCTTTGAGAACATGCGTTTATTAATCACCATAGTCAACTTATGACACTTTCTATTAATTAAAGTGACCCTCTCCAAATATTGTTGGGTTCATTGGATGAGCACTTGGGTATCCTCCGTCATCCTTAACACTTTCCACATAATGGATAAATTTTCTAAGATGGCATCCTTGACATGCCTAATTAATCTATGAGGGAAAGATATCTTAACCTATGCCTTGAGAATTTTGACCTAACTATACATGTCCTTGATAAGCTTATCTAATATATCATGCATCTCCCAGGGAATTGAGAGTGGGCCTTATGCCTTTTTATCCTCTCCTTCAAGAGTCCTCACCTTTTTTAGAGAGAATAAGTCATGTTGGGTCTATGAGACCATAGGGTTTCCCTCTTATATGAAATTCTAGGTGAGGAACCTTTACATGATCTTCATGGTGTAGTTGAAATACCATTGAACCTATGGGGTGCCCTATATCATCATTTTAACATCTACATTATCAAGACCATTCCTTAGGTCTTGGGAAGTGTATATGGGGTGGAAGAGATGGTAGAGGTTGGTAGAGGATGAGGTAGAGGTATAAAGGAGGAAGTTAGAGGAGTGAAGGATGAAATTAATGGAAGAAGAGGAGGCATGGGGGTATAAGGGGGATAAATGAAAGGTGAGGTCCACAAGAACATCTCTACTTGCCATTAACTCTGGGTCATGCCTACTTGAGGAGAGATGACCCCTAGGAGGGGTGTTAAATAGAACATATGAGATTGATTGATTAATTCCAAATCCTTGGGTGGTTGAAGTGATGGAAAAAGGGGACCAAGGAGATATGAGAAGAGCCAATGGGGTGAGTTATAGAGGAGCAAAAGAAACTGGTAGGGGAGGCATAATTAGATCAACCAACATATGCATCATGGGATAGACATTAACTGCCTTTCACTTCTTCCTCATATTTTTACCTAGGTCAATTTTAGATGCTATTATGGAAGGAGTTGATGTAGTGAGGGTTATAGGGGCTGACTATGAGAGTTACTATATTATCAAAGGGATCATAGGGATGACACCAATCATTAAAGATACACATGTGTGCACTTAATCCTAGAATAGTTGAGGCAACTAGTGAAGATGGGGATTTTTTAGGTACTTGCATTTGAGGCATGGATGGTGGGGGAACCAAAAAAGTTCTAAGCTAAGGAATGGAAGGGATAAATGGGAACAAATATGATAGGAATTTAGGAGTGGTAGAGGCCATGTATGTTTAAATTAAGAGTGGAGGAGGTGGAATTATAGGGAAAAGGGGTGGTATTATAGAGGGACATTAGAAAGAGAAGGGAGTGAGGGGAGGAACTTTAACTAATGCTTAATGTTGATCCTGACTTAGGATCAACTTTGAGATGTTATTAATATCAAACTTTAGAGCCTAGGTGGCTAAGGGTTAAGGTATTCACTATAGAACTATTTGTGATTGTGCTGATTATCATCAATTCACTTGAGTTTGAATTGGTTAGGGTTGGAATGCTTAAGTTACAGGAGGTGGAAGAGGTAGAGCCAAGGTGGGAGGAATCATTGGTTGCAGGGGAGAAGTTAGTGGGATCCCTTAAAGGATTATTCTAAAAATTATTAGGGAGTTGGTGTGACATCCCCTAAATATTGAATAGATATAGAGGGGGCTTGAGAGGGCCCAAAAACTTAGATCTTCTTCCCTTCTCCTTCCTTTAGGGTTTCATCCTCATGAGTACCTACTGGTCATCCATGGCATTTAGATATAACTAAAACAACCCCAATCTTTTTTTGGGAATTATTAATAGAGTACACAAGGAACCATGTGAAGAGTCCACTACATCATCATATCATGTATGATGCATCAACATAGTCCCACACTAGATGAGTAGACAACCTATATATGGATTGGGTCGATGAGATGCTTATGCCAAGATGACCATTGCTAGAGGATTCCATAGAAAATGGGGTTGCCTATAGGGTGAAACACTATTTGAAGTGTGTTTGTGTGTAGGTCCACACTAATAAACTTCAAACCTTAAAAGGCATACATTTTCCCCATTAAACCACCTAGGGATCCTCAACCCATTACAAGTATCTGATAACCTGATACAATTATGACTTGGCAACTCATGAGGTAAAAAGGTTCACTCAAATATTGGGATATCCTTAACCAAGTTATTAACCCAGGGTAAGATTTATCATGATAATGAGTCAAAATACTGGTTATTATTAATTATATCATCCTAAAAAAAAGGATGTACCAAACTAGGTGTAATAAGTCCTAAAGGTAAACCAATGGTACCATCGATCCAAGCTTTGGCTTATGCCATCCTTACAATAATTTAAGATCAACTAGTAGATAACATCAATCCACTACCACGGTGACCCAATATAGGACTATGAACATAGAGCCTTATGATTTCCTAAGTGAGGACCCATTTAGGTTTTACCCTATTAGATCATGATGCCATGATACATAATCTTAGGGGTTATTGCACCCTTATTCCATTGCTTGGTGAATGCCATCCTACCACATATGGCAATAACAAAAGAAAAATAGTTATCATGGCATTGGATATCCATAATCCTAATTTCCAATCATGAAAATTTGATGTCCATAAAGCCATAGTGCATATGCATAAAAAGGTCATAGCACCCATAACAGTCCTATTATACAAATAAGGACTCATCCCTATGGAATTATTACCTGACATGGAATAAACACTAGTTATTACACTGGATCATCAATAATAGTGTTAACCAATTAAAATTTCATTGATGAATTCCCAACCAAGGGTCCTCACACTAACAATTTTTCTTCAACTCTTTCAATTAAGAACAATGAATGATTTAGCCTCAAATTCTAACATTGGGTTAATAAATTTAGGCCATTTATGGTTTGTGTTAATAATTAACCAACTACCACATATCATATTGATTACACATGATTAACCATGCTTAACAAGATTAATTTTCCAATAAAATTATGTTGGGATTGGAAGCTCCAACCCATACCTAATATACATAACCATTTATCATGGCTGAATTCACACCCTTAAAAGATAACAATAATTGATTCATTATTTTTCTAGTTTACTAATGCTTGACATAACGGTATCAAATGGAATACATTGTATTAACATTCCATAATAGAAAGGGTAGTATTATAAAAAAAGGGGCATCTATTTATTTGTTTTCAATTTTTATTGTGGAAATATATACTGCTAAAAATAGTGCCATAAAATGAGTTTCTACAAGGCCATAACATAATGCATTTACAATATAAAATTTTCAAAACTTAATAGTTTGATGTGGCCTTATTATAAATATGCATGAATACATATATGAAATGAATTTATACACTTAATTTCTTAATCAATAAGTGTTCACAAGATTAAGGACGACAAATTATATATTTATATAACAAGAATGCTTCAAGCACCCCACAACTAACCAATAGGAAGGTGAAAAGCATAATATTCTCACATACAAAATTTAATAGCTAAGGCTAGACAAATAACATTAACACATGTAAAATTATTCCATCCATGAATATTATAGCCTCACTTACCAAACCACATGGGTAATCCTCTTGAAAATGAGGGAATGCTAAAATTTAAACTTAACCATACTCAAGGTTGAATCACTACAATATAAAACTTGTAATATAACATAATAAATCCTTAAGAAGAATTCCATTCATAAGTATAAACAAAACACTATTGAATACAAGGTTGATATATTTAACATATGGATATGTAAGCAAACCTAAAGGCGTATGGATAGAGAACCCATTGTACTACCATACAAATACAATATTTGAATCAAGCACTCAATATAACATATGCCAACTCTAATATTTATAACATTACACTAAACTAAACCAACAAACTTATCATTATGAAACACCTCATCAATTAAAAATGATGTACATGACCTTCAATAGGTAACCAACTAAATAAGAATTAAATAAACAAGGGTAGAGCCAACTGAATAAAATCCCTACCTAAAAGGGTGCAAATAATGTGTCAGTGTAAGCTGGCAATGTGTTATTCCTTCTAAGAAAATATTATGAGAATCAAATTATATTTTAATAAAATAAGTTCTACAAGGGAAACAACAAGCTAATTTAATTTCACATAAAGGAAAGTAAGCAACCCAATATTACTTATTGCTATAATTAACCGTTTTATAAAATACCAATCATGAATGAACCATTATATGAACATTAAAATAAATAAGGTAATGCATACCCATGTAATTCCTATGAGATAATATCTACCATGCTCATAACACATAGTAATATAATCTACAACAATGAAGAGTACTCAATTCTTATCCAATCATAACTATTTTGTTACATCAACCAGTTCCTTTTCTCTCAAGTGCGTGTTACCATCCAAATAAAATAACATACTGGGATACATAAGGCAACTCATGTACCTCTTTCTTAAACATGAATTTTTAAGCATTTCCATCCAACATTAAGGAAATGGTCAAGACAAAGGTAAGATATATGAGCAAGGCTAATAATAATAGTACCACTTATCATGGCAAGAATAATCTTTCACAACAATCCTTACCCAAAATTAAATCTGAATCTAAACATGACTAGTAAGAACATGATAATGCAACTTCAACATTCCTTATATAATCAATGTGTCCTACATACATGAGAATAACTAAGTAATTATACACTAGTTTACCTCTTTTCTTTCTTGTGAACCAATCTGTCAAACCATAATCACCTCAAGATCCACAAGTACTAGTTCTAATAGGTAAACATTAAGTATTAAAACCACATAAACATGTATGGATGCATAATAGGTAGATCAACCTGAATGTTAATTCCTAGAGTTAAGATTTCATAGTTTGTTAATTAAAGCCAAATATTTTCCATACCAGGAGTAAATATAGTTCAATAAGGAATGACTAAATATTACCATTTCACTTTAAATGGTAACCTATGTTAACATAACCATAACATCAACATGATGGTTTATGCAAGGAAGTCTCACACACTGTTAAAAGCTACCACCAAGGTTTCATTATAATTGTGATGGTAATCAAATTATAGATACATCTATTGCAGTAATTACCCAAAAGAATATTCAATAGTGAAATGTACACTAATAGTTTTCTAACTAATTGAGGTAGTTTTTATACCAAGTTGTAGAGTCAAATTTAGGAAAATTTGCCACCTCCTCAGCATGTATGAAAGGTGAATACATATTTTATATTGAAATATTGAATGTACAAGTATGCATAATTTAAAAGTTTTTACCCATTAGTGCAACCCAAAATTTATTAAAAACATAGCCAAGTAATCATTCTTGGCATAACAAAATCAAGTAATTATTTAAGCATAATAAAATCAAGAATTCATTTTGGCATAATAAAACAAGTAACCAACCAAATCACTCTTAAAAAGAAGCATCATAATAGGTTTTAACATACAAATCACACACACATAATCCCTCCTACACCTGACCACGACATAGATCCATGTGGGTATGGCAACCATACCCTCATGGGCATATAATTCAACAAGACTCTTAATGGAGCTTGATATATTAAAATAAAATTAAAATAAATGAATTTAAACTAAGAAATAAACTCACATGCCTAAAAATATAAAAATGTAGGGATTTAATTCTATCCTTTCTCCCTTGGTGGTGCCTCAGCAACAACAGTGCCATTCTTTCCTCATTGGCATCGATATGATGATTTCCCCCCAAATTACCCCATCATGATGGCCCAAAATGTAGGACTAAAAATCCTTCATGCTCTCCATAATCTCCTCCATAATGGTGGTGACCTATTTATATCTAAAATCATCTGCTTTCTCTAAAAATCCCCACTCCTTTAGCTCTTTACAGTTAAGTCAATGACCCATAAAATGAAGGTCCATCAATGCCATCCCAAAAAACCCTATGCCATTACTAGATCCACTCTAAAATTTAATATTCCTCAAGTTCATGGCTAACAAAAATAAGGTTTTTTCCATTATTTGAACTTGCTATTAATAAATTGAAAACATTATTTCCAACATACATTTACTATTTCTTTCTAAACTGGCATAAGGCAAATTCCAACATGGATTACAGTCAAAGGGGGAATACAATGTTTATTTGTTTCTTTTGATTTAATTTTCTTACCTACATAGGAATTAAAATAACATCCTCTCCCCATGTATTATGACCACAACATGGTCTAACGCTTCCCCATAAGGAGTCCACAGACTTAGCAAAAAGGCCCCCTTTTTCTTAATGCATTAAAATTACTAAAAATAAAATGGATCTCTTTATGCATATGCCTATGCACTCAAAACTTAAATATTCAATTCAAAAATCCTAAGCATTTAAGATAATTTAAATCCCCATTTTAATTACATGTGCCAACATTGCAAAAAGCATGAGCTCATAAGCTTTCAGAACATGAAAAAATAAGCTCCTCATGAATAGGTATAGATGTTCATATATATATATATATAACATAATTCAATCACCTTAGTATTAAATATACATATATACATACATACATACACACATATACTTAAGTACATACATATGTGTGTGTGTGTGTGTGTGTATATATATATATAAATAATATACATATGTATGTATGAACATAAGTATTTAAATAATTATATTTGAATTAAAATGACTAGTGTAAATCTAACCATGATATAGATAACATACTACTAGACCTTATCCAATCATTTAGATAATGGTGTCGACTAATGGAAATGTGATATTAACTCATCATCATATACCATATAGTGGCCATAATTGAGGTTAAGGTGAGCTGAGTACTTCTCCAAATGGGATTGGATCATGCCTTTTGGGTCCCATTCCCATGGATTGTCTCTACCCAATGCCAAAAAGTCCTAGCCAACCACCATCTTTTGCAAAGGAGGGAAAGAATGGTACACTTGATGCTTGATGATGATTGGGAGAGGTTAGTAGACCTTCTACTGGTGACTGATATAATGCCCAACAATTCCTTCCATGAATTTATAAGTGATTTTTACCTTCATAATATCATCTAGGATGTGATATGGTAAGAAGAAGAGCTCTTTAAGAATGCATGAGACCTATATGATTATGTCCTCTTGAAAGTACCAATAGTCCCTGATGGAAGCTAGGGAATATATGATTTCTTATGATAGATGAGGCATACGGGCCTCATTGATCATGTTATATACCATTTTGTAGAAGCATTCAAAAATGTCTTGGATGTTATTTCTATACTAGTGGCCATATAGTTTGTAGAAAATTACATGGACCACAGGGCCGTTGGGAACCCATGTAGGAAAGGCATAGGGCTTGAAAGTGAGTGTCCTACATAAAACATCTATGAGATATCTCATCATATAAAAATGGCCCCCAACTTGCATATATACTATGGTTTTGACCATGTTTAAATTGACCACACTTCCCAAGTTGGGGAATTGGGATTTATTTAGGATCATATGAATCAAGGGCACCCACTATTAGTTGACATGAAAGCAATCCAAAGCCTCAAACAGCTAGTTCAATAGTATCATGCCAATCCAAACCCCCTCCTTAAAGGTATAAACCATGTGAGAATTAACATATTCTTTATTAACCCATTTAGCATTCAAGTTCTCTGCCCAACCAAGAGGATGTCATAGATTTGGAAGGTGTCAGTCCAGGTCTTCATTGCCACTAAATCATATGAAAAAGTGGGGTCCAAGAGATTATAATAAACTTTATAAGTTTTTCCTAAGATGTTGGTAATATGGTGTCAATATTTGGCTAAGTAGACCTAATCATTAATTTTATATTACACCTATTTGGCAGTGAGGAGTAGCTTTCTAAATAAACTAGTGTAAGGGAGGACTTTGACCTGGGCCATAGATTGGTGCAGGCCATACTTTTGGTATGCTCACAAGGCATCTTCAAACTTAGCTTCATCATCTTCATTGGTAATTTATTCTTTAGGCACCATGCTGATGGCCTTGAATAATTTATTATAGTGTTTAAACTAAGTCAAATCATTGAGGAACAAATTATCCCTATACTTAGACTCAACCTTGGGGTTCATAGAGGAAGTGGCCATTATTACAAGATGTAATTTGGTGAAAATATTAGACCAATAGGGAAATTAAAATAAATAAATAGGAGCATAAAGAAATGAGGCCAAATTTGGTAGCTCAGAGATATAATGGCTAATGATATTTCCTTAGGACACTTAAAAAAAAATAGATTCATCCCCTTGTATTAATGACATTTGACAACTCATTCATTGTGGATTCAAATTTTAGTGGGTAGATCAATCCTCAACTTTATTTCCCAATCTACAATTAAATTTGGAGTATATGATTACACGTCACTTACCAAATCTAGTAAAGGTAATGTGACATTTTAAATTTTCCAATCAAGGTCTAATTCCCCACTTTATCAATGTCTAAATTGGGGTAGGTGTAGGGACACCTCATCCTTAAAGTCTCCCAAGAACTCTGAGGCTACCATTTATCATATCTTGACTAGTTTTCATGTTATTGGTTGAGACTCAAGCCTAACTCAACACTTTATTATTATATCTTCTGGGGGGATATTAGTTATCAGTTGGTGACATGAGGCATCTTATGATTAGCCCTTATGGTTCCACCTCTACTTTTATCTATCCATATTAGGGCCTTTAGGGGGCCCCCCTACTAAACTTCTTGGTTATACCACGTATCATGATATATCGAGCTCTCCCATATTCTGACCTCTTTGTCAGACTAAGAGACTAGATTTATTGACTACAATCCATGTGGCATCCCCTTATTGCATTGAGCTCTCCTAAGTTTTGACATCTTTATTAGACTAGGAAACTGGCAAGTTTGAAAATAAATAAAGCTTCATTAGTCAAATTCAAACACTAATGACCTTCAGGGTATGTGTCATTTCTTGATTTTTTTAGGCTCTCCTAGGTTCTAGAAACTTTTTCATGCTCAAGATATTGACCATTATATCACTAGTTGATGTGGAATTTATTGGTTAGGCCATGCTCTACTGGGCTCTACCATATTTTTTAGGTACAAGAGACTGGCCATTCTAATTTTAGTGTGGAGTAATTACTTAGAGTACTAACTCTGATTGATTTGGGGCTATGTGGTACTTCTTGATTTCATCAGGCTCTACCATATTCTAAAATCCTTGCTAGGCCTAGAAGAGTGGTGCATCTGACAATAAAATTCATGGTACTCACTAATTGGATCGGGCCCTCTAGGTTCTGACATCCCTATCATTGGGAGACTAACAAATCTGATAATGGTCATATGACACTTTCTTATTGTAAAAAATATATCCCTCAATTGAATATCTCTAAGCCATGTATCTCTGAGACTTTGACACATGGAAGATCGTATGGAAAGCACATAAAATGACTAAGTGAAAGTGAAAGGATGAATTATCAATTACTTGCTTACCTTGTCACTAGCTAGGCCCTATAACACCATGTAGGACTCTAGAGTCATACATAATGGGAATAAGATTGAGACTTTTGGAAATTTTGAGTAAGGGCAAGCTTGAAAAATAATCATGTTAAACATTCAAGGCAAGAGTGCCCATCCTAATCATGGATTATATATGGGAAATGCCTTGGTCTCTCATAAACTAATGAGGTATGCTAGTTGGATTTAGTGGTCATTATCCACATTATTTACTCGGGGAGGAAACGAAATAAATAGGGTAACCAAGGATTTCAAAAAATTCATGTAGGTAGAACCAAAAAAAATGTGAGAATGGGTCCAAGGGTCTGGATATGAGTTTTTTAAAAGAGGGGTCCCCCATTTCTTATGAAAAGGGGTTGTGTTGGCCATAACACTTCTAAGATCTGAATACACCTACACTTGTTAACTTTCAATTGAAAATTTGCACCATATGTCTGAGACACTTATCATGACTATCCCCTTGATGGGATAATTGGTTATCACCTTTGTATATATTAAAATATAACTAGAAACAAAAAAACAAAATACAAAACATTCAAATATTCAAAAAATAAAAACCAAGACTTGAGCATGACATGAGTTGCTAGATTACATTATTTACATATGTTATTGATCACATGTTTGGTAGATGTCATATTAGTTATAGAAACATGAATTTCATGAGTTATATGAGTGTGATTCAAGACATACAAATCATACATGGACACATAGATGTTGGACCTTTGCTATACTCAATGGCCATGCCAATACTTGGGGCATATACTTTCACATGTTACATTATCACATGTTATATATTTATATGACCTCTTTAGCATGTTAAGTTACATAAATTTCTTACACATACCTTTCTAGATACTCATTTTTACACATTGTTACATGTATATGATATCTATTATGTTATAATAGTGACATAAATGGATAATATAGACTAGTTTTCACTTGTTCTATAATATATTGATGGCGTTAATTTTTCATGATAGGATAGTTTTATTTATTTATTTTGTGTGGCCCCTTGGACTTGTTTATGGATCATTAGTATTTTTTGTTGTGGCATTTATGCCCCGTGTTTATGGCTCTTAACCTTATTTATTATTGTATTTGTTGCCCTTGTTTGTGGCACCTTAACCTTATTTGTTGTTGTATTTGTGGCCCTTGTTTGTGGCTTCTTAGCCTTGTTTATTAGTGCCATATTTATTCCCTTGTATGGGATCCTTGGCCTTATGTGTGACATTATATTCTATTATGTGACATTGAGTGTAAATCTTGCTAAGTTTTCACTATTTTTATGATCGTAGGTGCCATGATCCATATCACAGACCTTTACTTTGTGTGTTATGCCATGATTTATATCATGCACTTCATTACTATGTAGTATTATTTGGTGACAATTACTACTATATGTTTCATAGATTTATCTATCTTGACATACCACTTATATGTCCTTGCATTCCATATGTTACATATATGTTTTGATGCTATATACATTACTATGATGACATATTCTCCACATGTTGACATGATTCTATATGAAATTTTATTCATACATGAGATGATATAGTTTATTTTTATTTTAAGATGAGTGACTTGTAGGATCTGTCCCTCACTTTAAAAGGGAGGCATATTAGTGGGCATTTTCATAGAGACTAAATCTTGCATGAGTAGATTTGATTACATTATACATATTTTGAAATTTAGATATGAATCAATTATCAGATTGGGATAATTATTTACTATATTCAAACATATTCTAGGGGCATATATAAGGCATATGTACTCCATTTTACACTCCATGAGCGACATAGTTCATTTTAATATAGATTCATATACATTTGGGGGCTGGTGCAAGGCATGTGAGTTCCATTTTACAAGATAAATTGAGTTAAGAATGATGATTATTCATGCACACATATAGATCATATAAAAATTTAATTAGGTGACACATATACACTATTTTAAATTTCAATTGGGCATGATGCTAGTTCATGCACATTATGACAATCTATAATTATCACCTATTCAATGGGGCATGATGTTGGTTCATGCACATTCACACTTTTGCACCTTTATAGTTATTTATCAAGTATTTTTAGGTGTGAGAAAACTTGAATCTATAAGTTTGTTTGCAGTGGTTGACTCATGATTTTGAGGTAATGTATGTTAAGGTTTAATG
Source organism: Torreya grandis (assembly GCA_037957365.1). NCBI lineage: Eukaryota > Viridiplantae > Streptophyta > Pinopsida > Cupressales > Taxaceae > Torreya > Torreya grandis. Next base: position 700,992 of record JARHVA010004535.1, read on the forward strand.
AAAATCAATGATGATGGAATTACCCATAATGAACCCATTGTGTGGTTCTTAACTTATCATATTGGGGTTATAATATTAGTGTTGGATTAGTTACATATGGGTTAGGGCATTTTTACTTCAATCCATAGCCCTTACCTTAGTTAAATTTAAAATTGGGGTTTGATCATCCTAAATTATGCCATGTTCTCTATGAGATTCAATAGGGAAGCACAATTATCTAATGCTTAAACAAAGAAGTATCTCCAATAAATTACAAATCAACACAATTTATTCACATATAGGTGTACTCTTTCCTTGTTCTTTAAAGTTTCAAGTTTCAAGTATAATTCATATTTAAAGTTTCATGTTATGGATATTGACAACTACATTTTCATTATAGGTTTTTTTAAGCAAACATGCATGTTTGGAGACTTCTCACAATGATAAAGTGTGTTGTACACACTCAAGAATATATTTACCATTTTACTCTAGTATCTTCATTATATTATAATATTAGAATAAAAGGGAGACATTTTTAGACACTAAATTAAAGTATTTGACATTATAGATTTTATATGATAAATTGATCTTACACACTTAACAAATATCACTCAAGGATTAACCTTTGAATTCATGATCTCCCCATTGCCAAAAGTCTCACATTCACCATCTTATTGTGCCTAAATGTTATCTTATGGTCTAACCTTGATATTCTAATTACCTGAATCAATTGTAACCCATAATATGATTAAAACCTAATATATATCCTACACTGTCAGTTACATAGCTTCTTCAATTATCTATTCTCTAGGACACTACCTTCTAGAGTAGAACACTATCATCAACTCTAGTGTCCTAGATCTAACATTAGTTTCCATACCCTAAAAACACTCAAATTTGCAAATCATTCGACATGTATGGGTTGACCTATTTTTCTTAACTAACCCTCCTATGAGATATTTTCAAAAGGTGTTGTAAAAATATAAGTCAAAGACCATTCATTATTATCAAGTTCTGATCACGTAATTTTCAAGCACACATCTAACACTTACCAAGAAAAACACCTCTCAATATCACATTACTATCATATTCTTTTCTTTTTCCAAATCAGTCATAGGTGTAGTCTTCTTAAAAGTCTAAAGAATTTAATGAGTATCCAATGAACAATATTTATCAAGTTGTAAGCTAGATCACTACATGCACTCACATATAACATATTACACAATTATTTGCCATAAACCCACATAAGGGGGAGAAATACATTAGTCTGAGACCCTCTTTGAAGTATATGGATATATAAGCAACACTCATTAATAAAGGGGTCTTTAAGGTCATATCAACTTCACTTGAGCCCATTATCCCCCATTTTTAAAGGTGACATGCCTAAGTTAGATGACCTAAAGTTTTGATCAAAAGACTGATATCAAGAGCCTATGTATGCATTATCGATTGATAATCTATAAGGCAACATTGAACCCTAACAAGAATAGGTGGATTTTATAGAAAAGGACATGAAATTCATTATAGACATAAGTGTTAATTTTAGGATAGAAGCATTGATGCTAGTGCCCTTATTTTGATGGTAGTGTCTAGGTTGGTAGAAAGCTAATTTATAGAATTTGGCAAATCATAGATGAGTATCATCCTAATTATTTTTGCACTTGAATTTCTTAGGTCTACCTACACCTCAATAAACAAGCCAATTATTATCTCTTTTTCATGTTTAAACATTCAAATTAATGTTTGGTGTTATACTTTATATATTTAGCAAATTTCCATAATTCAACACTCTATCATAATATATTATGATTTTGAATTATTTAATTGGCCCACTTTTTAGATTAGCTTACTCCTTATTTGATTAGTATACTCTCCCAACCATTATTTACAAAAAGGTTTAAATATTGGGTAAACCTCACCTTTGAGTCTTATTTATGCAACCATAGCTTGCTCTAGGGTTTTAAGCCTTCTAGGGTTTCATAATGTAGTAATTATTTATTTTTGATTTTTATTTTCATGGTGGATTGTTCCTTAGCATTCATATGTCTCTATTATCTTGTTCTCATCTCAGTATTTAAAACATTTAAAATGGATAAAAATGAATCTCTTCCTCTACCTAACTCTCTAGATTGATAACTACCATTCCTCTAATAAGGTCCACACTATCAATATTCCAAGGGGTAAGGTAGCTCATACCACAATACCAAAGGAAGTAAACCAACATATCTTTCATCAAACCTTTCCACCTCCCAAATCCACTCTAGTGGTGTGTGTATGCATATTCAATCTGATGTAACTAGGGTTTGTACTTGTGAATCCCTCAAGGATCAAATCATCATTATGAGAGAAGAGTTACAAAATAAAAATCAATATTTTAATTTAAAGATCAATTATTGGAAAATCAGATCACATATGTGAGGAATCAAGAATATGATAGTGTTAATCATGTGTTTACATCTTCAACTAGAAATTTTATGCCTAATAAAACTTCACATCAAGATTGGAAGCCAAAATATAATACATCTACAACTAGTGATTAAAAAGTGAACAAAAGACTATTAAAATCTCAAGTGAAATGTTTGAAAAAAAATGAAATTACCTCCTATAAATTCTCTTAGATGATAAAAATAGTATTGTGAATATCATAGAATGCATATGCATCATACAAATTGTTATTTTACATTGAATAAAAAATATAGAGTTTCATATATAGTGGTGATCCTATCATCGATACATCAATCAGATAACCTGTTGTGACCAACATGTCCCGTTTTCATAGAAGAAAAGGGGATCCATACAAAAATCTCAAAATTTTGGCCCTTTATTAATCCTAGTATAAACCACATTTGATTTTAAAATCTTGGGTGCTTGTTGTATCCCAGTCTTTAGTATTGTTTTGCAGTTTTGAAAAAATTCCATTGCTTGTATTTGAATATCTATTATGGGTTATTTGTTTCAAAAAGGATAGTCCCATCATGATTTTGAAGTGATTTTATACTAAATTTATTTTTAGGTGCTAACCTTTTTCCTCTCAAAAAATATCTAAAGTAAGCAGGTCTTGAAGTCTCAGTCCTAGAGTCTAGTTGGAACCCTCCTAGAGGTTATTTTTGATGGGTAAGCAAACCTTACCTTGTGAAATACCTTTTAATGACTTAGTATTTTTTAATGTTTTGTAGGTCCCAGAGTTGTTAGAGTTGTCAGGGCTTGAAAGGCTTGATCTAATCATAAATTGCCACATGTACTTGTACACCCAAAGTCATTAAAGCCTAGGAGGCCCGATCCAGTCAAAGATCAACATGTGTACTCATACACCTAGAGTTGTTATGTTTGTCAAAGTCCAACAGGGTTGATCAAATTAGAGATCACTGTATGCAATTGCACACTTGGATTTTTTAGAGATGTTAGAGCTTGAGAGGCCTAGTCCAATCAAATATCACCATGTGTACTTGCACACCCAGAGTTGTTAGAGATTGAGATGCCCAATCAGACTAGATATTGGTACATGAACTCACATGCCTAGATTTTTTAGAGATTAGGAGGCTCAATACAATCAAATATCACTATGTGTACTTTTTTACACCCAAATAATCATACACCTATAAAATACCCTCTATGTCAAATCCATAATATCACCCTTTTGCACTATGGTAAACTTGACATTTGGTAGGGTTTGAATGCATTTTGAGTGCCACAAGGGCCAAAGTTGACATGTACCCACCAAACTTTATGCATTTATTTGCCCATTTGGGTAGTTCATAATTAGACACCTAGAAAGGTCCCATAATTTCCAACTAATATAAATTAGGCCTATTTTGCATGAAATCAAATCTAAATAAAGAGCTAAAAATGACTATTTAAAAATCATGTCATCACCTCAAAGATTAGTTTGTATGACATTAGCCCCCAATGCCATTAATGTGGAAATATCCTATAGCCTATTAAGGTCCCATCCAAATTGAGCTCACCATTATCTGTTATGCATGATTCAAATTATTTAAATCTCTCTGATGAGTTATTACCAAAAATTGAAGCACATCTCTACAAAAGTACTAAATAATAGAATAAAAATATTTGATAATGGAAGTAACCGCATATAATTATAAGCTAGAATAGGAATTTAAGGATACTACACTCTTATATGGAATCACATGCTTCAAACATCATAATGAAATCTTCAAGACAATTGAAGATATTTAAAATCTTGATACAAATGATTAGGTGGAGGAGGAGGATGTTGAGTTTGTAGAAAACTTATTATCACTCAAATATTAGGACCTACACAAAGATTCTACCAAACCTGAAGTCTCCCCCTATAGTAATATATTATCTAATCTACTACAAACATCTAAGTGCAACCATGATATTGTTTTTTTACCAAATAAAGGGATATGAATTGTAGACATCTCTATGATTTCTTACAAGTGATATTATAACCTATTTGAGTATGATGTTATATATGATAAGGAGGTAATGATTGAGTGGATAAATATCCACAACATCTATGAGACCCTAAAATATTAGGTTAAAGACATTAATCGCTAGGTTAACAAGAATGATGTTAACTCCTACACTATCAGGGCCTTTAAATAGGGAGTACAAATTAGCATGTTATTACTCAACCATCTATATAGGGAAAGTAACATCATGTATGTCAACAAATATTGAGAACCTCTACTCAACATCATTTTGAAAAGGAAGCATGTTAGAACTCTTTAAGACATCATCATTTTCAATATCATAATAGGTCCCTAGGGTTTACATTAGGGGAAATTCATACATGATGTCCTATCTATTTGATTCCACCTTCACCACCCTCAAATTTAAGAGCACTACATTCCACCAATGGATACCTACAGGTTCCCTAGTCCATGTGGTCTTAAATATATTATACATTCACCACTTCATATATCACATATAGGACATTTGTGATCACTTCTTCCCCCTGTGTACCTAGTAATCAATAAGAAGACTATGCCAAGGTTATCAAAGGATATGAGAGCTTCCATCCAAGCCATCAATTCCTACTAGTACTACTAGGACCACATGGTCATCATAGTAGAAGGCATTTGGGGGAATCCTTTCAAGCTGCCATACATTATCCTAAATCAATTTTTAGAATAGGATATCACTTTTTAACTCATCAATGACATAGTGGGTTTTTGCCTAAGTAGAATACAAAAGTCATATCCTTTACTCCTCATCATCATAGGGTGCCATGAGTATAAGAGCTTTCCTACCATCTAAGACATGGACCACATAGGTAATCCTTCAACCTCCCAAAATATGAGGATAATGAGTGGGATCCTCATGGAAAGGTGAAAGCTCATGTGGAATTATACTGGGCTAGGCTAAACATTAATTACCATCATGAGATCCCCTTAGATGATGCTTGGCACCTCAACCCTACCAATGATGTTGAGGTGATTACAAAGATAAAATTTTTACATATTCATAGATCCCACTAAACACAACTTGGGCCCATATTGGATAAAAGGCCCATTCTCATATAACCTACTATAGAAGTCCTAGCCACTAAAAATAGGATTTCTTAATTAGTCTTATAAAGGATCCCAACAAAAAATCCATAAACTTTAGCTTTCACTTTACCTACAGGGGTTTCTTAGGTAAGCTAAATTCATGATGCTTGTGTTCTTCAATTTTTTATTAGCTCTAAATCTTAGGATATTTCCCTTTGGGCCCAACCTGTGACCTCCCCCAAGCCTTCAAATCCCACCTCTAGCATATTTAGGCAACAAATTATATCCCCTCCTGGTTTTCCAACCTAGGTGAAACCTTCCCTTGTGGTAAATACCCTTATAGTTTCCCATGAAACTATTCCCTAAGTGTTCCTTAAAATATTAGATTTTACAACCCTTAGTGCTTCAAGCCTCTAGGCCCTTCTAGTTTATGCTACACTAGCTTAGCCTAGGGCTATCCCATGTGATTAACATTGTATTTGTTAGTGCTCCAATTCTTACCCCCATAATCATAGTGGCCCATGTAGCCTTTCCCCCTCCTATAATTACAACTACCCTTTTAGTTTTTTAATTCCAAGTGTGTAGGCGGCCCCCACTAATTTTATAATCTCCAATGCCCTAACAAGTTTAATTAAAATAACCCTAAGAAAACCACCAACTTTAGGTATCAAAAAATTATACACCAAGCACCTCTCCACAGCTCAGGCTCCTTTGAGTTATACTCCTCCAAGTGAAACAAAACCAAAAATGAGCCCTTGAAAATAAGCCTACTAAGTGCCCAATGTTGATTTATCCTAGGCCTCAACACAACCTCCCTTTACATATGTAACACCAACTTTGGCCTCCCTTTGTCTCACACCTAGTTCCCCATTAATTGGATTCAATCAACCCATACTTTTTAGGGTGAACACCCAAATCCTAGGTATAATTGGCCCCAAAGTATATATGACTCATGACTTATTGAGATCATATTTGTTCCCATTAGAAGCTACCCTGGCCACTCCCCCATTTTCATCCATGATTCCCCCTCCATCTTCTATTCCATTTCATATCCTTCCTACATTATTACCACCTCTACCATGCCTCCACCATCCACTTCATATGTTTCCTTAACTTTTATAGCCCTAAGAATAATGGGAATATAAGGATGGATTGGTACCATAGAAGCTTTAGGGTCATAAATACCTAAGATGGTCTATTATGGGAACCTAGACATCCATTTAGAATTCAATAGAGATACTGGTATGGTGATGAGGGTGATGAACCAAACCTTCACCTAGGATGGGGAGCCTATTTATTGGATAATAGAGTAGGACCTCTTCTCACTCACCAAAAAAAGGACTTAGTTGGGAGAGTAAAATATTGAAGAGGACTTGGTCTTATGGTACGTGCCATAAATGGGCTAACATAAAATCTCATGGAGGATCTCAAAGAATAATTCAAGAACGTGGAGTCCTAAGTCAAGGGATTCTTCCCAGTTGGCCTCATTTCCAAGGTGGAAAAAAAATTATATAATTATTCACAACCTTAGGAGAGGTGACCATATCTATTTTAAAGAGTAGTGTGCTCTTCAGGAGAGAACAATAATACTTAGATTAGATCATTAAAATTGAAAACAAATGTAAGAAGATGACAATGATCATCAAAGAAGGGATGTTATTCAAACTCAAAATCATGCCCCTAATGGAACTTAATTTATACTATACATTCACAAAGAGCATGAGGATAGTGTTGGGGGATAGGCTCAAAAACACCAATGCTACCATCAAACCCTTGGAAAAAAGTAGGGACCTAATCCTTGATTACTTCAAGGAGGTCAACATTATTGTGCTCTTCCACACTGATGACACTTTACTTAGCACCAATAAATTAGGGGTCCATCTCAAGAATTTTAATGCAGACATGAAGAATAAGGTAGAAAAGGCTAGTAGAGATAGGGATTAGGATATTTGGGAGCTTGCCATGCAGTCCACCATCTATATCAACTAGGTAAATACAATGAAGGTCTATCTTGATGTCCCTCTTAAGGCACATGATAAAGTAATTGGACTAAAATTATATTTATAAAATCACTTTTCAACATACCTAATTTGGATAGAGAGGCAAATATCATTATGTAGGAACTAATAGCTCAATAAGGCACCTAAATGCAATTGGGAAATGGTACCCCTTAGGGCTCTAGCTAATGATACTACCATTTATCTTATGGTGATGAAATGGAAAGTGTTGTCATGATTTTCAGCCCTTCCCCCTCATTTTATCTCTTTTTGGACACACTATTGTATTATTATAATTATTTTTCTAAGATGGCTCATAGTGGGATTCTATGCAAATGGGTGGCAGATCCCATCTCACTCTTATATATGCTACATTGTAACATTGTTGTAAGGTCAACATTTTTTGACATAAGACAAAATAATTATTGTATTTATGTTTTTACATTCCACTATGTTTGATTTATGAATGCCTTCCAATCTTGTGGTGAAAATATTAGTGTTCAAGGCTATGCTATGAGTATTTATATAATGCATGTGTCCAATTAAGAATGTGTTGCATCCTATTCTAGTTTATTTATACATTTATTCTTGTTTTATAAAGTAGTTATAAGTATATATATATGATAACTATAATCTTGTAGGTTTTTATTACTAGAATAAATTTTTAAGAATTGAGCACATGATATTTAATTCAATTGCCTTCCCTATGTGGATAAAGTTCAAGCTTATGTGAAAATCAACATACAATGGTAAAACTATAGTTGGAATCATAATAAATTTTAGGTATTGATGTTTTCATATTCACCCATAAATCCTTATTTTTAACCTTACCCTTTCCCTCCTTTTGGTGCTTTTTTGATTGATACTTTGAATAAAATTATTGTAAATCCCAAGTTAGTGAATTAGTAGGATCTTAGAGAAAATAAATTTGTGTATAAAGTTATTGTGTGTAGACATTATTTATCTTTGTGTGGTAGTAACACATATCTTGGAAACTCATTCCAAGTAGGCTATCTGAGCTCAATACTTGCAACTCATATCCTATACTATCCCAAAAATAGTCTTAAAAAGAGAGGATGATAGTCCCTTAATTATTCCTTGATATCTCAACGCAACTAATTTAATAGGTATATTTTGAGGTCCCAACACAACCCACTCACATTATGAGTATATATCCTAAAGCACAAGTGCAAAAAGAATAAGTGTGGGTACCAAAGGATATTTCAGAGGAAAAATAATTGTAAATACAAAACTTAGAGTAGGAAAAGACTCAAAAGGTACAATTAGAGAAAGGAAAGATTCAAAAGGCAAAGATAGAGCAAACAATGTTACAAAAATATCACGATGAAAAAGTAAAATTAAAAAAGGCACGAGGTGAAAAATAAAAATTACAAAAGTAATGTATTTTAAAGGAAATGTTAAAAAAAGAGTAATTGCCAATGCTTCTAAAAAAAGAGGTCAAAAAGTAAGGGTCACTTAAAAAATATAAAATTTTAATTGTGGTTACAAAATACGAAACATATTTAGAATAAGATGACACAAAGGAAATTATCTCTCAAGCAAAGATAACAAGTAAAATCTTAGAAAAATAATATGATACACTTTATGGTTCTACTATGCACACATATGGTGCATTTCATTTAGGAAATATTATTCATTTACCACTCCTCATAGATTTTTATCCTCATCTTGAGATCATTGGATAACTTATTTATTTTCAATCACTCTCAAATCAAATTCAAAAACATTCAAATAAAGTAAAAATACAAAAATATTTAACATTTCACATGTTTACTAATTTTTGCATATGTTGTTTAATTTATGTTAGTAGATGGCATATGATTTATTTATACACATATATTTAATGGGTACTTGAGTGTGATACATTCATACTAGATCCATGATACGTGAGCATGCATATGTTGGACCTTTCCTTTACCTGTGTGACACACTACATTGGGGGCATCTTGCTTCTATTGATAATGATTGATACAAGTTCTATTGCTTTATGATCATTTTACATTATCATGTTGAGCTTATATAATAACACTTACACATGCTTATATCTTACTCAGTGTGTTAGATATGTTATTTTACATGAAATTTTGTTAACATGTGTATGCAGGTAGTAGTATGACATGCTTATGCTAGTTACTTATACTTATTTATTCATCTTATCACATGACTTATTTGAGTGTATTTTTTTATTTTCTATCTTGTTTGGACTATAAAACATTTGAACATGTTTTGTGTTTATTGGCCTTGATGCCCCGAGTGTTTTTTATTTGGTGTGTGGACATTTAAACATGTCCTTACTTTTGAATGTATGGCATTTGAACATGCCTTTTGTTTTTGGTCTCCTTAAAGCCCCTTTTACATGACATTGAGTGATATTGTGTGTGATTGATTATTTTTTAAGATTATTACTTATATATGTTTCCATTATCCATACCATGCATCTTAACACTTATTATGTTTGGATACTATGAGCTTCATTGATACATCTACTTAGAAATGATACAACAATATGCTTATTTACTATATGATTGATATAGATATAACATAGTTATCTTAATGTTTTAAGATAAGGTGACTATCATATTGCATTCCTCTCACCTCAAAAGTGGGGCATATTAATGGGGGAATGTCATAGAATCATGAGTCAACATACATAATTGGTAGAATTGGTATAATTTGATACAATTTAAATGATTTAGATATACACTTGTGACATAATATTATACATTTGACACCAATTTTCATAGATTTGGGATAATTGTTTTTAGAATTGTGACATATATCATACACATTTTATAGTGCAAAGGTTACATTTTGACAAATAATTTAGATTTAGACACACAAGAGGTACATATTCCATGTAAATGCACCAATTTACATATACACATTTAAATTATACAAATATTCATGCACCAACCTTATCAAGATGAAATGATTCATATTTGATCCATTGTAATAGTTTGCTCCCTTGAATAGTGCGATCAAGATTTAAAACCCTCAATGACCTTCACACTACTCCTTTATTTGTGGGTTGATATGGTTACACCATTTAACATGGGATAAATTGGCTAGATTGGTTAGGTTATGTTTACACTTGAGTTATACACTTGAGATTCAATGATCTTGATGGCCTTAACACAACTCACCCTTACTCTAGATTAGGGGCATGATCACCCTCTAATTCCTCTCTTCATATCTCCAAGGCTAATATGTGAATCTCTCTCTAATGTTTTAGATAGGAAGTATCATTAACAAATCAAACTACTAAAGGGAAACATGATTACATCGACACACATGTATACTTCTTTCCTTTCTATCTTTTCTTTCAAGTAATTTTAAAAATTCATTTTTCAGATTATATACACCAATTACACATGTAACACACTCTTGGTTGAAGGTGATACACATGCAAAAAATTCATATAGGGCCCAAGTCAAATCAAGGTGTGTTATTCACACCATGGTACACATTTATTTCCTTTAACCTAGTAATTATAGTGGGGAAAATATAGATGCTAAATCTAGATTTTACATGATAAACTAGTCTTGCACACTTGAAAAATATCAGTCAAGGCTTAAACTTTCAATTCATGACCTCCCCACTGTTGAAAGGCTTGCATTCACCATATCATTATGAGTAAATGTTTATCTTATAGTATGATCATGATATTATAATTACCCAGATCACATGTAGCCCATAATATACTTAAAACTTAATATATATCTTGTATTATCATTTATAGAGCTTAATTTTTTTTTAATTCTCTAGGACATTCCTGTCAATATAAAGATATTGGCATCGATGCTAGTGTCCTATATTTGATGCAAGTGTCCATAACCTAAAAAACACTAAAACTTGAAAATCCTTCGACATATATGGGTTGGCCTAGTTTTCTTAATTAACCCTCTTGTGAGATATTTTCAAAATGTGTTGCATAAATAAAAGTCAAAGACCATTCATTATTATCAAGTTTTAATTAAGTAATTTTAAGCACACATCTAACATTTACCAAGAAAAAACACCTCTCAAGCTCACAATATTGCCATATTATTCCCTGTTTCTAAATTCATCATAGGTGTAATATTCTTACATGTTTCAAGCATTCAAAGAGAAACCCATGAAAATTATTTGTCAGGTTACAAGACAGATCACTACATGCACTCGCATATAGCATATTACACTATTGTTCACACACAATCCCACATAAGGGGGAGAAATACATTAGTTTGAGGCCATATTTGGAGTATATGGTTATGTAGGTAACACTCATTGGTAAAGGGGTTTTTGATGTTAGCTCAACTTCACTTGAGACCAATAAACCCTATTTTGCAAAATGACATGCTTGAGTTGGAGGACCTAGGATTTTAATCATAATATTGATATAAGGAGCATATGCATAAAATTTCAATTGACAATATGCAAGGTGATAGTAAACCCTAATAGGTATAGGTGGAATTTATATAAAAAAACCTAAACTTCATTATGGACATAAGCATTGGTTTTAGGACATAAACGTTGATGTTAGTGTCCATTTTTTGAGGGTAGTGTCCAATCCGATAGAGAGATAGTTTATATAATCTAATGAATCAAAATTGAGAATCATACTAAATGTTTTAAAACATACATCGCCCAAATTTACCTATGCATTAGTAAACAAGCTAAGTATTATCTCTTATTCATTTTTAAGTATTCAAAATACTATTTGATGTTGTATTTTGTATATTTATCAATTTTTTATAATTAAACACTATATTATAATATATTATGAATATAATTTATTTAATTGGTCCAATTTTTAGAGTAGTTTATTCCTTAGTTGATCAAGCTACTCTAAAAATTCTTATTTATAAAAAAGATTAAACAAACATTAGGTAATGTTAATTTTCACCTACACTTATTCTACATGAGTTATGCATCTCCAAATAGTTATTAATTACCATTTTCATAAACCTAAATGCTAGTTATGAGAATGATCCATTATAAGTTTTTATAATTCACATACATGAACCTCATAATTTGTGTTAAATCAGTTAAATATCCTATTAAAACATTTCTATAATACCACATTTGCATCCCTGTCTCTTGGATAGTAACATCACACTCAAAAATTAACATCAATGTTAATGTCCTAAGGTTGACATTACTTCCCTTTACCTAATAATGACTATTTAAAAAAATTAAACCATTCCTATAGGACATCCCATTCACCTAGCATGTTGGTGGCATGAGAACTGACCTAAATGTACTAATATAAATACAAATAAAAATAACACTTAGTACTCACTTGGCACTTTTCTATCAAACATCTGTACACTACTGCACACTAAGAAAATCTAACATATTCTTAAAAAATTGTAAATAAAACACTAGGAGTAGTCATTAATCAAGTCTGAAACACATCAAGCCAAGTCAAGAGTGAACACTATCAAGATTAAAGCTATATTTATAGGTGCATTCATATAGTGAAAGAACACAACTGCACATTCACACTAAGGTGAAGAATTACGTGTGGAATGACTTCACTTTTTTGGAGTATTAGATTCCTAGATAGTGTTCAATCATCAATAGGTGTGATTAAGTTTAGCTCAACCCAATTACATTTTCTCAATTTTTATAAATTTTCATCATTCATAAGCGAACCGAGGGTTTCAAGGAGAAAGAAGTTGATTTTTTGAGTTGCATATGCAGTTGAAGGTCATAAATCACATAAACATAAACATATTAGATATGTGCATGACACTATATGGCCATAGAGAGATAAAACTACACATAATAGTATTTTCAACCCTATATAGTAATGTTGATGTTCTTTCTTTGGCTTGACAATATCGACCTTGTGTGCATAAAGATACAATTTTAGACTTAGATGAATCACAAGCCTACTTCCAATTTGTTTTCACTATTAGAACATAGTCATAATCAATCAGTCTGATAGTAAATATAATTATATTTATCTCCTTACTACTTTCCATAATTATTAAATTACATTATCATATCAATATAAATTAGTTACATTCAGATTTATGATTGATTGCCATATATTATAATCTCAATTAATTTTTACTAGTTCTATCATGTTGTGATTAGAATTAATCCAAAAATAGGGCAAAAAATATTCAACAAACACACAAATACCCATGCATAATTCAATTTTACATCTAAAACTACCCCAAAACAAAAATTAGGTTTATACATAATTCTCCACTTTGATGTGTGTGGGTGCATACATATCAAAGTAAAACAAATAAGTGTCCATGGGAAGGTTTACAGAAGATGTTTTAGCCAAAAGATGTAAGAGTTCTCAAAGTTAGTATAAGAATGATAATGATCTCAAAGTCAAAAGGAAAGAGAGGTTACCTTTTTTACAATGTTTAAAAAACATGAATATCTTAAAATAAACATCCACACACTTATGTTTTAAATATGGAAACTTATATATACCTATAAACATGTGGGAAACTTTGGAAACTAATCAATGTCTATATAAATTCAAAATCAAGGAATTATTGAAATGAAAGGATAAAATCAAGGTGTGAATACTAATGAATATGTAGAAAATATGAAGTTACATTTGTGAAATACATATGTTATAATATGCATTGTAACTTAATATGTATGTATCTCATTGATGAGGTTAAGTGAATTATCATATACACCACCATATGATTGCTTCTATATCTAGAAATAAAAAGAGTATGTTGTGTGCTACCATGTGATTATTTCCAAGGGTGAGATAAGGGGAGTATGTTATGTACAACCATGTGACTAAAGATGAAACAAGCAAGACATATGCCTCCCTTTTGAGGTGTGAGATGAATATGTGAATCACATATCTCAAAAGAAAGGGTTGCATACACCTTGTGTAAGATAGGAGAAACAAATTACTAGTATATAATCATAGTAATATATAATCATGAAACCTTTTATGTAATAAAGACATTACTACATGTTTGTTTGGGTAGAAGTCACATATGTAAAATACCATCATGAAAGTGCATATGTAATAAATATATTGTCCTATGTGTGTTTGGGTCTGATTCATATAAGTAATACAAAATTGTGAAAGCACATGTATATAATAAGGATGTTGGATAACATGTTTTTGGATCTACGCCATATAAGTATAATATGAATAAGTCTCTATTACATGGGTGAGGTGTAATCAATATAGGTGTAGGATCATCATGCCCCCCAAGTGAGTAATATATAAGTAGAATAAGTATAATGGGAGTAATTTTTACTAATGTAAGTTTGTTACATATACATGAATTATATATTTTCATTCATGGATGCTTAGATATAGTTAATTACAACTAGTTTATTATTATTTTTTATTAAAATTAGAATTAGGGTAAATATAATTTTTGAACTTGAATCTTTCACACATCCAACCTAGGGGTTTTGAAAACCCTCATCCTTAGGGCTTGGCTATTTTTAAGATCATAATCCTAGGGTTTGATCATTATTTAAACCCTTTTCCTTGTGATATTTCATGCTCATATCTTATGGCTAGGAGGTTTAGGTCATATATTCCTATTAGTATACATAGTGTTATATTATGTGGTGCTAATTTTGAATTAAAAAAACTACCTTCGCATAAAAATCATGTTTAAAAAATGGAAAATATTTAGGAAGAACCTTCTTTTGAGGTCCCATCCCAAAACAATAGTGACCATGATATCCCTCCATAAAAATATAAATATATGCCAAATTTTTTAGGCATGGACAATGATTGATTTAATGAATTTATTTATAAAAAGCCTAAGCATTTAAAGGCTATGATATATTTGCTTATCGAATCCCAAAATGAGTGAATTAAGAATAAAAATGCTACACTCGAACAACTTAAAATAAATTAAACTATCCCTTCCACATCAAGTAGTTGGATACTATTCTTGATGTAAATCCTCCACCAAATATCAATAACCTAAAGACTAATGTACCTCTAATAAATTCACACATTCAATATCTTGGAACTAAAACTAATGTAAACCCTAATTATTATACTACATCTAGTGATTCCATCATACACCAATAACTTAATTACATGAAAGCAAAAATTTCACAAATCTCACAAGAATATATTAAACCTTATCATGTTCTTTCATCTTTGAACATATTGCATAATCCTTTGGCTTGATAATTACTTATCCATCCTTTACCTCCATATTTTCATATGCCTAAGTTCATAACATTCAATAAAAAAAGACATCTCTCTTTTCAAATTAAATACTTCTTTGTGTCTTGTCTAGGGTCTCACCATGATAATATTCTCATG
Source organism: Torreya grandis (assembly GCA_037957365.1). Taxonomy (NCBI): domain Eukaryota; kingdom Viridiplantae; phylum Streptophyta; class Pinopsida; order Cupressales; family Taxaceae; genus Torreya; species Torreya grandis. Next base: position 716,741 of record JARHVA010004535.1, read on the forward strand.
ACCAAAATGTTTCCTAAAATCTTTGTGGTTTATGATTTAGATTTGTTCTATTATTTACCTAAGGGATTAGTTTCATGAGCTAATTTACCTCTTCTTAGTAAAAATGTTACCTTTTAACAAATAACTCAAATCAAGCAAGGGGTGAGTGAATGAATTATAGATTACATGTTTAAATTCAAGACCATGCTTACTAAAAATGTCACATCTACTTCTTGATAGTGAGTTGTAAAGCATATTTCCTAGTAGTTTTCTTAATCCTTTCAAAGACAAGGTTATGTTTACCAACTATGACTCATTATATGACCATTTTCATGACTTGCATTACATTAAGACTAAGCTTATAAATAAAAACATGTTAAAGACTAATTTATTCAACATCCAATGCTCCAAAATATCAAGGAGAATCGACATTCAAAATAAATAATAATGATGCACCAAACTTTCAACATAAAAATTAGGCCAAAAATATATACATAGTATGATAAGATAGAATTAAATTTCCAAATGTAAACCTAAGAGATAATTCACAAGACTACATAATCCACCTAGTCAATTACTAGAGAGGCTTATAGAAAGAAATGTCATTTCCTTACCTAAACCATTTCAGTAGGATCCCAATATGTCATGACCTAAGAGCTATGATTCTTATGCATTTTGTGATTATCATCAAGGGTTAGGGTATTCAACCAAGAGTTGTTACAAATTGAATCATAAAAATCAAGTTTTAATTTATAACAACACCATTATGATAGATAAACATAATTATAATTTGAATGAATCAAATAGTAGCACCTAATCAACACTTGAAAATTTTTAGCAACCCATTTCCATATCATAATGATGAAAAAAATGAGTACACATGGAAACATTTACCCAACTTGAGCATGAATTAGATAATATAATTAGCATGGTATCAAACTATAAAAACAACCACCTTTTATTACATACCATGATCACAAAATTCCTAATGATGGATCAAATGATGATTCTATCTATATACATGTGTATGTTGACAATAATTTTTATATCATGCATGACATTATGATAAATAATGGATCTAGTGATAATATTATATTGATGTCATTCTTGTCAAGTAAAGGCTTCACTTATATATACTTGTGTGAGGTGGCCATAACATTGCATAATTATGATGCGCAAAAACTTATAGCCTTAAGTGGTATTACACTTCCACTTATAGTTAGACCAAATACATGCTTATTTTGGTTATAAGTTATACTTCATTCATAATCATATAATATATTGGTTGAAAATTTATGGATAAATATAATTAAAGAAAAATATCTAATAATTCAAAATTGTGTCAAGTTATCCTTGCTCACCATATGAGAGACCTTCTCATCGACCATCGAGTGCACCTCAAATGGTAAAAGTAATTTATTCTAAGGTGGCCCATATGAATTTTTCACACTGGTAATTGTCATATGCACCTAATATACTTAATCTAGAGATATCACCATGTATTGTGCAAGTTTTTCAAGATCCAATCCATATGGTTGTACCTCCAAGCCATGTGACACATATAAAACCAATCATAAGGTTAAATTGAGACCTATGAAAATCATTATATCATATTATATTCAAAGGAAATCTCTAGTTTTTCCTCATTATATAAATTTAGGTATTCTTACACTACATTATACATACATGATTCTTACAAATGATGTCATTATTACACATCTCACAATAATTTATTTAATACATCAAGTGTTATATACATTTTTTCTACTTTAGATCTAGGGATTGATAACATGATAGGTTAACATTGCTAACCCAAATTTTGGGATTAATTGATACATATTTATTATACCATATTATTTTAAATATCTTTTCTTTTTTATATGCTGTGCTTTACATGTTCCTACCTCCTATTACTTACTTTTTACAAAATAAAAAAATCCAAAAAAAATCATAAAAGACAAAAATACAAAAAATTCTTTACCTTTATCTTGGTCATATGAAATACATCATACATATCTATATACACTATGGATTTTCATGCATCCATGTTTTCACACTTTATTTTTTATGGTATACCTTGATTTAGGTGAGAGGTGGGACAATCTGGTTAGATATGATTATAATTACATTTACGACTCTCACGTGTGGGGACATTGCTTAATTTTTCAATGGTTACATAGTAACATCTTGTTAAGCATTCACATTTTCTATATAAAGCTACTTTTACATGCATCCCATTTATTACTGATTAATTATATAAGGTATACATATCTTAATTATGTACATGGATCTATTCATTTTATTTGTATGATATCATCACCATCTTCAAATATATGACTTTGATTTAGGTATCTTTCTTGAGATTTTTTGTATTCATCTATTTTCTAGACTTTACATGACATTTACATTCTATTTTCATTGGCATTATTCTAGCCACTTTTTTCACATTGATTACTATATTTCATTGGCTTTTATCATTTTACCATAGGTCCCATTCTTAACACTTAGAATAGTCTTTATGATGATGACATCATACTTATCAGGACATTTTATCATAACATGCATTAAGTTTTAAGGGAAGGCATAGATGCTTAGAATCCCCCTCTTCTCATTCATTCTAGCCTATTAGCCTTATTCCTTTTATTTCATATGTATCAACACTTTTTATTGTGTTAGTTTTCATTTTATTCTACATATATACATAAATGTAGACATTAAAATCTGGCATTTGACACTAAGAAATGTCAATCTTAGCTTAACTTATCCAACATGACTTGTGTATCTATAAATAATTATCACTCACCATTATCAGACACCTACATGCTAATTATGATCCTAATCCTTTCTAAGTTGGTATCACTCACCTAAAGGAATATTTTAGTTTGTGATAAATTAGTGTAATAGTGAAATATCCTACCTAGACACTCCCAAAATATGGTAGTGGAATTTATATCTTCTACATAATAACATCAAGATCAGACAATAATGTTGACATTATTGTCTTGAGGTTGATGTTACCACACTTTACCTAAAAAATGACTATTTAAAAAATTAAACCCTTCCTATAGGTCAGCCTATTCACCTAAAACATTAGTAGCATGGGAAATTACCCAATTAAGCACACATAAATACAAATCAAGGTCAATCTTATTCACATTCTATCACTCTCAAGTACTCCTCAACTACACTATTACACATTAAGAAAATATGCCCTATTCTTCCTAAATTTACAATTAAACACTAGGAGTAGTCATTAGCTAGTTCTAAAACACAATAAACCAAATCAAGTGATAACATTTTCAAGATCAAAGCCTAATTTATAGGTGCATTCATATTTTAAAATAACACAATTGCACATTCACACTAAGGGGAAAAACTACACGTGGTTTGACTTCCATCTTCAAAGTATGGGATACATAAACAATTGTCAATTATTAATGTGTGTGATTAGGGTCATCTTAGCCTAATTGAACTTACTCACTTTTATAGGTTTCCAACATTAACAAGTAAACTTATGGTTTCAAGGAGAAGGAATCTAATTTCTAGAGTTGTATATGTAGTCAAAGGTCATAGATTACATAAATAAAGACGTATCTATTGTGGTCAACACACCTCCTTCGAATAAGTGGAGGACCCCTCTAAAAAATGATCAAACTCAAAGTTCCCTAACCTTAAGTCTCATTTTAACCAACTCCTTTCTAAGAAGAGTCTTCTAATACATGTCTACCCTAGTTTTCCTCAGTGTATTGCATATTTGTAATAGTGAATTAATCCCTGTTGAGAGCCTTGTAACCTTTGAAGTTAATGTAATTGAGTATTAGTAGTGTCCTTAAGTAAAATAATCACTTTATTACTTTGAATATTTAATGTGTTAATTTTTTTGTAGGTTTGATTCCATATTTAGGTTCTGAAGCATTAGTCTCCCAAAGCATTAGACTCCTAAAGTCCTACATGACACCTAGTGGGGCTTAGTTGGTAGCTAGGTGAGCATTTATTTTTGTCATGATTATTTTATTTTACTTAGTCTCTTTTGTGTATTTATGAAAGAGGAATGATTAAATGAAAGAGTGCTATGTGGATCACCACTAGGGATGTTAGAACTTGTTAGAGCCTAACCAATCATGATACCCCATTGTCAAAATGGCTAGTCTCCTAGATTTGTCAGAGATGTCAGAGCCTGAGAAAGTTGACCCAATGATAAGGTTCCATAAAGGTTATAGTTATAATGGTAAATATCCTAGATATGATATACATGTCAGATCTTGGAAGAGATCGACTGAGTGAAAAAACACCACATGGCCTGGTGTTCAGAATTACCAGGATCCACCAATGGTCTTGCCCCAATGTCAGACATGTCAGTCTCCCAAATATTATAGAGATGTTAAAACCTAAAATAATTATATGAAATGAAAGAGTGCCACCTTTCCCATTATCAGGGTTGTCAATTCCCCAAACCTGATAGAGATGTTAGAATCTGGGGGAGCCTGACTTATAGCATCAATTCTATATAGATTGGTAGGAAGATCCCAAGAGAACTTATGGTAATTATAATAAGGTAAAAGTAGAGTCAAAAGACTAATCTAAATATGTCATGTGTCCTTTAGTCTATATTTCTTTCTCCCAAGCATATTAAGATGAGGCACTAGGTAATGCCTAGGTGATAGCCATTACAACATGAACCATTTATCATGGGAAATATGAAAAGAGGTAAAAAATACTCAAGAGGCCTTAAGGATGATATGGTCATGTATCTACCACACTTTGAACATTGATTAGATGGGAAACTAGGCCCCAATTAGACATTCTAAAGTGTCACATCATGATTACTAAATCTAACAAGTGGCGAATGATCACAATTTCTAAGTTTATGTCTAGATTAGGAAATAATTTGGAAATATGAAACCAAAAAATAGAAATAGAATTTACATCTAGTGAGATACCAAATGCCATCAATTCAAGAGATGAATACATACCTCTATAAGTACATGAGGATAACTCATTAGCTACTATTACTCCTAATTTATAAGGACCTAATCCTCATTTTTTAATCTTACCAATGACCTCTATGTTTCCCATTTGATAAAGGACTAATATTATAGATTTCCATCCTAGCTACTTTGGCCACCTCATCCTCTAACCATAAAAACAAGCTAGAGTAAAGAGACACAACTTTCTTGGATGGATTAACACATTTCAAATAGTACAATGAGGTGTTTAAAGCTATTGACCTAGTGCCCAAATCCTATAACAATGATGATGAAGATGATTCCAAGTTTTAGGATGCCTTTAGGGCATATGAGAAGTGTGGGCTGCATCAAGTCATGGCTAAGCCATAGGTCTTCCCTTGTACTAACTTGTTTGGAAAACTACTACTCATGATTAAATGAGTATAAAATGGTGTCTATGACATGATATGCTCTATGAGTTCCCAAAATCATATCATAAACATTTTGGGAGGTGAATTTAAATCCTAATATAGCCTCTTGGAGTACACAATCACATATGATTTATATGTGGTGACAACTTGGACCAACTCTCACCAAATTTATGACATCCTAAAGGTCTAGGAAGAAAACCTTGATGTAAAATAGGTCAACAAGATGAATGTGAATACATACACTATTCACACCTTTAAGGAGGTAATCTATATTAGGATGATACTTCTCAACTAATTGTTTGAATAAAGTGATTACCTACATGTCAAACTTTTATGAATCCCATTATTATACATTATCCTTCATGGTGAGCAAGTCCTTGACCTTGGAGGGGTGATCAATTTCAATATGATCAAGGTAATGGGAGATGCATGAGGAGGAGGTGAATTCTACATGATGAGATACTTGGTATGCATGGTGTACATAATACTCACTTTTAATCCTTTTACATTTCTAGTATGGGTTCTTGGAAGTGTGATGGTCCATGTGGTTTTTACAAGCTATATGGCCACCATTATATTAACCATATTAGGAGATCTATGGATTTTTATACCAAAGGGTCTACATGGTCATCAATAAGGCACCCATGCCTAATTTCTTTCCCCCATTAGGGATTATTAGCACTTTTTAGAGGATATAATTATTCAAGTGGCAAGCACTCTCAAGGCTCCTTTATGCTTTCCCTATTAGGTCTTGGACCACTTGGCCAAGTAAGAAATAACATATTAGTTGATGGAGGGAATATTTAGAAACTACATCAACCACTAGTAGAAGGCCTACCTACCCCTCTCAATCACCATTAGACACCATGTATATTGAGCATTCTTACCTCTATAGAATATGGTGGTGGGAAGAGGTTCCTTTGCCCTAGGTAGAGATGAGTATTATGACTGAGATCCATACTACATAATCTAAAATCACATAAAAAAGTAATAGTCCCACTTGAAATACAATTATGGCCACCAAAGTGATGTAGAGGATGAGCTCTATTTGAACCCAAATAATAATCATGTGGTATTTACTTGAATTAAGGTAAGGAAGATGAAGAAAAAAAGCAAGCTCAACTTGGGACATCTACCTAGGCTAGTCTTACCTTTTCCACATCAAATCAACCTAGTGAAGATATTTAAGTGAATCCCCCTATATTTAAAGAAGAATTATATAAGGAGTCCCATCATATTTTCCTCCCTAATCTTCTCCTCCTCAAACTCCTACCCATTAGCCCTAGCTTTGTTTCCACCACTTCTTATGGTTCAAGTGGTTTAACTTATGGTAGTACAACCCTGGTGACTCAGTTTCAAATAGATCAAATTTAGGAAGCTTTACCTCAGGATACTCAATCACTTAAGTTTAACATCAATAGTATCCTAAAGACAAGTCTAAGGAGGTATCTTTAGATGACACTCACATAGATCTATTTTCCTACTCCTTCCAGTCTCCAAGAACCTCTCACACCACCTAGATTCCCAACTCCCCAATAGTCCACTCAGGTGGTACCTCATTTTTTTCCCATTTGACCCCTCCATAATTTACCCAAGTACATCTAGCCTCAACCATGTATAACTTACACACCTCTTTATTTCCATCTGCATCATCTATCCCATAACCATGAATCTCTATAGTTCCCCCACTAGTCATTCCATAGGTCCAAATTCCTATAGGTTGCCTGTCCCCAATGAGTGAAACTATGAATCTAATAATAAGTGTACCATTATGCATAATTTAGGTATTATAGGCAATTCTAGTATCACCTTTAGTTACCCAAAAGGCTTGTTAATCAACACCTATGACCTCTTCCACCCCTGCCCCCTACACTATAACATCTAAAGTTAATTTGGCCAAGAGGCCATGAAAGAATAAAATCCTCAACTTTGTATTTAAGTCCTAATTGATCTAATTTACCCTCCTACACCAGCTTCGATGGCTCTGTGCATCATTCCTAAGCCTCCCTTTTTTATCATCCTAGGTTCCTAGGGATTTGGATTTAACCAACTAATTTCCTCCTTTATGTTGAATGCCCCTCTCCTTGGAGTCATTTCCATAAAAGTAAATTTGAACCAAAGTAAATGAAAAGCATATATGTTCCCTTAGGTCTCCTCATTTCTCTTTCCTCCTTTTCCTCCCATGCCTCCTCCTCCTCCATTGATCTCATATTTCATCCGTCCCACTTCATCCATTTGCCCTCCACCTCAGCCTCTACCTATCATAACCATCTTTGTCACCCCACCAACACCTCCCTCCACCTTGGGAATAACTATGATGTCACAAAAACCTAAGATGAATTTATAAGGTAACCTTGATGTGTAGTAGGACTTAAACCATGCCATAGGAAACATAAGGAGTATCCTCACCCAAAATTTCATCCAAGAGGGGAACTTGATGGTTTGGTAAAATTAACAAGATCTCTTCTCCCTCACCAAGTTCAGGACATACATGGGAGAAGATAAAGTGGCTTAGGACCCATTCTATTTACTTTGAGCTACACATGATATGTTCAAGAAGATAATTGAGGACATGCTAGAGTGGGTCTAAACCCTACAAGTGCAAATAAAGAAATCTTTCCCTATGAAACTAATCAAGAAAGTGAAGGATGCCTTCTTAAGACTTTTCTCACGTATGGTGGAGGTAGTCAAGACTTTAATAGATAATGAGGTGCATCTTTAAAGGGCCTAGGCATATCTAGAGAGGATTTATCTAGTAGAGATCAAGTGTAGGAAGCTAGAGGTGATCTTGAATAAAGACATGTTCTTGGAATTGAAGCTCATGCATATTTCAAACCTGAACCTCTACCAAACATACACTAAGAAAATGAGGGATACTATTAAGGAGTGGACAAACATAGCATAGATGATAGTGGAGCCACTGAAAGAAGGTAGGAATAAGATATTGGATTACTTTAAATAGGTCAATATCATTGTGTTATTCTACCCAGATGGCACTCTACTTAATGAGAGTGAGTTTGGAGTTCACTTGGGTCACTTTAATAGGGTCATTAGAAATAAAGTGGAAAGGGATAATAAAGATAGAGCCTAGGTGGTGCTCAAATTCTCCACCCAATCCACTATGAGCATTAGTCAAGTTTCAAAGGTTAAAGTGTCCATTAGGGCCCCATTTGTATTTTTTCAAAAATTAGTGGCCCAATCAGAGGTGATATTTTTATAGCCATCAATGAATTTAAGTTAGACTAAGAGTTTGACCTACTAGTAGCTACATTGGCTACCAAGGAGGTAGAATCAAAGAATTTGGGAGGTGATTCATCAGTGGCTCCACCACATATTAGTTAAGTGGTCCCTTAGATATGTTTTGGAGAGTAGAAGATATTATTTTTTTGAAATTTAGTTATAACAAACTTTGCGAGGCCACCATGGCCTAAGATGGGAATCTCATGCTACTTAGAGGCAACCCCCATCTTTATATATAAAATGGAAACTATATCTCATTATGAAAGGTCCAAAATTTTGGTTCCAAAATGTTATCAGAATTAAGTCAAGATTTCACCTCCTTTTTCTTTCATCTTCGACGTTGACCAACTCCCTGCTGATGCTGGTTGCCTTCTACACTGTATGTGACCGACGTCAATCATACTGTCGACATCGATACTTCTAAAAATCACAACCTCTCCATGTCTACAATAGTTGAAGCTTTTAGCTCCACAACCTAACACATGTGAGGATAGTTACCAACATTAAAGGTGTATTAAACAAAGTTATACATATATTAAACCAAGAATTGATAACAATACTGTCTAAGGTGGATTCACATCAAGTGTGAATATGACACACAAATAATAAATAGCTCCATAGATTACATCATTCAAAAGATTTCATTCTCAATATTTCTATTTGTTAAATATGATTTGATCTACACTACAAGATTTCATAACAAAGAAGCTACTTATTATTCTGAAAAATCTACGTGGACAAACTATGAATGTCTACCATGATAGGCATTCTTTATAAAGGAACTCATTTTTTATGAAAATAATTCCATATTTTCTATACTTGTTTATTTACTAGCGTGTCACTCATTTCTAGTTTCGAATGAATGCCAATGTTAATGTATGCACACACATTTGTTTACTTCATTTATCATCACTAATGTTATTATTAGTCAACACTAATCTCATTTATCTCTTCTAATTCTATCCTAAAGCTACCCATTCTATTCATTTATCTAGCATCCCACTTCATTATTATTCATCCAGTAACTTTATTCCTACCCCTAAAGCCAATTAATCCTTCTTCTAATATGTCACTAATCACTTAATCCTATCCTATCCCACTTATATAATATTTGGGAATTTAAAATTCCCATGAACCTCATACCCACCTACTCTAGCCTATTCCTAGGCTCTCCTACATCCCTAGTCCCTAATCACCTATATTAATCATTAACTAATCCTTCTTAGCCCCTAATGGATTATATAATCATCTTCATCTTAGCCCCTTTATATTTAGAAGCCTCTATTCTTAAGGCTTCCAAGGAATTTTTAATTCTTTAAATAAACCTCCACCATTGATCCTCCTAATTTAACTTTTAATATTGGCCATTGATCTTCCCTACATTGCCTATTTAAACCAACCCATCCTCCATGGATAATCTAACTAAAAAATCCATGTCTAATCTATGTTAAAGTCTTATATCAACATAGTATTTTGATAGAGTCTTCAAGCTAAAATCATGCTATAAATTTGAGTCTTTGGTAAGTGATCCATAATACATAATCATTTATTATTCTTTTTTTTTGAATCTTAATTAGGAAACCTTAGATTTAGGTTATAATTCTACTTTAGATGTTCATTTTATGGCATTTTAATCTAATGGTTCTCAATTTTAATGGTAGATTGTAGATTTGGGAATTTTGGTTAAATTACAAAATCAAATCCCATTGCTCAAATTTCCATCTTACATTTGGAAACCATGATGGGATTACCCATTTAAATAGACCATTTTTCATGTTATAAGTGTTGATATAGCTTTCAAGACTGGTTGGACAAAGAGAGATCTCCAGATTTTGTCAAACTTTCATGCCCAGAAGAAAGTCAGTTTTGCTCTATAAATTATGATATTACATCAGTAGTATTAAATACCATAGCTATAATTTTTCTCAAATCATACCATCTAACCACTAATAAATAATTTTTTTGGTAGGTTTTTCACCCTTTTCAATACCATATATCGTAAAAGGTGATTTTGATGATTAGCTATGATTTTTTTACCAAAGTGCAGTTTTGAATAAATATAGTGTTGGACTTAAAACTTAACCCTCTACACTTATTTTGTTTTCTAAAGGATTATATTAAATTAATTTGTCTTACAGGGGTAAGTTTTAGAGTTGTTATCCTTAACATTAGTAGTTGTTTTATAGTAATCAAAACTGTCAATTTGCAGCCACGATATTCTCTTAGAGATGTGGTTTTGCCTTTATAAAAGGTGATTTTCACTTTTGTATTTAAATCACTAATCTACACTACTAACTTTGGCTATCTAATAATTTTTATACATCTATTTGATTGTCCTTTTCTCACAATAAGGAGAGGTGTTACATAGGTCGATATAAAACATACCTAAATACCCCTTTGGCTACCTGATGCAATACCACATTTTTTGAAAGGTGATTTTGTTGTCCATAGTTAGTTTTGAATATTGATAGCTGATTTTGACTTAGATCATTTAAAAAACATATTTAGCTAGTCAAAATTTAGAATAACCTTAAATAATCATATCATAACTTTTATCATTCTATAAATAATCTACAAGCATCTTGATTATTCTGTGAAATAGTTTTTAATCTTTTACTAGGGTTTTTTTTTTGTGAAATTGCGAGTCACAAAAAGCATTATTGACATCTATAGGCAATTTTGCACACTAATAGTTAGTTCTAAGTAAAAATAGTTCAAATAATTTAGTTGTCTAAATATAGTTTTGTTTTAAATCATTCTGTACATATTGTCAAATAATTGATAAATAATTTAACCTTTGTAGATATTATTCATTATCTTATTAAACTTAATGTGGTTTTTTCTTAGAACTATAAAAATGCATATCATGATCTATGATTTTGAATTTTAACATGCATTTTTTCCTAAAATCTACATTTTAATATAACTATGTGGTTACGGTTAGCTAACAGCTTACAAAATTTCATATTAATTAGTTATGTTATTATATAGTAATTATAATTTTGTTTTTTCTAGAATAAATTTTGCATTAATTGACTATGTAAGTGTGATTTTGTAGGTCTAAAAGGTAGTTTTGATCAAACCAAGAGTAATTTTACTTTGTATATTTATTGAATTTTTTTCCTTTCTTGAGTACATTTTAAAGATCATTTTCAATGATTTTTGAGTCATTCCAAGGATTCTACAAGTCCCAAATTGCATTTAGATTTAGGGGTGCTACCCCATGACCCCACCCAATACCATGATTGGGAGCATGCATGGGGTGCTACCCCTAGACCCCATAAGGATAATTTTCCCTTGAAGCTATAAGGGGTGTTTCCCATTAACCCTACAAGGGTCACTACCCCTTGACCTTGTTGGGGACTGTTTCCCCCAAACCCTTGTGTTGTGGCCTCTCATCTAAAAAAAAAGTTATAGTATAAAATTGTGATTTTTTTAGTGATTTTATTAAGGCTTATTGGACTAACATTTTTTTTCTTATAGGGGTGAATCTAGTGGTAATTTTGGCTTACTAAAATCTTATCTTATAGGTCATATCTTTGTCTAACATCTTGTCTTACATGTTACCCTCTAATATTTTCAAATTAAAACTACCAACCACTTATTTTGTAGGTTGCCTATCAAAGATACTTTGGCATTTTTGAAAAATATCTTGTATATATATCATAATTAATTAAATTAGTTAATAAATCTTTTTATCTATTTGTGTGTCACTCAAGGGCTGTAGTGGTGTACAATCTTCTCCCTACATCTTAGTGATGAGTCTTAAAGGATCAAAAATCACTAATAAACCCTCTCACTTTTCTTTTTAGGGGAAATATGACATGAAATTCACACCCATGCACTTACCATAGTCTTAGGGGGATAATGATCATAGATTTACCACCACACACTAATCCACACTGCATATTCTAATAGAGTATAAATATTAGGGATAACTATCATTAGGTTAAGTGGTTGACCCCATATAGGTATTTTATGAAGGGAAAAAGTTAACTATCTAAATCAGGCATTAGACAACACCCTACATGGACTTGGGCCCTACTATACTTAGTGTCTATTAGGGACACCCCTAGAGATCCCATTCAACCTAGATAAGACCATCAACCATTATAGGTAACTTGATGTTGGAGTCAATATCAACTCCCAAGTGATCATCATATGTAGACAAGGCTGAGAGGTTAAGGAGATTTTGTAATGGGTCATCAGCCTATAGGCCCACCTATGAAGCTGTTAGATAGTGCAACTATTAGATTACACACCTAAATTAGTTTATTAGTCCTAGCTTTGTGGTTTTTTTGATTTGGTGAGTGTTGTGCTAGACCTGTGTTGTTTGTGAGCCAAGTTAAACTTTCACCTAAACCTATACACACCTATTTATGCTTCAATATCCTATTGTACATATTTTCATTTGTACATCCTTTTAAACTTATTTCTTCTTGCATCACCCCTCTCACATTAGTCACATCCTATTCTAGTCTCATTCATCTTGCACTAACCATACCCTATTATTTTCATATCATAATCAAGTCTGGTCATCCTTATATCACATCTTATTTATTCACTTAGCCTTAGCATTAATCATCCCTAGTATTATAAGACTAAATCCTCCTTATCCTTATTGAGTCACATTCTGGTCCTTTTGTCACCATATCCCCACATCATCTTGTCTTGTCTTACCCATCCTTAAGGCCCTAGTCTAAACTGGTTATTTATCTTGATCTTGTTTAGCCTAATCATCTTATTCATCACCATATTCCTTACCTTGTCATACTCTTTTTTATACTAGTCATCTAGTCAAGTCTGTAGTCCTACTTTGGTCTTCATCCACATTGGCAAACAAGTCTTTTCATTAGGGTCCTCACTAGAAGCTTGTGTATAATTAAGTTTGAATAATAATCACAAATCACATCAACCTATCAATCAAATCATCTCATCCTATTTGAGTTAATCATTTTAGTCTTGAGATATTATTAATAAGATAAATCCCTAGTCAAAATCAGTCTTTTGGGATAGTCTATCCCATCATCATCAAATCTTAGAGCTTGTCATAGGTAGCCTAATCAAATCTAATATAAATCATCTAAGTCTAGCTCACATCCTAATTTGACCTACTTAATCCTATCTTACTGCATTGAGCATCACATCACATCAAACATCTAATCAAACTTGAGATTAAACTAAAGTAAGCCTTTGTCCAAATTTATTCCACACATTCCATCATCATCCCTTAGTATTTGTATTTAATCCCCCATACCTATTTATTGGGGATGAAAAAACACATCATCTATACTTTCTCACATCTTTATCCATGGAATAAAAAATAGATTTGGTTAATACCCTGATTGAGTAATGCCTTATAGCCAATAGGTATATACTCATTTCTCACCTCCTTGGGATGAACACTCCATGTCCTACAAAATTTGATCCTATCCACCTAATATTATCTCCATTCCATACCCATCCATGTCAGTCGACTCTTATTTTTCACACCACCTAGTCCCATTAAAATCCTCCATCTACTAGTCATAGTCAGTCATCTACCCCTTCCTACTCTAGTAAAGGGAATCCTATCCTAGCCACCTTGTATACTTCTAGTCCACCCACCTAATCACATTAACACCCATGTGATCTAAAGTCCAATGCATCCAAATCTAAATTATGAAGTGAAGAGAGCCCTTATACTCCTCTTCTTATATCATTAGAAGCCCTCTTCCACCAGTTTATTGCCAATGACATGATGATCTATCCACCCATACAAAATATTAATCCCATCAAGCCTAATCCCTCTTGGTTTAAATCAAACCACTATGGCATATATCATCAAACTTGAGGGCATACCATTAATAGATGTTATAATTTCTAAAACTATGTCCAAAACCTCATTAATTTTGGTGACATATAAATTGAGAATGAATTAGATGAGTCTATATTCATGGGTGAATAAGAAGAGGTATGCCAAGAACCCATTATCAATCATGATCAATCCCTTCCCTCTCTAAGATAAGTTTAAGACATCACATCTATCTTCCATAGTCCCCTAATCTTTCAAAAATACTCCATTGAAGATGAGCTTGTTCCCCATGAACATAGTCCTATCATTTCTCATAAGTCCTTATTCCATGGACCTATATGTATAGAATCCATTATCTCCCTATCATCAGATCAAAAAACCCATATTGAGAAGTCACTTGTGAATGATGAATCTTTTGCTTTCAACATTGCATCTTGTATATCAAAGTCAACATTAGAGTCAATACAAGTATTATATGCATCACGGTCATGTTCAACACCAATATATGAATCAGATTCATCATCAAAAACATCATCCCTCATAGATATTTTAACAAATGATGATTATGCCCTCCCTTTTAAAGATACCTCCAATTTGGATGATAATTAGTCACCAAGCATGTTTTTTGATCCCAATTAGGATGATGAAGTCATAAAAAAGTTCATGTAATCTTTATCTATTGAATATTTTTATAGTGAATTTGATCCTACCTTAGACATGTGTCTTACATCTAGTCTTAGTGATCCTTTTATTGATCTTGAGGAAATTTTCTCTGATGTTGAAATTAGGTCTCCTAAGAACCCCTATGAAGACCATGCTACCTCATCAACTCTCATTGAGATCATCATACCATCTCCCCCACCTTCATCTATCATAGACCCCTTTATTACTATCAATGATCATTTAATCACCTCCCTCCATAGGGATGAACATGAACATACTTCATTAGATTCTTCCCTAAGTAATATAACATGTGCCACAAATACACAATTCTAAGACCATATTCAAAAAGCCATCCATAGTGATTAAATCATTTTTGATCCCATAAGTCAAAATAATGAAATTCCAAATCATCAACTTAATAAAAGTGTCTTCCCCTAGTGAAAACCTCTATGAGGCACTAAGGGACCATCAAAGTCAAAATCATCATCATTTATCAAGTTAGAGATCATTCTCCTCTGGTGAAACCTAAAGTTAGGCTCCAAGGGTAGTCAAGAAATAATTTAGTTTGAAAATAAAAATAATGTCAAAAGTACTATCAATATGGTTGAAAATACTTCAAATGATCAAATCAAACAAGAATTGTGCAATCCAAAAGTTTTGTATCTCTTACAGTCTTTTGTCAACTAACACTAATCAAATGAGGAATATCTGATATGTCTAATGTCTCTAATTATGTGTGTAACTATTAGTCATAATCATTAAAAACCCATAACACTATCCTACCATGATCCTATCATCCATTCAAATCCAATAAACCCCCATCAACATCAAGATCTAATCCAATCCATACCTCACATCACACTTCTAGGCAATATTGTCTTTCATAGGGGTGAGGAAGACACTTGTTATAGATATCTAGATGGGTCTCAATAAATAATAAATGAAATTCATAAGGACATCAATACATCCAAAATAGATAACATGGTCCTAACAACACACATATATATGATAGGTGTTGACTAAAGATCTATCAAGTGTCAACATTTTTGTATCTTGTATCTATATCCAATAAATCAAGATTCTATCTAAAAAAAAGTGAAAAAAACTCATTCATCAAATGGTGAAAACCAATATTATGGTCCCTTGGGAAAGTACCATGATGAAAACTAATTTCTAGCATCATGGTAAAATAATCCATCATCTGCATGGTACCTCAATGCTTAGAGGCAAGTCCATTTCATCCACATAATATCCATTATCAATACCATCCTTGTCTATCTTATCCCTCGATCCATTGATCCTACCCATCATTTTCCATAATATCATGCATCTTATTATGTCCATCTTTACTTCCCATCTTAACCTTCATAAAGACATAGAAGAGGTCTTTAGAAGTGTTCAAAAATCATCCTAACATATCCTCCATTATCCACTTAGGTAACTAAATATCTAGTTCCTTCATGATGTGGTCATTATAAATTCCTACTCCATTCTTCCTTTGTCTTCACCCCCTTTTTAGAATCACCCTTATCCTTTTCTTGTCCCATCCATTATTCCATCCATCTTTATCCTAGTTTCTATCCTTGGAATTTACTTTGCTAGTAACCCCCTTTTTATAGTGTACATACATATTCTAAAAACCCTAAAAATTATAAATTTCAAAAAAATACCAAAAATATATAAATTGTCTTATCTTGTGTCATCTTGTCATACATATCATATTTCCATATCATATTTTCATCTTGTCTTATGTCTTAAATATCCCATTCATCCCATATGAAGTCTTATCTATCTTATCATCTTATCATCTTGCCTCAACATCCTAGTCATCTTATCCTATGTCTTCAACAACCTTATCCTGATCCTAGTCTATCATCTATTCCAAATTCATACCTTTTCTAAAGTCTATAACCATACTCCAAATTTACATCATCATGACCAATCTAGTCCAAGTCATCACCCAATCAATCATCCCATTGTATCTTATCAAGACAATTAGACAAGACATAATAACACTACTTGTAGATACTTGTGTGTATTACTTGTCTATTTTTTATTGTTTGTATGTCTTTTATCATGACTATCTATGTATGTTTCCTTTTAGTCTTGCATCATATCTTTTTTTTCTATTGGCCAATGTATGAGGATGTTATGATGGCACCAAAAAGGTTATAACAATGCTTTTAGGTTCCCTCGATGATGTAGAGTTTGCTATTTGATCATGCACTTTGACACAACATCCTCTGGGTCATACTTATATCATGGGGCATACTATTTAGTTCTATATTTATCATATTTATTATAATATTATGAGCCTTATTACAATAATGATGGCTTGAAAATACACATAATCATCATTTATCCTAGTCCTTTATCTTAAAGCTGATTAATCAAGACTACTTGTCTAATATCCAATCATTCTTCCAAGTATTTTTATCATCACATTTATATCCTCTAGCCAATCATCTATCATGTCTCTAGTCATAACATCTAACATCTCAAATAAACTCTCAATCCATTCATCATCACACCTAACATATATTTAACAACTAATATGTCTAACAGTCATGATCATCTTTCTTCTCTAGCCTATCTTATCACATATCATCTAGTTTAAACTACCTTGGATTGAGGTTTTTTTAGACTATGTAGTCAATGCTTAGTCACATAATGTGTCTAAGGTTAGATCGACCATTCTTACCTCTTTCCTTATCATTCACCATCACATCTATCTTATCCATCATCATCTTCAAGTCTTGCATTGATCAAATACTTGAGCTATAATATCAATCATTAAGCAACTAGTCTATTGATCAATCACCATCCCTGTAATCATATCCTTAATCTATTTCTTAATCATCTAGACCTATCAATTGGGCCTGATAGATCAAAACATCCATATTTTTTTCCATCAATCATCCATTATCATTGATTGGTCAATTCATCATTTAAGTTTTATGGTTTCCTCCTTCAATTGGGGCATAACCAGAACTATAACTTTATTATCATCACTCACTCCCTGGCATGTGTCCTTGCTAGGGAAATCATTACTATTAATCATATTATGGCTCATTATTTGATACAATGTAGCCTAATTCTTCCCATTTGTATTTTGGTCACTTAATCATATCATTTTATTCTCTCTCATCTCATTCATCATATCACTTAACTTAAACTTTAAGCTATGATCACCATTAATCTTATCAAATAATTGTATTATCTTTGGCTCAATACTCTTTGAACATGTGTCCTTGTTTGGGATATGTTGATATCTCATGGACTTTATCATATTGGTTTGTAGCTCTCCTTAGCATGCATCCTTTCCTAAGATATGTTTAAAACTTGTGGCCTTTTATCTTATCATAAACATGTTTCCATTCCCTATGCATGTCTTTTCTAGGGGCATCATCACTTTGTATCTCATTGATCTGGTTGAGTTCCTTTTCTTCATCATTTTTCTCAATTGTGTAATCCCATCCCCTTATTTATTCATTGCATCCCTCCCCTTGTTTCTTCTTTTCAAGTGGCCATCTGACTCCTTCCTCCTTGTATGTCCCCTTGAGGGGGCATCATGTCCAATAACATCATCTAATAACATTAATCTATCTCATGTCTTTCTTATTTGAAAGACCATTACTCCTTCCACTCTCAATACCCTTTCAAAGAGGGGGAAAATATATGCACCTAGATTCTCTTGCTTCATTTATCATCACTAATGTTACTATTAGTTGACACTAATCTCATTTATCTCTTTTAATTCCATCCTAAAACATCCATTCTAGTCATTTTTCTAACATCCCCCTTCATTATTCTTCATCCACTAACCTTATTCCTACCCCAAAAATCAATTAATCCTTCTTATAATATGTCACTTATCATTTAATCCTATCCTAATCCCACTTGTCTAATATTTAGGAATTTAAAATTCCCATGACCCACCTACCCACCTACTCTAGTCTATTCCTAGGCTTTCTTACATCTCTAGTCCATAATCACCTATCTTAATCATTAAATAATCTTACTTATCCCCTAAAAAATTCTATAATCCTATCTATCTTAGCCCCCTTTTCTCTATAAACCTCTATTTTAGAGGCTTATAAGGAATTTTTAATTCCTTGGATAATCCTCCACCATTGATCCTCCTAACTTAACTTTTAATATTGGCCATTTATCTTTCCTCCATGGCCTATTCAAACCAACCCATCCTCCATGTCCAAGATAATTATCAAATCTATTCCAAATCAATGATAAAGTCTTCTATCAACATAGTCTTTTGAAAAGTCTTCAAACTAAAATCATGCTAAAAATTTGAGTCTTTGATAAGCAATCCACAATCCATAATAATTTAGTCTTTTTTTTTGTTTGAGTCTTGATTTTGAATGCTTAAATTTAGGTTATAGTGCTAATTTATATGTTTATTTTATGGCATTTTAATCTAGTGGTTCTCAATTTTAATGGTAGATTATGGATTTGGGTATTTTTGTTAAATTGCATAATCAAATTCCATTGCTCAAATTTCCATCTTATAGTTAGAGAATTAAACAAGAATTTTGTTATAAAATGAACATTGTGGTTATAATGTATTGTACTATTATAAACCATTAATAAACCCTTCTCATTTTATTTTTACAACTTCAGTAATCTATGTATCTATTTATAGGTTATGTTGAAGGACCTATGTGTTGTTTATTATGGGTTTTTTGGCTATTGATATTTAGTGAGGGTTTATGAATTAATAATTTAATTATGTTACCTTAGAATCTTTCCATATGTAAAACTTAGTTAGAACCCTTGGTGAAACTCAACACACACTGGGATAACTATGGTAGATCACTTAGTTAGGTTATTTAAGCATTAACACCTTTTAGGCTTGAAAACACTCTTTCCTACCCTACCTTACATTCCTTTTTATGTTTATTTTAAGACCCAATAAATCCACTTATTTTAGAAACATTTAATACATGAATTATTAGTTATTTACAATTAGAAGTTTCTTCAATTAAAAGTTGAACCAAATTACAATTGCAAACAGCTTGAGCCTTCAATGGTAACACTAATTACTCTTTAAGTACAAAAGGATAAAATGATTAGTCCTTGGCTTGAACTAGCATCAGTCATAAGATTTATGAGGGGATATTTTATCCCATGCATTGTCTCCCACTTTACTCTATGGATCACAAAATCTCATGAGAGCCTTTATGGGCAGAAAGGATTTCATTACTAACAACAACTAGCACTAAAAAATAGGGCCTTGAGTAATATACTATTTTAAAATTACCATTTAAATTTTGAGTAGTTATCAATAGGATCCTCAACTTTTCAAGAGAATTTTATTGAATCAATTCTCATTTACCTTCCTTTACACTTTTTACATTGTTACATGACTCAAACACACATCTAACATTAAAAGAAGGGACAAATATGTTTTTCAAAATTGCTTGATAGTTTATTGGGTTATGATAGTTTATGCTTATTAGTGGTGATGTTTTAACTATTATTTATCTACAAAACACCTTGGAGATTATTTCAATATCACTAGAGTTAAGTAATATTGTGATAGACTAATTGTTTCACCTTTGTAGTTTCATAGGAGGCCCAAAATTAGTAGACGTACACCCATACCAATAATTGATTCCACTAGCTCATCTTCTCAATCTCCCCCAAATAGACCACCCATGATGGATCTCAAAGTACCTTGGTTCAATGTTCCTAGAGTTGTCCATGACTTACCTAAGAACCCAACAATACATCTTCCCCATTTCATCCCTAATGTAGGAAGAACAACTAAGTAGTATGTGACCAAATATAATACTGACCTGACTCCTCAATGTGGAACATGAAGATGTGGTGTGTAAGTTTTTCCACTTCACCTTAATAGATTTAACCTATGAATGGTTCATCAACCTCCTCAAAAACTCAATCATATGTTTAGACTAGTTTAATAGTACGTTATTATCCTAATTTAGGCAAGTTATTGACCCTAGAATTCTCTATTAGTAGTTCACTTGCATTAAATGAGAACCTAGTAAACCCATCTAAAAATTCAATGCTAGGTTTCACAAAATGTATAACTGAGTCACCATGGTTTACTAGCCTAACACATGAATAGTTTTTGAGATGTATAATAAGGCCTTAGACCCTCAAATAGCCATGTTATTAAGATGAGACCCATAGATAGTCAACTTACCCCTAGCTTATATCGAGGCTATAAAATTTGATAGTTAGTAAAACCCACAAGGTCAATTATGGCTCCCATTCCTAATGTCCTATCGTATATGCCTATATTGAATTTGTTTACCAATAGAAACTAAAATATTCTAGTGTTTCAACCAATTCCTATTGACCATTTTTACCTCAGGCCAAAATGGGTCAACCCCCTATAGTTAGAATATTTTATAGTGGCTTTTTATAATGTCATAGGGTGTATTGTAGTTATTTGATGTTGTTCCATATGCCATTAAAGATTTGGTCACAATCTAGCTTAGTCCTTGTGTTATTTGGTGTCTTAGGGGTCATTTTAGAGTAATATATGTAAGTGGAAGGTTTTCATGGTGTTGATACAATTAGGATCATGGAAAGGGTCTGCATAGACCTTAAGGAGTTCATTCAGAGCTATAAAAGTTTAGGAATAAGCTTTGTAAAGCTAGACCATCATTAGGATGTCATGGAGAACCAGACTAGAAAGATTGATTGTGCATTTTATAAATACACCTTAAAAATCCTCGTGAGCCCAAATATTGTAGTTCTATGAAGGACCTCATCAAAAGAACATGTTCTACAAGTTTGAAATCTGTATAAGGTTCCTAGCTCAAGTTATGGAATTTCAAAATTGGACTTGCAAAGTATGATGTTCGTGCAAGCATCAAATTTTAGCCTTGGTGAATAGCCATTTAGGTTTAAATGATCAATGATAGGTGTAAAGACATAATGTAAAAAACTTAAGTTAGATCAATTGAACAATTTTTAAGCACACTTGGAAAGCCATCGAGACCAACATATCAAGTGGGCATAATCCTTTTAGTATCAAGAATATGTCCTATAAATATGGTGCCTCCATGACCTTTTTTCTTCCAAATTTAAGACTTAAAAGTTGGTTAAAAATGGGATAAGTTCATGTATATGTCAATGATAGTCACACAAACATGAAATTTAGACCACTATAAATAGCCATTTATTTTCAAATATAGGTAGATCAATAGTGCAAATTCAATCATACCGATGATCTAATGATGTGGGCTCGATTGATAAAGAAGTGGGACCAATGAGATATACCACTAGTTTTCACTCATACATTTTAACTTGATGGTGTGAGATGAGTCAAAAGGTCAAGAAGCTTGAGATAGCACCACATGGTGTAAGTGCATAATGTAGGTCGACTAATAATGGCTCCTAAATATAAACATGGGACTACCAAGTGGCACCAACTCAGATAAAGTTGACAAGTCAAGGGTAAGATCGATGGCTTTTGCTCAATTATATTGATCAAGATCAATGGTACATAGATGGGTCAAAATATCAACAAGTTGAGTCAGATATTGATGACTAATGAAACTAAAGGTTAAAAATCTAAGGGACTTCATAGAGATAGAACACATGACCAAGGTTAAACTAGTGCTAGCATTTCAAATGGTGCCATTAAGGCATACACGTAGGCTCCAATAGTTTCATCTCTAGGACCAAATGCATGAAAAGGACCCTTCTCTCCACTTTTTCATGCCACAATAAATAAGTTAGGAAAATTTAGCACTAAGACAAAGCTCAGATAGATTGATCTGATGGTTATAATTACATTAATTCTAGAACCCAACTCAAAATAATTTGATCCTACCATTGCAACCATTAGGGAGCATCAATAAAGGAATAATGTAACTTTACAATGGAGTCAAGTTACCTAGATCAATCAAGAAGCTTGAGTGAGCATAATTACAAAAGCAGTTGTAACTAAGGTTGAAATGAAGTTAAACTCATTTGATTCCCCTAGGGACTTCTCTTTTCTCGCTTTTCTCTCAAATGCTATAAGCAGCTAATATTTTGGACTTTATAAAAGAGAATTCCACTTGAGGTATGGTAAATACCTAATAGATTGATGCCATATTTTTCCCTTGAACATTGATGCAAATCTGATTTTGAGTTCTTAAATAATTATCTAAGTGTGCAAGTGATGTATGGTGATGCAAAGTGATAATTCTCTATCCTTTCTTCCCTTATCCTTCCATATTTATGAAATATTTCCTATTATAATAGGTCATATGAAGTGTTTTCAACTATATGATCCTATTTTTCTTTCTTAATTTCCATTCATTTCTTAATTTGGAAGTAAGTAAGAAACTCGTAAAAGGGGTGTGTAAAGGAATACCTGGTAAAAGTACACACATGATCTATATGATGATGGGAATTCCTCTTTGGCTTGGAAGGAATAACATCTAGATAAGAAAGACATTGGAAAAGGGGTTTGTTAGTGAGATAGTTGTGTGGACTACCTAGCATGATCTAGATCTAAGAAGCATATACTTGCTAGAATGCTGTCAAATCATTGTTTATAACAATTAAGTTGATGTAGATGAAAAGAAATAATAATTGCATTAAATAACATGAAAATAAATGCATGCAAGAAGAAGAAAGTAAAAATTCTTGTTCAAAGAAAATGACTAAAATAGCAAAAGTAGGTCAATACCTATGCTAAAATAGGTGGGGTCAGGTTCAAAAAATAAAAAATCTCTATGAATAGGCAAGAACACAGAAAGTAGGGTTTGGTTGAGGTAGAGCCACTAGGAATAACTTGTTATTTTTTACATATTGACCATCGATGGTAGGGCTAACCATTAATAGTTGGATGATCATCAATGGTTGAGCTGACTATCAACAGTTAGGCTAACCGTTATTAGTTTCCTATGTATTTCTTAGTTTTTTAGAAAGAGGTTGTAGATTGAGTAAATGGTCAAGTATGGGTTTTGGTATGGGTCTAATCAGAGATGAGGAGTTGAGAGATAAGTCTAATCAGGTTAGAAGGGTTAAATATGAAGTAAAATAAAGAAATAAGTACAAGGTTACCTGTAACTTGATAGATTAGTAATGGTTGAAGTCTGGAGCAATTTGGCTAAAGTGACAATACTTTGGACTCGAGAGCAACTCAGATAGAGGTTTATATCTTTGTTGCTACTACTTGATTATTGAAGGAAGGTTGGATACCTATGTGTAATAATATTTGACAACTTAGATCTTCATCCCTTTCACCTCCTACTCTTCTCATTTTATAGGATGAAGTTGATAATTATATAGGATAAAGTTGCTAATTAGATAGGAGGATAAAGTTTCCATTTATAATGCTTTAAATCTCATTGGTAACGCATAAGGGAAGTTGATAATTTATGCCATGCTTATCTCATACATATTTGGAAGTGTATTTAAAATAGGTTGATGACCTGACCATCGATGTTTAGGCTGACCAATAGGGGTCGAGTGCCTAAGGGAATTTACTCAAGGTTGAGTTAGTGTTTTGATAAGTTTAAGTTAGAAAATGAGTTTAGTTAACTAGGTAGTCAACTAAACTCGAGGTCAGATGAGGGTCAAGGTGCTTTGACATCTAAAACTATCCCATGCAGTTTTTGAGTGTCTACATTTCCTCCCTTTTTATTATATATCCTTAAATTAACAAGATACAAAATAAAAATGAATTATTGGTCAAGGTCTAATTGCCCTAAGTATGGGAGGAGATGTTCCCCCTCAAATCAAGACTTGATGAGGTAAAACTAAAATTGGGTCAGGGTTTGATAAATGGTAAATGATGAGTCACATAAAAGGTTTGGGCATTTGAAATGCAAACACATGCACAAAATGTGATTAGGTATGATAGTGAAGATCATGCAAAGACTAAAGTTGCCAATGTTGGTAAAAATAAGGTCAGTTCTAGAGAAACATATGATAGGTATATCTGGTCCACAACATTGGTCATAGCTAATCAGGTTATTCCTATCAAGTCCAATAGATAGGGTTGGTGTTTGTCATAGGTATGTAGTATAGGAAGTGATCCCTTGAAAAACACATTTGGTTAGGTCACACACAAGGTGGTGTAAATTGTAAAAGTTTAACATGGAAAGGTTGGTCAGTGCAATTAAAATGACTAATGTAAGGTTGTTGTAAAGCACATGAATAATTTAGGTCAAAATGGCCAACATCAAAGTGGATGTGGTCAAATAGGTGGTCAAATAAGGGTAATCTCCAAAATGTCAAGTGTTTGGGTGGTTGAGATGAGGTAATCTCCAAAATTAGCACCTAGGGGGTGATAAAAAGTTTAAAAGGTTGGGAGAGCATGAGTATCGATGGTCATGAGTCCCCATAATTGACCATTGATAGTCACCCTAATCATCGATGATTAGGTATAAACCCTAATAAGATGAGACACAAAAAGTAAAAATGCAAAATCAATTTTACCTTTTGACAGTTTGATCATGGGTGTTTCTTCTCTGGTGTTTGTGTATTTTGTCATTTTGCATTGATCTTGCTAAGGTGGAAAATTATTAGTGGTTGAACATGTATGTCAAGGTGATTGAGGGTTGACTAGTGGAGGATGGATGAGGACACATCTAGACAAGGGATCTAACCACATCAATGATCATAGAATGAGGTAGGCATTGTTTTGAAATTAATAGTATAGGTGAATTTATGGTTGTGGAGTTGTATTGAGTAGGTTGAAGTGAGTGAGAGAGGGTTGTTGAAAATGTCCTTGGGCCAAGATGCCCTAGGTTTAGGTATTTGATAAAATTAGGCAAATTTGTGGGGTAAATAGAGAGGTGAAGGGTGTGTGGGGTTTGTAAGGGATTATAGAATAGGGTTAAGGAGGGTAATGTTGTGAATTTAGGTGTTGGTTGAGGTTTTGAGGTGAAAAAATGGTTGAGGGTTTTACTATTGATGGTCACATAGTAACCATCAACAGTTTGACTTGATTATTGATGATAGAATAGAGGGGTAAAAGGGTATTAAGGGACTATCAATAGTTCAATGAACCATCAGTGGTCAAAGGGTTGGGGGGAGTAGAAAGGGTTAGATTGTAATTTGGGTAAAGTTATTTAAGGTTTTGAAAGTTTGTAATGTTGTTTAAATTTTGTAAAATGGTTAAATGTTAACACTATTAAAAGGGTTTGTTAAAAGCTAGGAAAGTTGTTAAAATAATTTTAAAGGTTTAAAGGTGTGGTAAATTTTGTAGGGTTTCAAGTTATTTTTAAAGTTGTGTTTAAATGTTTATAAGAGGTTTTGAAAGGTTTGTTAATCAAAGTGTTGGAAAGGTAAAAGTTTTTAATAATGTTTGTGTGTTGTGAACGTTGAATGAATGTATATAAAGTTTTCCAAAGTTTGTAAAGGTGTTAAAGGTGAAAAGTTGTGTGAAGGTGTGTGTAGAAGTGGTTTGGAAAGTTTTGTTAAGGTGTTGAATAATTATGTTAAGTGGTATAAAAAGTCAAAGGTAGGGTTGATAGGGTGAGATATTTGGGTAAAATTGTCAATGAGTATAGTCAGGTAAAAAAAGTCAAGTATGTAAAATAGTGTGTTAGGGTTGGTATTGAATAGTAGTAGTAGAAGTTATGTGAAATAGGGAAATAAGTTGTGATAGAAGTAGGGATGTGTTGATAAAAATAGAAGTTTGGTTGATTGATAGAGGTAATATGGTAGATGTGATGGGTTAGATGTTTGAAAAAGGTAGTTATAGGTTAGTTCTTAGCTTGATGTAGAAAACTAAGTATGCATGCTAATATTGTTGTTTTATAAGCCCACAAAAAAATTCAGATGAGGGATTGATTCCCTATGATACTTATTGAGATTCATGATGCAATGACCATGGAGGAGTGGAGGCACATTGCGATAGTTAGACTAGTGATGATCCACTACCAACACCTATGACATGATGTAGCAATGATTGTGGCACTCATCAAGAGATGGGATCTAGTGATAAATTTTTTTTTACTACTGACAAGGGATATGATGATTCTCCTAGAGGATATTTAGTAGATTACATGGCTACCCATTCAAGGGGAGCCAATTTATCATATAGAGAGTGAGGAGATAGACTACTATATAGAGCTAATGTATGGAGTAGATTGGGTGCACACTCTATTTCACTTAGGAGGATTTAGTTATAGACCACTATAACAGAGGGCTCCTAAGGATAGATGCTTACTTACCATGATGATGATGGCTATTTCCTAGTTTTCACTACCATATTCAAGTAGTGGCTAGTTTCTATATCAATTACTAGGGATCCTAGTGGAGATGTTATTAGGGAGGACTATGTTTGGGTGGGCCCCAATTTTACTAGTCTAGATCTACAGAGAACTCTAGGCCTTTTGAGCACATAGGTGATATGGTATTAGTGTCAGGGTCATGCTCTACTATTGGGCATACAATCATATTCTTTTATTGAGACCAGTGGGTGAACTATGGGAGGGATTTAGCTAGGTACCCTTTCTAATGAGATTTCCTAGATGAAGAGAAGATTATGTGTTAATAGGTGTTGGGGGTGGTGCCAATGATATAGATAGGTTCAAGTATGCTTTGGAGGGTTTAGTGATGGGTGACATAGTGTGGAGGCTGTATGTGAGTTGGTTGAGGTGGGCAGGGTATAACTACCACACACTATCACTATAGAACTGGCACTAGATATATGGGAGATGGGATAACAAGACTGAGCTTATCCTATTTGATTGAGTTTAGAGGTAGTTTAACCTTGTATAGGGGATCCCACCATATTTATTGAGATATAAGAGGGAGGACACAAAGATCTTGTTCCTAGAGCCATAGCCATAGGACATTATTTTAGATCATAAAGAATTGTCGATGAGAGATATGATAGATGATGTAGGGGTGAAATATGGTTATATGGCATGGTATCAAGCTTGATATGTAGTAGCCAATTTTGGATGGGGTGATGGGGGGTATCAGCGCATGGATGTGGATCCTTATAGGGCACTAACACAAGGTGGTGGCCAGGATGGGTAGGCATGGGTAACATTTATAACAACACATGCCTAAATTATTAGATTATAGGGATAGGTGGCCACTTTATAGGGCTAGATTGTCATTTTATAGGGTCAAGTGACAATGCTAACTAGAGAGAGAGATCAAATAAGGAACTCTCTTGGGTTAGTGATTTAAGAGAGTAATTCACTGAGGCATAATGGAGGAGTAGCAGTAGCAATAGTAAGGGCATCAACAGGGGGACCTAATATGATTCCTATGACATGGTACTTGGCCATCATGGAAGAGTTGAGATATTATGAGGTGATAGTGCTAGACCAGTTGCCATTGGAGATGAGGTATGGAGAATATAGGGCTAGTTTAGTAGGTGGTCCATCTATAGATATGATAGGATAGTGGGTTATTATGGTGAGGTAGGCATGGAGATCAGGGGGACCACCACTAGATGGTAATGCAGGTGTAGGTGGTAGTGGTGCTTTAGGAGCCTGATAGATGATATTATATGATGTATATGTTTTTGATTTTGATACCATCCTACGTGTCAATGATGTGAAATGTATATATGAGAGAGAGATTTATATAGTGTGACATGTATTTATTATTGAGGATTGTGTACTCATTGGTATGTATTACTTTTAATTATGATGTTTATGATGATGAGGTTTTATGATGATTATGGATGTTTATTGATGTTGATGGGTTTTTTGGTTGTTATGTTTATTTGATGTTTTGAGATATTTATGGATAATGCTTATGAAATTTAAGTTTCATTAGTTTAGGTATGCTGTAATGTTTATAAATGTTCATGATGAAATATTTATGGATGTTTATGGTAATGCTTTATGGTAATACTCATGGTACTATTTTGTTATGATGAAATGATAGGTTACTCATGCTCCATGCTATATGAGATGATATGTGGGCCCGTAGTTTAGGCATGTGATGATGTTTATGGATGGATGTGATGTTGATGATAATGGATGATTTTATTATGGTATAGGATGATGTGTTGTTGATGATCATGGATGATTTTATTATGTTATATGATGATGTGATGAGAGAATTGACATTTTAATACATGTGTAGTTTAGGTGATGTTTGGGTTTATACATAGTGGATGATGTGTTAGTGCATAGATATGTTTATGGACATATGATTGATTGTTTTGATTATGGTTTATTTGATGATGTTTATCGATATGATGATGTGGTTTACATAGAGGATTTTATATGGTGAGGGTTGATTAAGATATGATGTGCAGATGTTTTGAATTGGTATTGTGTTTATAGAAGTAGAAATAAGACATTGCCTATGATGTGGTTATGATATTTATGCTATGATGAATGATTATAATTTTGATGATAATAATGTTGTGATGTGATTATTGATGTTTTATGGTTTTGATGTTTTGTTCATGGATAGGGTATGGTTTATGGACATGGTTCAACATGTTATGATGTATTATTGAGTGGATGAGAATAATGTTTAGAATGTTTTCATATGATATGTAATATGGGGATATAATGAAAGCACATAAAGTAGGTTTAGAAAACACACTAAATGTGGAAATGAGTGAAGAATTATGAAATACATGTCCATAGGAACTAATGAATAGAGGGTAAGAAAAATACATGAGGTGCTCATTAGTAAGGGCCTAAAAAAACCAAAGTTGGATTGACTTAATGAAAATAAGCCTTTTGAATGTTTTGCATGAGCATGCTTTAATTAAAAAATAAGGTATCTTGATCACTTTGAGTCAAGTAAGCTCATAGTCCCTTGATTTTAGAGAGGGTATGAAGGGAAAGTATGTGATAGGTAGATGGTTGAATAAGAAATGGGTGATATGGTAACTTGATATGGATTAGCTTGCCCCTTCTATAGGTGACTAAAGAACCTGTAATAGACAAGTCCATGTCTTAATATAATGCATAGATTGATCAATATGGGAAGTTAAATAATACCATATATAAAAGCCAATTATGGCTTACATGCTTTGATTCATCATAGGGTTGTTTGTTTCTTTTGTTGTTTGGATAGGTTAGTGAAGCTGATCAATGTGGGAAGCTTCAAATATTTGTTTTTGATAAACTGAACTTAGCCATCCTTCAAGGGAGTGGTCTAAAGTTGGATTTTTACAACTATCCTTCAAGGAGCAGTCTATCTTTAAGTAATTTAGTTTTCAGGCAGTTGTCCTTTAAGGGAGTAGTCTATAATGCTAGAGATATGGACCCAAGTAATATTTTGGTATCCCAATGCTAGGTTTAGATATGGATAAGTCTATTTAGGCTTAAAGGTCTAATTTTATGGAGGAAAGAATATTAACACAAAAGGTTAATGATAGATGAGGGAAAGTGGTTTGAGAGACAACTAATCATGGGATTCCATCTGCTTAAAGATGAAAAGTATCCTTGAGGACCATGCCATGTGTAGAGCCATGGTATCCATGCTTAGGATTAGGCTATAAATTTGATGGATAATCACATGGTCCTATGTGGTAATCAATTATCCCTAGGAGGACTAGGATGAATGTTTAAGGAAAGTGAAAATATCATAAACCAAGGGATAAGCTTAAGTTAGATATAAAAGTGAATCTGATATTGCTCTAACAAAAGAAAGGATGCAGATGCAAAGTGTTGAGAGGCTTAGGTTCTAGTTTGCCTTTGATAGAAGATAAATGATAAGCTCCTGATTCATACTTATGGGTTATGTTATAAGGTCCAAGCCAATTGAAATCAAACTTGACTCTTTTGCTTTTCTTCATATTAGTTACATATTGGTTTTCCTTAAGGATGAGGTCTTCGATAATGAATTCTTTCTCTTTTAGGTGTTTATTGTAAGTGTGCTTAATTCATTCTTGATAAACACAAAGATGATTAAGTGATATAAATTGATGCTCATCAAAGATCTCAAGTCAAGAGAGATGTTCTTGATGATAATCACTCTTAGAAAGGATCTCATGCAAAGATATGCAAAGAGAAGGAATCTAGAATTTGAGAGGCAAGTTCACATCTACTCCAAAGACAAGAGAGAAAGGGGTAACATCTGAAGAGGTTCAAATGCTAGTATGATAGGCCCATAAAGTAAAAGGGATGTGTAGGTACCAATCCCAACCTGAAGCACTTACTACTTTAGTTATCATTTTGGTGAGGGTTTTATTAAATTATTACATCTATCCATTTTCTTATAAATGATAGGGTGAGGAAAATCTTAATTTGATATTAAACGCATCATAAAGACCTTAGACTTTCTTATTTTTAAAATATTTTCCATTATCAATGATGATCCTATGGGGAACAACAAAGTGGCAAATGATACAATGATTGATAAAATCAATAATATTTTTATCTTTGGTCAAGATAAGAGGAATGGATTCCACCCACTTGGTGAAATATTTGGTAGTGATAATGATGTATTGGTGTCATTGTGAAGAATGAGAATTGATTTTCCCAATAAGATCAAGACCCCATTATGAGAAGGGCTAATAGTCTTTGGATACTTGAAGGCCATGGGTCAGTGCATGATGTAAGTTAGCATGCTATTGAAATTTGACATACTTATTTACATAATCACACCAATTCTAATTGAGGGTGGGCCATTAGTAGCCAAGGTAAAAGATACATTTAGTGAAAACTAGGCTACTAGAGTATCCCCTACAGATTCCATCATGTGTTTCCTTGATAGCGTGGGAAGCTTCATGATGATGTAGACAACATAAGAGGCCATCAAAACCACATTTATAAAGGATTCCCCATAGTATGGTGTAACAAGAGGTACCCTAAGTGAAGGTTCTTCAGGCATTCCTTGAAAGGTTGGGAGGAATAATGTCGAGGTTAAGATAAATAAAAGTTTGGTCATACCAAATATTAGAAGGAGATGATTCTATACTATAAATGGTGGGAAGATTAGAACTAATATATAAAGGTGTGATAAATATATAGATGGCGATAAATAGTTTACATTCAACAGGTTGAGATGGGATTTGGGAAGTAAGGGAAGCCATCATGTCCATGAATTTGTTGGTAAATCAAGGAATTATTTGGATAAGGTAATGATTGATTAATACTAAGATTAAATTTATGAGTTGTTTATACTTTAATAGGAAATCATTTTTGCATTAATAGGATCCATTAAACTAGTTAATGACTAGTTGGGAGTCACCAAAGACATTGATGGTTTTAACTCCTAGGGTTAGAGCAGTTTAAAGACCTATGACCAGGGCTTCATACTTAGCCACATTGATGGTGAATTTCAATTCAAGTTTAAAGGAAAGGAGATGAGGTTCACCATTAAGGAGAATGAGGATAACTCTGATACCCCCACCATGTTGGCATTTAGAGCCATAAAATAACAATGTCATTTAGTAGGTGGGTTATTATTGGGAAAGAGCTATGATGGACTCATCTAGAAAAGCAAGCAAAAGTGGTTAATTGTCTAGTAGAGGAGCTTCAGCCAATTAGTTGGTGATGAATTTCCATTTAATGGAATTTTTTTGAAAGAACTCAAGATCAAACTCAGTTAGGAACATGAGCTACATAGTCATATGCTAATTTTGGTATGGTTTGGAGTGCATGTACTTGAGTGAGTTAGTGTTAATGATGACATAGGTTTTATGATTAAGAAGGTAGTGGCAGAGTTTGGAGGCTAAAAATACTAAGGTTAGGAAAAGTTTATCAAGATGAGTATATCGAGTTTCATATTCTATAAGTGTGTAGCTAATATAGTAGATGGCTTGCTTTTTATTTTGTTCATCATGATGAGTGAGCATTACCCCTAAATAATGGATCATGGTGGATATATAAAGGTAGAAGGATTAATCTTCCCTAAGAGGGATGAGGATAGGTAGAGAGATAAGGTACTCCTTGATTGAATCAAAGGCTTATTAATAGTCCTTGGTCTACTTAAAAGAGGTGTATTTCTTTAGGAGATGGTGAAAAGGTTGACATTTATTTGATAAATGGGAGATAATGTGATGAATGGATTGGAGATTCCCTTGTAGGATATGGAGTTGCTTAAGGTTAATAGGAGGAGGCATCTCCAAGATTTATCTAACTATGATGGGGTCTATTTTGATTCCTTGAAGAGAGATGATAAAGCAAAGAAGCTTTCTTGATAAGACCCAAAAATACATTTATTGGGGTTAAGCCTTACACAATAGTGGATTAGTCAGTTGAAGATGATTGCTAGGATGGCCAGGTGATCCTTGTAGTGTTTGGATTTTCCAAGGAGATCATCCACATAGTCCTTTAAAATTTTATGGATGAGATCATGAAAAATGTAGGTCATGGCATGGTAATAGGTTTCTCCAGTGTTTTTTAGACCAAAAGGCATGACCCTATAATAGAAGGCTACCAATAGGGTGATAAGGAAGTTTTATGATGATCATTTGGGGTAATAAAGATTTGATTATATCTTAAGAAACCATTTAACAGAGATAACATTTCATGGCCAACTGTAAGATCAACAAGTTGGTTGATGTTTGGTAAAAAAAAGTCAACCTTTGGGAATGTGAGGTTGAGGTCATGAATTTTGATGTAGATGTGAAGTACCCCTATGGGCTTAGTGATGGGAATGATGTTAAAAACCCATTGTGGATAATCAATGGGCTGAATGAAGTCGATGGATAAGAGACACTAAAGTTATTTGACAAGAAGGGCTATGTGAGGATGCATCCTACAAAGCTTTTATTACACTGACTTAACCTCATGATGGGTGATATATTGTGGAGGGAAATAAAAGGGTCGATTCTAGGCATATCTTTCTAGGACCAAGAAAAAATTATGCTATAGTTAAGAAGGAAAGAAGGGTAATCTTATTGCTCCATAGAATTTAAGGATTGATTGATCTTGATGATATAGGGGTTATCCTAAGTACCCAAGTTGACATCAATAGTGGATTCATTCAACATGGTTTGGTTGTTAGGAGGAAGGGATTTATAGATAGAATAATCCCTCACACTGAGGTAGGTGAGAATAGAATCATTATCCTGATGTTGGATGGTGTTGATGGTATGATAATCTCTCTTTATCATTTCAGGATAGATGAGAGGAAGTGTTTTAGTTTGGCTATCCTTTTGATAGGTCAAGGGGCCCAAACTAATGGTATTAATAAAAAAAAGTTATATGGGATGATATCAAAGCCTTTAGTCTTTAAAGAAGATGGGGTTGGTGAGGATGGAACATCCTCATTGATGGTGTCAATGGGTTTTGGTGAGGTGGGTTCATCGGGTGGTATGAACCCAAGGTTGAATAACTCACGAGGTTTTTGGGTTTTGATTACGGGTAGCTCATGAGGTCCCTGTTCATAAAGTCTAAGGACAAAACCCTTCTAAGCACACCTATAAAGGTAAACCTTGGCAAAGGTTGGTTTGTTGAGATAAGAGAAGTTAGAGGTGAATGGTTAGATAGATGAGGTAGTGGTAGAAGTGGGAAGTGGTTGATTAAGTACCTCATAGATGAAATTTGTTTGATGGTTGGGGAGCCAAAAAGGGATGATGGTTTTATTGTTGGGATTATATGAAGGGTCATGTTTTAAGTTCCCATACTCTTAGAGAGTAGGGAAAGCATATAAGGCTAAAATGAGATATTCCCCAAGGGAGAGAAATTGGAACATGGCTTCTAAGGGGTCCTCTATGAGGATCTAGGAAGAAGGGATATATGAGATAGTGAAAGCTTCATCACTGGGATGGGTGGGAGTGTTATTGGTTTTGGTTGGTGGTGAGGTAGTGTTATTAGTAGTTGATGGGGAGGAATAATAACATCATAAATATGATATGTCATATTACAAGAGGCAAAAAGACTAGGGTCAGATTTGATGATAATAACTTGACCTTTGTGCTCAAATTTGACACATCAATGTAAGGTAGAAGGGACACAACTCATAGCATGGATCTAAGGGTATCCAAGTAAAAAATTGTATTAGAACTTGACCTCTATAACATAAAACAATTTAGGAATGGTATGAGGTCCCTAGAAGATATGGAGGACAACCATCCCCAAGGCAATGGCCATGGTATCACTAAATCAATGAAGGATCACTACATTTTCTGAAATGATGTTCTTAGGTAGCTGAAGTTGGTCATAAGCATGAGATAAAATAATGTTGATGCTATCTATTCCACCAATAATATCCTTTTGATGTGGGTTTTATTTATGTACATAGTGATAAAGAGGGGAGGATCGGGATCCTTAGTATGAACAAGAAATGTGATGAATGCAGAAAGTTAGAGGGCTCTAACAAATGGTGCAAGAGGTTGAGGGTCATCTAGTTGAACCTCTATAGATTGTAGATCCTCTATCAGTGCCTAAAAATGGTGGGGTGAGGTGTTGATTAGTTCATAAAGGCTCATTTTCACTGGTGTCTGGTGAAGTTGTTTCAACATGATACACTATATGGAGTTAGAAGGGCTAGAGGGAGAGGCTCCCAAAATTAATACTTTGGGTATTGGTGGTGGCATAGGTGAAGGTGTAGGTGTTTGGGTTTGGTTATAAGGTTGAGGGGTTAAAGGGTATGTCTAAGGAATGGAGACTTTAGATTTTACCTTGTCTTTATATTTGGCTTGAGACTGGGTAACCATATAAATAGTGTGGATGGGGGGATTTTCTAGTTTTGATGGTTACTTTAGTTCCTCCTCCTCACTCTTGGGTAAGAGTGGGGGACTAAGCAAATGTTAGGTAGGTTGAGTTGATGGTTGGATTGATAATGGGGGTAAGAGAGGATCATCAAATAATAGATCATCCTCATCATATAGGTTATGAAAAAGTGATTGGAGAACTTTGCAATTCTCTATGTCATGTCTTGGTACCCTATGATATGCACATATCAAGTTATCATTGAACCAAGAAGGTTTGGTATTAAAAGGGTAGAATGGTTTGACAGGTGGTAAGATAATAGAGGAAGTTTGCAAAAACCTTTATAGGATGGTTGAATAAGATTCATTCAAAGGTGTTAGAGGTGATGGGTTTATAGTTTTAGGGATTGAATCCTTCTTAGAAGCAATTTTCACCTTAGAAGTTATAGGTAGTGGAATGGTTTTAGTTGGTGGTTGGGATTTCTTAGTTATGGTTTACTTTGGGGTAAAT
Source organism: Torreya grandis (assembly GCA_037957365.1). Lineage (NCBI taxonomy): Eukaryota > Viridiplantae > Streptophyta > Pinopsida > Cupressales > Taxaceae > Torreya > Torreya grandis. The sequence goes on from JARHVA010004535.1 coordinate 752,838, forward strand.
GATTCGAGAGTGGAAGAATTGGATGATGAGGGGTTAGATATAGGTGGGAAAGTAGAGATGGATAGATTAGTTAAGAATGATGGGGAACTAAAAGGTTTGATGGGTGTAGGTGTAGGTAGAGAAAAGGGGGATGGTTTACTAGAGGAGGAATTGGTAGTTGGGATGGTAGAAGGATGGGGTCCTGAGATATAAGGTTGGTGGGAAAGAGGTGGTATGGGTTTAGTTTGAGGTACAAATTTGGGTAACTCTATCTTATTAATTTGTTTAGTTGTGGGTTTCTTCAGTGGACTACATGGGCTTAAGTTTAAATTCAAAGAAGGGTGAGTAATACTAGGGGTGGCAAGAATTCCTAAATTCTTGATAGGTTTGGTAAGAGAAGGATAAGGTGATTTATCAATGTTAAATGGAGGTGGTTAGGATGGTTCACCTATGGTTTTGGAAGAAGAGGTATTCGATGAAGAGGTAATAATGGGTTTAAGGGTGGATTCAAGTGAGGTTGAGGATTCAATTTTCTTTTCGTAAGGGATATAAAAATGATGCCAAAAGGTGGCTCTATCAAAGCTGGGTTGAGAAGTGAACTCTAGACTTTGGAATAGCCTAGAAAAGGGATTGTAGAGGGGTTTGGTTCCTTAGTCATTGGTTTCAAAGATTAAGAACCTAGGTAGAGAAGATGGAATGGTTCCTCTATCGTTGTTTTTGATGGAAGGTTCCAAAATTGGTGGTTAGGTGGATGAGGTAACCTTCTCTTGTGGGATGGTTTCCAAAGAGAGAATGGATGGTTCTAAGATGGGGGAGGTAGGTGTGGTGTTCTATAGTAAAGGTATTGACATGGTTACTTCCTTTGTTTGGGTATCTAAAGGAATAGAAGGTAGTTATACCATTTCAATGGGTGAAGTAGAAGAAGAATAAATGGTTAAATAAAAGGTTGTCTCCTTTGGTAGTTCCATCAAAGGGTAATAAGGCTAAGGGCTCATCAAGTGAAGAGAGAGGGGTGGTTAATTCCTTAATTTGGGTATCCAAAGGAATAAGAGGTGATTAACCACTTCCATAAGTGAAATGGAAGAAGAAATGGTTGAAGTAATAGTCTCCTCAATAATGGGCTCACTAATAATAACATTGATGGTATGTGCCTCGTGAGAGTGAGATGATTCTGGTTTATTGTCATGGTGATGGGTAAAAAGAACATAATTGAGAAAAGGTTTATAGAAGATGTCAAAGGAATAATTAAGAGGTGCATTGGGATTATCAAATACAAGTTATCCATTATCTATTAAGCTTTAGACAAGACTTTTAAAGGTATTGCACCTACTAACATCATGTCTTATAAATTGGTGAAAAGCACAATGGTATTTCTTATTATACCAACCATGCATGGGATGAGAAGAATCAAATTTTTGGGGTGGTTTGATAGGTGGAAATTGGATGAGGTTAAATTTGAGAAATTTGTCTAAAATTGAAGCATAAGACTCCCCTATGGGGGTATATTGTTTTGGAGGAGCTTAGTTTTGGTCTCAGTTTTGTTGGTAGGAAGGGTTGGATGAATTAGTTTGAAGGGGAGTAGGTTTTAGGATATCTAATTTTGTGGATGCTTTTGTCATGGTATTGAGATGGTTGGATTGGTTAGTTATTTTGGTGGAGGGAGGGTCATTGGGTTTAAATATAGAATTCTTATTCCATAGTTTCAATTTCCCTTCATCAATGGCTCAGTTTCAAAGTTTACATGACATGGTGAATGCCTCATCAAAAGTTATGAAAGTTTGAACTTGAAGAGTGGGGGTAGTATGTTTGGTATAAACACAAGATAAGATCTCAATCAACATAGGTCAGGGTAAGGAGAAATAAAGCTGGTTGATGAGACCTTTCCATCTAGCTACAAAATCAACAATTGATACATCATCAAATTGCCTAATAGAATAGAGGTTGGTAATATAAACCTTTTTAAATATATTTACTAAGAAGTGCTCTAAAAATATTTGGGTAAGTTGGAAGAATGAAAAGATGAAGTTCTTGGTAAGAGCACTATACCAATCAAAGCTGGGCCTGATAAAGACATGGGGAAGGTACGAAGGAGGACAGCATTGTCATATGCAATCAAATAACAAAAATGACAAAATGCTCTTAAATGTTGTTGGGGGTCCTCCTTACCTTGAAATTTGGAAAACTTAGGTAATTCCCATTGAAGAGGATAAGAATAGATATAAATGGATGGATGGATGGGTTCATTACATATTTGATCATAGGATAAAGGGTTATGATACCCAAAGATAGATGACTCTAGGTTGGTCATTTTGTCCATTAACAACTTGACAAAATCTATTTGAGGTTGGGAAGCTGCATAATCAGGTGGTAAGCTTTGTTGAGGTTGGGTGGAAACAATGTATGGATAAGTGATAGAGGGTACTGAAGAAGCCACATATTAGTAAGTGGTTATAGGTGGTTTAGATGGTGCCACATAAGGGTTGATTAGCACAAATGGTTGGTTAGAAGGTGCTATGTATCTTTGTGGGTTAGAAACATATGGGTAAGATGTCATGGGTACTTGTTGAGGGGCTGATATGGGTTAGTTTAGAGGTATGTTTGGGTTAGTAGCTAATGGTATGGATGTAGATTGGGTTAGAGGTATGAAAGTGCTAGCTAGTTGTTGGTGGGTAGTAACTCTAGTAGTAATAGGTGGAAGTGTTTGAGGCATGGAAAGTACCAAACTCTGAAGTGGGTTAGAAATTATTGGGTTGGTTAAACTAAGGGGAATGGTAGAAATAGGGGTAGAAGATACCCCCATGATAAAATAAGTATAGGTAACAGGAGGTAAAGTTGATCCAATGTTAGAGGTATTGATTGGGGTAGTAGGTGTTTGGTTATTGGTTAAGATGTTGGATGGAGTTTGGGGAGTGGTAGTAGGTGGGATATCAGAAGAAGAAGAGATTTGGGTGATCATGGGTTGGGTTGAGGTGGCACCCACTAGAAGATGGGGAGGCATACCATAGGTAGGATCTATAGGAGGAACTAAAGCAAAAGGGGTATGATTAGATAAGGTGTTTAGGTAATGCTGAAGAGCCATGGGGTTGTTATTGAGGAATGTAACACAATTTGGATCATCCTTAATAATAATTAAAGGCCTAGTATAAGGGGGATAAAAATGCGGTGAATCCTTAACATTAGAAGTATACTCCATAGAGGAAGAAGAAGGTGGTTGTTGGTTGGTTTGATTCCTCAACTATTGTCTAGTAAATACCATAAGAGGAATAGAAAAGAAATAACAAAACTCACATCTCAAACACAATGAAATTCAAGGGAAAATATCTCAAGGAAATAAAATATACACTAAAGTGCATTTAACAACCTAGGGTTCTTTTTAAATCACTTTTGGCTTATGCCTTAGAAACTATGTAGAGAAAATTTGGTGTGTAGATCAAGGACTAAAGATGAAATCTAAGGTTGGTTTCAGGTTATGTTTAGGTTCTCAAGAGAGAAAATCTATATTTATCTTCAGTACATGGCTTGATATTGGGGCCTACCCCGTCACTTCACACATTACAATGATAAGGGTGTCGAGTGCTTAGCCAAGATATTCTAAATTTTAGAGTTTATACTCAACCAGAGAGCTAAGTTGGTTCTCCCCTTAGTAATGAACTCCAAGTAGGATTATTGGGAAAGGGTAAGGTTTATCACTAGGTGATGAAATCCTAGTTGGGCCTTGTCTCAAGTTTGTTTTGATGTGTTGATTGGTTATGTTGTTTGGAAAAAGTGTGTGATAACAAGAGTGAATACTATGATTAATTACTTTGATTTTAAGTTACTGGATAAACTAAATCAAGAAAGAAATCAATATATGCAAAAGGTTTATTTTAAGCCCCAAATAAATTTTAGATTTTGTTAGATGAGCATAAAACAAAGGAAGAAAAAGGGATACTAGGTCCCACCAGGTATGCCAAAATGTTTCTCTTAATTTTTTTTCATTTCTTATTTTGGAAATAAGTAAGAAACTAGTAAAAGGGGTGTGTAAAGGAATACACGGTGAATTGTGCATGTGATCCAGATGATGATAAGAACTCCTCTTTTGCCTAGAAGGAATAACCTATAGATAAGAAAGACACTAGAAAATGGGTTTGTTAGTGAGATAGTTGAGTAGACTGCCTAGCATGAGCTAGATCTAAGAAGCATATGCTTACTAGGAGGCTATCAATCCACTATTTATAACAATTAAGTTGATGTAGATGAAAATAAATAATACTTGCATTCAATAACTTGAAAGTAAATGCATGTAAGAAAAATAAAGTAAAAATGCTTGTTCAAATAAAATGACTAAAATAATAAAAAGGGGTCAATACTTGTGCTAAAATAGTTGGAGTTAGGTGCAAAAAATTAGAAAAGTCTCTGTGAATAAGAAAGAACATATAAAGTAGGGTTTGGTTGAGGTAGAGATGCTAAAAATAACTTACTATAAGTTTTACCATAGTGACCATCGATAGTTTGGCTAACCATTGGTGGTTGGATGATCATCGATAGTTAAGGTAATCATTGGTAATTAGGCTAACCGTTGATGGTTACCTATGTGTTTCTAGGTTTTTTAAAAAGATATTGAAAATTGAGCAAATGGTTAGGTAGGGGTTTTGGTATGAGTCTAATCAGAGATGGGGAGCTGGGAGATAAGTTTGATTAGGTTATGATGGTTAGAGATGAAGTAAAATAAAGAAACAATTGTAAGGTTACTTGTAACTTGTTAGATTACTAATGGTGGAATTTTGGAGCAATTTGGCCAGAGTGACAATACTTTGGCCCTGAGATCAACTCAAATAGAGGTTCATATCTCTTTTGCTACTACTTGATTTCTGAAGGAAGGCTAGATACCTATGTGAAAGAAGATTTGATAACTTGGACCTTCATCCCTTTCACCTCCTACTCTTCTCCTTTTATAGGATGAAGTTGCTAATTAGATAGGATAAAGTTACTAATTAGATATGAGGTTAAAGTTTCCATTTACAATGATTTATAACTCATTGGAAACATATATGGGAAGTTGCTAAGTTGTGTCATGCTTATCTCATACATAGTTAGACGAGGCTTTAAAAAAGGTTGATGACTTGACCATCGGTGGTCAGGCTAACCATTGAAGGTTATGTTGATCATCAGTGGTTGAGTGTCTAAGGGAATTTACTTAAGGTTGAGTTAGTGTTTTGATAGGTTTAAGTTAGAAAATGAGTTTGGTTAACTAGGTGGTCAACTAGACTCAAAGTTGGATGAGGGTCAAGGCGCTTCAACATCTAAAACTATTATGTAGTTTTTGAGTGTCTACACCTAAATTTTAAGTGTATAATGAGCTTTAGTGTCTAAAACTAGCCTATGGTTCACTTACCTTAGATATCTCTCATGCATCTCACCTCTATATTGAAATACTCATGTTAAAATCCATAGGACTTGGAAGTTAGTTTGTGTGCCTTGTTTCTTAGTGCAGGAAAGTATTACGGTCATATGAAATACATCTTGTTGTATCACCCCCTTAGATTAGGTTCATTTCATGAAAATAACAACTTCTTCTAAGGTGCAAGATTTGATGAGAAACATTTTGGCATGCCCAATGGGAGCAAGGTCTAAGTGAGTGGAAATATTGTTGGTGTGTCTTTCATTTAATCAAATTTATGAAGAAAGCAATCTAGCACTAATGGTGACTTGAAATGATAACTTCTAGTTGTAAGTAGCCCAGGTATATCTCATTGAATATTTTGATCAATTTATGTATTTACTTTGATTCATGAGGTGAAAATGAATATCTATGGTGAAGTCCCTACCATGGACCTCCTTATCAACCTTGCTATGAACCAAAGTATACTCCCCAACAGTCCTATCAAAATAGATAACAACCCTATGAGCCATGACAACCCTATAATCCTCCATCCCCCCCATATAGACACCATGCCATTTGACATCCATATGAGGAAGGCTACCAAGATACCTATCAAGAAATGCCTCCTAATTAGTCCCAATATGAGCCCTATCAACCATACCATGATGCCTATGAACCTCAAGATTAATCCTATGAGTCTTGCCATGAAGAATAAGATGTTTACATGAATTTTACATAAATTTCTTACAAGGCAAGATGTAGATTCTTGTAGGATAAAATACAAAAAAATGAAACTGGTCTTGATCCTCATCATTACCCTCTTTCATTTTTTCCATCTTATATCAAGTACTTATTGGCATCCATACCACAGTTATGAGTTAATGAATATGAAATGATAACATGGGATGATGGAATGGTTGATAGGTGCTGCCCAAAATTATATGTAGAAGTTGGGGATGTTTGAAGAGCTATAAGGAGCTCAATGGGAGATCAAAGAACACATAGACTTGGAAAAGAAGTGCTTTCAATGTTCAATATAAAGGCTAAGTATGTGGGAGGATAAAGAGTTCAAAAATGAACATGATTCTATTGAAAAATCTCAAGGAGACTATTGGAAAGATGAAACTCCTACTTATGTGGATGTTTGTCTTTCTAATAAGCCCAAGAAGTCACTTTATTATGATCTTACTAGTGTTTTTATCTTTCCTAAATCCACTCATCATCCTTCTCCTTCACCTCACACTCCATCTCCAATTCATCAGCACCCCATCACATCTCATCCTTCACCTCATATTCCATATATTTCACATGACCCTATCCATCAACCTTATATCTCACCCCTTTTTAAGAAAGAACCCATCTTGAGAGAAGCAAGTGAAGAGGAGCAAATCAAAGTTAAGGCTAACCAAAAGGATGTCATGAGTGACTATGAGGAGGATATCACCATAGGGACTCCCCTTGGTGACCAAAAGTGTAATCATGCCTTCTTAGATAAAGAGAAACATATTAAAGATCCTTTTTTAGCTGTTCATGAGGAATGTGGCCAAGACTTGAAGAAAGAGGTATTTGAAGAAGACTCCATGTCTATTCATGAAGTTACCGATGACCATCTCAAGTATGAAGTGGAGTGTACTATCAAAGAAAAAGGTTAAGTCAATCCTTAAGAAGTTGCAGTCCTAAGAAGTCTTATGAGACCAAGATAGATGAAATTAATCTTGAAGATGACACTCATGAGGTGGATGAAAATGACTTGTGGAATTTTTTTGATTTCAAATGTCATGAGTTTGATTAGCTTGATAGCGTTACTCCTCTTAAGAAGTCTACTTCTTATTTGGATAATTACTCTAATAATAATGTTGATGATTATCTTAATAAGCATGGAGAAAGGTCTCATGTTGTAAATAAAGAGGAACTATGGAAAAAGCTTAATGCCATATGCAAAGAGTTTGGTAAGTTGGGTAAGTCTCTTTTTTCTATATCTAATGACAAGTTTATAACTATACTAATGACCATGTTGACAAGTATTTCATCAGACATAAAGATGAAGGTCATTCTACTAATCAAGAATATGCTATCATAAAGTAGTCTGATGATGCTAGTGTCCAAGAGATTGTAGTCATGGAAAGTGAGGGAAAGGCATAATTTATTTCACCTCAAAAATATTCAAGAGACCCACTTAATATTGATCCATATCCAAAGGTATTGGATCATGAAGAAGAAGATCTTGATGCTTCCAAGCATCAAGTACAATCTATTAAGGAGGAGAGTAAGGTTGAGAAGACTGTCATATCTTAAAATTTTCACATTAAGGGCCAAGTATATGAGAAGGTGGATAATTTTTTTTCCATAGAGGACAATGAACAAGATCAGGTGGATTATTTAGATCTCCTTGATGAGCTTGAAGAACTTGTAGTTGAAGGGAAACCTAATCTTATTGAGGACACTATGAAAACCAAAAAGGAAAGCCTTATTTAACCACCATTTGAGGTCACATCTGAGGAGCCATATGAGAAATTTGAAGCTATTGGGATGCAATAAGAGTTCATTCCCATAGCTAGCCTATTTGGAGATGCTTGGTTCTCATTGAACATCATGCCAATGAAGTTGAAAAACACTATGAAAAATATGGAAGCATCAATGCCAAGGATCAAAAGGATACATGTCTCATTCAACCCTTCATGTCATAAATCAAGAGAGGTTTCAAACTTTCGCTTTGATCTTGGAGGAAGTTTTCATCTTAGGTTAGTTAGTGCTTGACTCAATTTGTTTAGTTGTGTGTTGTGTTCCCTAAGTGCTCATGAAACACTAGAGTGTTTTTACTTAGGTTTATTGTCTTGCATGTTGCTTCTTATTTGAATTTCCTTATGTTTTATGTGTTGTTTAAGGCATTTTATGTGTCAAACCTGCATACATGTGACTCCATATCCCAATGGATAGGATTAGGCAATTGGTCATGGCATAACAAGCATGTCACCCTTGGGAAATTGCCAAAGATGTTGACTATTTTTACCTCAAGCCAAAATGGGTCAAACCCCTATATTCAAAATATTTTTTGAGGGATTTTTATAATGTCATAGGGTGTGTTGTATTTCACTTTATGTCATTCCATATGCCATTATAGCTTTGGTCATAGTCTAGCTTAGTCCTTGTGTCATTTGGTGTCTTAAGGGTCATTTTAGAGTCATATATTAAAGTGGTAGGTTTTTATGGTGTTGATATAATAAAGATCATAGAAAGGGTCCACACATGCCTTAATGAGTTCATTTAGAGCTATAAGAGTTTAGGAATAAGCTTTGTAAAGCTAGACTATCATCAAAATGTCATGGAGAATTAGAATAGATAACTTGCTTGTGTATTTTATAAATGCACCTTATAAAGTATCATGAGCCCAAATATTTTAGTCATGAAGGTCATCATAGCAATAAAATTCTCTACAAGTTTCAAGTCTGTGTGAGCTTCCTAGATCAAGTTATAGAGTTTCAAAATTGGACTTACAAAGTAGGATGTTCATGCAAGCATCAAATTCAAACCTCAATGAATAGATGTTTAGGTTCAAATGATTAGTGATAGGTACAAGAACACCATGAAAAAAATGTATGTTATCTCACTTGAACACTTTATAAGCACACTTAGAAAAATCCCAAACTAGAAGATCAAGTGGGCATGATCTTTTTAGTATCAAGAACATTTCCTACAAATTTGGTTCCTTCATGACCTTTTTGATTATAGATTTAAGCCTTAAAACTTGGTCAAAAAATGGGAGATGTTCATGAAGACATTAATGATGGTCACATAGACATCAAATTTAGACCATGATAAATAACCATTTATTTTCAAATGTAAGAAGATCAATAGTGCAAGTTCAATCATATCAATGATATAATGACATGATCTCAACTGATAGGGAAGTGGGCCCAATGAGCTCTAATACTAGCGTTAACTCGTACATCTTGATATAATGGTACAAGGTGAGTCAAAAGATCAAGGAGCTTGAGAGGCCACCATATGGTGTAAGCATGTAAAGTAGGTAGCCTAATAGTGGATCCTGAATGTGAATGCAAGACTGCCAAGTGGCACTAACTTAGATATAATTGAAAATTCAAGGGTAAGATTAATGGCTCTCTCTCAATTGTACTGATCAAGATTAATGGTTCATAGATGGGTCAAAATGTCAACAACTTGAGTCAGATATCAATGACTAATGAAATTAAAGGTAAAAAAGCTAAGAGACTTCATGGAGATCGAACACATGACCAAGGTCAAACAAGAGCTAGAATTTCAAAGGTTTCCATGAAGGCATACACATAGGCTCCAAAGGTTTCATTTTCAATACCAACTACATGAAAAGGACCCTTCTCTCTACTTTTTCATGCCATGACAAACTAGTCAGGAGTTAGTACTAGGAAAAAGCTTTGATAGATTGATCTGATGGTTGTAACTACATTAATTCTAGAACATAGCTCATAAAAACTTGATCCCACCATTGAAACTATTAGGGAGCATCAATAAAGGAATAATGTAAGTATGCAATGGACTAAAGTGACCTAGATAAATCAAGAATCTTGACTGAGCATAATTGTAGAAGTAGTTATAACTATGGTTGAAATGAAGTTGAACTCATTTGATTCCCCTAGGGACTTCTCTTTTCCCCCTTATCTCTCAAGTGCTATAAGTAGCTGCCATTTTCAACTTTGTAAAAATAAATTCCACTCAAGGTAAGGTGAAGCCTTATTATAATGATGTCATATTTTACCTTTGAATATTAATGCAAATCTGATTTTAAGTTCTTAAACAATTGTCTAAGTATGCAAGTGATGTATGGTGATGCAAAGTGATAATTATATATCCTTTATTCCCTTCTCCTTCCATGTTTGTGGAAGAGTTCCTATTATAATAGGTCATATGAAGTGTTGTCAAGTGTATGAGCCTGTCTCTTCAGTGTAAAATGAGCCTTAGTGTTTTCAACTAGCATGTGGTTCACTTACCTTATATAGCTCTCATGCATCTCGCCTCCATATTAAAATACTCATATTATAATCCATAGGACTTGGAAGTTAGTTTGTGTGCCTTGTTTATTAGTGCAAGAAAGTATCATGGTCATATGGAAGACATCTTAGTGTATCAATCCCTTAGATTAGGTTCATGTCATGAAAATTATAACTATTTTCCACATAAGTAATCAGTTGGCATAGATGAGAGCATTTCAAGATATATATTTATGGAACTAGCCATTAAATATAGAGGCTCATTTCCAATAAAGGTACACCCACATAACTGGAAATGTTCCCATATTTTCAAAATCTAGAAAAAGCTTGAAAAACTTCTAGGGTACAAGATTTGATGACAATAGTTTTGGCATGCCTTGTGGGACCAAGGTCCAAGAGAGTGAAACTATTGTTGGTGTGTCTTTCCTCTAATCAACTTTTGGAAGTAAGAAATCTATCACCAATGACAACTCCAAATGATAACTTATGATTGTGAGCAACCTAGGTATATCTCATTAAAGATTTTGATCAATTTTTTTATTTCCTTTGATACATGAGATTTACATGAACAACTAAGGTGAATATCCCTACCATGGACCTCCTTATTAGCCTTGTTATGAACCATAATATACTCCCTAATAGTCCTATCAAAATGTATATCATACCTATGAGCCATGACAACCCTATAATCCTCCATTTCCCCCCATATATATACCATTCCATTAGACAACCCTATGAGGAAGGCTACTAAATACCTATCAAGAAATGCCTCCCTAGTAGTCCCAATATCAGCCCTATCAACCATACCATGATACCTATGAAACTTAAGAACACTCTTATGAGTATTTCCATAAAGAATCAAATGTTTACATGAATTTTACATAAAGGTATTGCAAGGCTAGAATGTAACAAAATGGAACTAGTCTTGACCCTCATCATTACCCTCTTCCTCCATTTTTTCCATCCTATATTAAGTCCTTATTGGCATCCATACCATAGTTACTAGTTAATGAATATGAAATAATAACATGGGATGCTGCATATGATGTGCTCCCTGATCATCTCATGGAATGGTTGAGAGGTGCTACCCAAAATTATATACAAAAGTTGGGGATGTTTGAAGAGATAGAAGGAATTCAATGGGAGATCAAGGAATAAATGAACTTGTCAAAGAAGTGCCTTAAATGTTAAATATAAGGGATAAGTATGTGGGAGGATAAAGAGATCAAAAATGAACATGCTGCTATTGAAGAATCTTAAGAAGACTATTGGCAAGATGAAATACCTGCTTATGTAGACATTTATCCTTATTATTAGACTAAGAAGTCACTTCCCTATGAGCTTCCTCATTATTTTCTCTTTCATAAATCCACTCATAAGCCTTTTCCTTCACCTCATACTCCATATCCATTTCATCATCTCCCCCATCAAATCTCATCCTTCACCTCATATTCCATCTCTTTCACATGAGCCTATCCATCAACCTTCCACCTCACCCATTCTTGTGGAAGAACCCATGTTGTAGAAGAAAGTGAAGAGGAGAAAATCAAAGCCAAGGCTGACCGAGAGGATGTCATGAGTGACTATGAGGAGATCACCATAGGGTCTCCCCTTGGTGACCATAAGCGTCATCCTACATTTTTAGTTGAAAAGAAACATATTGAAGATATTTTAGAACTTCTATGAGGAATGTGGCCAAGAATTGAAGAAAGAGGTATTTGAAGAAGACTCCATGTCCAATCATGAAGTTACAAATGACCATATCAAGCATGAAGTGAAGTTACTATTAAATAAGAAGGTCAAGTCACTCCTCAAGAAGTTGTAGTCCTAAGAGAGTCTCATGAGACCAACATATATGAAATGACTATTTAAGATGACACTCATGAGGAGGATGAAAATGACTTATGGTAAAATTTTGATGGCTCTTGAAGATGAAACTCATGAGGAGGATGAAAATGACTTGTGGAAAAAGTTTGATTTCATATGTCATGAGTTTGATCAGCTTGGTAGGGTTACTCCTCCTCCCAAGAAGTATACATCTGATTTGGATAATTCCACTAAAAATCATGTTGATGATTATTTTAATAATCATGGAAAAAGGTCTCATGTTGTAAATGAAGAGGAACTATGGCAAAATCTCAATGCCATATGCAAAGAGTTTGACAAGTTGGGTAAGTCACTTTTTCTATATCTTGTGACAGGGTTGCTAATGATGATAATAATCATGTTGACAAGTATTCATCAAACATAAAGATGAAGGTCATTTTTTTGATCAAGAATCTATTGTTATAAAGTAGTTTGATGATTCTATTGTCCAAGAGATTGTAGGCATGGAAAGTGAGGGGAAGGTAAAAGTTATTACACCTCATAAACAATTAAGAGACCCACTTGATATTGAGCCATATATAAAGGTATTGGATCATGAAAAAGAAGAGGTTGATGCTTCCAAGCATCAAGTACAATCTATCAATGAGGAGAGTAAGGTTGAGAAGACTATCATATCTTTAAATTTGCACATTAAGGGACAAGTACATGAGAAGGTGGATATTTTTTTCTATATAAGATAATGAATAAGATCGGTTGGACTATTTAGAGATCCTTGATGAGCTTGAATAACTTGCAACTAAAGAGAAACCTAATCTTATTGAAGACACTATGAAAAAAAAAGGAAAGCCTTATTCAACCACCATTGGAGGTCATAACTAAGGAGCCATATGATAAATTTTAAGCTATTGGGATGTAAGAAGAGGTCATTCCCATAGCTAGCCTATTCAGAGCTACTTAGTTCTCATTGAAAATCATGCCAATGAAGTTGGAAAACACCATGAAAAATATGGAAACATCAATGATAAGGATTAGAAGGATATATGTCTCATTCAACCCTTTATGTCATAAAACAAGAGAGGTTTCAAACTTACCCTTTGATCTTGGAGGAAGTTTTCATCTCAAGTTGGTTAGTGCTTGATTTAGTTTGTTTAGTTATGTGTGTTATGTTCCCTAAGTGCTCATGAAGCACAAGAGTGTTTTTGCTTAGGTTTCTTGTCTTGGGTGTTGATTTTTCTTTGCCTTTCCCTTGTTTTGTGTGTTTTTCAAGGTATTTTGTATGTCAAACCTACATACATGTGACTCTATATCCCAATGGACATGATTAGGCAATTGGTCATGACATATCAAGCATGCCACCCTTGGGAAATTACCAAAGACGTTGACCATTTTTACCTCAGGCCAAAATGAATCAACCCCTATAGTTAGAATATTTTTTAGGGTATTTTTATAATGTCATAGGGTGTGTTTTAGTTTATTTTATGTCATTCCATATGCCATTATAGATTTTGTCACAGTCTAGCTTAGTCCTTCTATTATTTGGTGTCTTAGGGGTCATTTTAGAGTCATATATGTAAGTGGTAGGTTTTCATGGTGTTGATACATTTAGGATCATGTAAAGGTTATGTACAGGCCTCAAGGAGTTCATTTAGAGCTACAAAAGTTTAGGAACAAGCTTTGTGGAGCTAGACCATCATTATGACATCATGGAGAACTAGATTGGACAACTTGTTTGTGCATTTTATAAATGCATCTCAAAAATCCTCATGAACCCAAATATTTTAGTGCCATGAAGTTCCTCATGATAGGAACATGATCTGTAAGTTTCAAGTCCATGCGAGCTTCCTAGCTTAAGATATGGATTTTGAAAATTGGACCTATAGAGTAGGATGTTCATGCAAGCATCAAATTTAAGCCTCAGTGAATATCCATTTAGGTTCAAATGATCAGTGACATATGTGAATATGTCATGAAAAACATGAAATTTAACTCAATTTAACACTTTATAAGCACACTTATAAATATCCTGAGACTAATGGATCAAGTGGGCACAATCCTTTAAGTATCAAGAACATCTCCTATAAATTTGGTGGCTCCATGGCCTTTTTGCTTCTAGATCTAAGCCTTCAAATTTGGTCAAAAAATTAGAGACATTCACATGGACATTAATGATGGTCATATATATGTCAAATTTAGACTATGGTAAATAGCTGTTTGTTTTCAAATGCAAGTAAATCAATAGTGCATATTCAATCATACCAATGATCCATTGGCATGAGCTCCATTGATAGGGAAGTGGGACCAATGAGATCTAAAAATAACATTCACTCATACATCTTGATCCAATGATATGAGATGAGTCAAAAGGTTAAGGAGCTCGAGAGGCCACCATGTGGCATAAGTGTGTAAAATAAGCAGACTGATAGTGGATCTTGAATGCAAATGTGGGACTACCAAATGGAACTAGTTTGGATAGATTTGAAAAGTTAAGGGTAGGATCAATGGATCTAACTTTATCATATTGATCAAGATCAATGGTGCGTGGATGGGTTAAAATATCAACAAGTTGAGTTAGATATCGATGACCAATGAAATTAAAGGCCCAAAAGCTAAGGGACTTCATGGAGATCAAACATATAACCAAGGTTGAACCATAAATAGAATTTAAAAGGGTGACATAAAGGCATACATGTAAGCTCCAATGATTTCATCTTTAAGACCAACTACATGAAAAGGACCCTTCTCTCCACTTTTACATGCCATGACAAACTAGTTTAGAGTAGTTAGTATCAATACAAGGCTCTGATAGATTGATCTAATGGTTATAGCTGTATAAATGCCAGAAACCAATTTGGAACAACTTGATCTTGCCATTATAACCATCAAGGAGCATCAATGAAGGAATAATATAAATATGCAATAGACTGAAGTGACCTGGATCAATCACAAAATTTGAGTTAGCATAATTGTAAAAGTATTTGTAAATATGGTTGAAATGAAGTTGAACTCATTTGATTACCCTAGGGACTTCTCTTTTCCCTCTTCTCTCTTAAATTATATAAGTAGGTACCATTTTGGCCTTTGTAAAAAATAATTCCACATGAGATATGGCAAAACCCAACTAGAATGATGTCATATTTTACGTTTGAACATTAATGTAAATCTAATTTTGAGTTCTTGAATAATTATCTAAGTGTGAAAGTGATGTATGGTGATGAAAAGTGATAATTATCTATCCTTTCTTCCCTTATCCTCCATGTTTGGTTAATATTTCTTGTTCTAATAGGTCATATGAAGTGTTTTCAAGTGTATGAACATGTATTTTAAGTGTACAATGAGACTTAGTGTCTGTAACTAGCCTATGGCTCACTTACCTTGGATATCTCTCATGCATCTCACATTCATATTGAAATACTCATGTTAGAATACATAGGACTTTGAAGTTAGTTTGTATGCCTTGTTTCTTAGTACAAGAAGGTATAATGGTTTTATGGAAGACATCTTGGTGTATCACCCCCTTATATTAGGTTCATTTCATGTAAATTATAACTCTTTTCCCCATAATTAATTAGTTGGCATAGATAAGAGCATTTAAAGATACATTTTGAGAGCAAACCCTTAAATCTAGAGGCTTATTTCCAATATTGGTACACCCACATACTTAGATATGTTCCAATGTTGCCCAAATTTGGAAGAAGCCTGAATAACTTCTTTTAGGGTACAATATTTGGTGACAACACTTCCCATATTGAACCAAATCCACTTTGAGTTATGCCACACCAAACTAACACTTGGGATTTATTAACCTAATAAATTATGAAATAGTTCCTTGATTACAACACCAAGTGACATTGGCATTGGCTAAAAATGCCTAGACTATACCTTAAGAGTCTACTAAAAATGAGTTGGAGGTCCTCTAATGAATGGTCTAAAAACTAATTAATGACTTCCTTGGCCTACAAAGGCAAATGTGAAACTTTAATGCTGAAATTTCAAATAAGAACTTTAGCTACCAAAGATAAGACAAAAATTACAGCCATCCCCACAGTCAGTCAGAGCCCTCCCCTAATAAGCTACCTAAAGTTAACATCATGTGAGATAACTCTAATTAACTGGTGAAAAGTACATAACATGGTTGCACATAGGGAGTTTGATTTTATAGAATTATATAGGGACTTTGAGATCTTTCAAAAAGAAAAGGAGTATGAGCTGGTTTTAAATCATCCAAAATCATCAAACTCAAGTAGACCCCCTAACACTGCCATGGCTCTAGAAACTATGGACTTTCCCAACCAAGAAGAAAATGGGTGAGAGGAGAGTATTAGTGAGGTTCATGTGCTTCAATAGTTTTAAAGGAGTAATTATGCCATAAGGAACTAACAACTACAACAACCCATTACTACTTTGACTCCCCCAAACAATGATGTAACCCCACCATATAACAATGCTAAGAATGACCCTCCACCTCTAAAACTTCATGATATAAAAACACCTATAAAGACCCAACCATTTCAAAAAAAGGTAGACTATAACATAGTAGAAGACATTAAGAAAAATCTCACCCTTCATAAACTTGATCAGATCATAGAACAATGTGATCTTGTACTAAAATCCCTAATTAAAAAGCCAATGTAGCCTATCCAAACTAAGCATAAAATATCCCACACCAAACTACTCATCGATAAGAATAATGTTGAGGTCCCTCTCTTCCTCTTGACTATCAGGTTATTTTACATCCTGATTCCTTACTAAGTAAACTATTTGATTATCTATGGATATTTAAAGTTGCAATATGTGATTTGTCTATTTTTAACTAAGCTTTGATATATATGTTATTATGGGATAGTTGAATATTGCTTTGGTTACAATGTTATGAGCTAGATGTAGTGCATTTTTACATTATGATCATGTTAATTTATTATTTCAGTCATATGTTATGATGAATGTATATCATGTCATTATGGTCTAGCTATCTATTTTGTTGGGAGTTTGATGCAGGAGAACTCAACTCTTAGAGCGTGATGGAGGGAGAGAATCATCGAAGAGGGTGACATAGATGGAGATGTTAGAGGATGACAAAGAAGCCAACTAGAACCATACACATACCACATTATTAGAACATGATTAGACACATAATTGAGTGGTTAACATAGTATATTTTATGCCATTTTCATTTAGATAGTATATTTCACATGATTAGATAAGTATAACAATGATATGGAGTAAATTTTATGTATTTTTGGTGTTTTCACTAAATTATTATGACTAAACAAGTAAGTCATTTATTATCTAGATAATTTGAGGGATTTAAAAATAAAAAATAAACTAAATCAAAAACTAAATAAGATTAAGAAAAATAAAGGTTTAAATATAGGAAAAAATAAAAAAAGATAAAAATATTGTCATAAAAAAAAAAAAGAAAGAATAGTTTGTTTTAAAAAAACATCGTACTTGGAAAGAAGGGATTAAAACAAGTATGTTGGTGCAGTAACTTGAGGAGGAAGTCTTTTAACAAGAAAAAGAGCCATGCCCCCTTTTTCAAGAAAAGAAATTGAAAAAAAAAGAATATATTGGTATGTAAGGGGAAGGCATGATATATGGATGCAAAGAGAGAACTTAAGGAGAAGAAAAAAAAGGAGAACAAGGAGAGAAGCGAGCAAAGGAAGATAATTTGAGCAATTCTGAATCTAGTTTGCCAAGTAGGTGATATATGAACATTTATTTTCCCATACCTTTGTGTGTATAAATATTTTGTTTCCATTCTATGTGCATTATTTAGTATGAATGAAGAATAATTATTATCAGATTGTTTTTATCATTTATCTAATGGCAGCATCTAATATGTAGTATAGTGGAGAATACATCAAACTATTAGAAAACCCACAAACCAAATATAGGAACAATGGATCTATCAAGGAAGGTATAATGATTTATATGGTTTTCAATAGTATGCAATATATATATATATATATATATATATATATATATATATATATATATATATATATATATATTTATATTAATGTAAGACTAAGACCTACGTGGCCTAGGTAGAAAGGATAAATTAATAACTACTTGTACATCAAAATGCTAGTATGGTATATATATCAAAATAACTTTAAAAAAATACATGTGGTGTAAAATTATATGGCTCATATAGCGAGAGTAAATTCAAAATGGGAATATTAAACTATAAAAATAATGAATCTAGGAAAATATAATGAATATAATGACAATCAAATCATTCTTACATTACAACTCATATGCTATAGAAATAACTGTAAGTCTTCTTTTTAGGAAAATTGGAAAATGATCATGCAATGATTTGAGACATCTAGTGTATGCTTATGGCATTGATCTATATGTTGGTCAAAATTATTGTGTGGTATTAAAGAATATATCTAAAAGGGGAGTCATTGCATAAGGTAATCGATCTATTTAAGGGAGTCAATATGCAATTTCTGGAAAAATATAACAACGATGGAAAAATAATTAATTATAAGTCATTTCATATCTATACATAATTATAATATACAATAAGATTAAAATTATGATTCATAATTGCATATTCATACTAATTATACTGAGCTGAAGAAAATAAATGAGGCGACTTAAAAATCAGAATTTCCATATTAATTTGTATATATTAAGACCTATTATATATATAGATAATTAAACTAATTATATGTGGAAACTTGAAAAGGGAATCTCCGTATTATTATACATGTCCTAAACTTAACTTTTCAAAAGAAAATAAATTAAAATGACTGAATATAAGAATGTAATTTAATTATTTTCTACACATGGCAAAATAATTAAAATGGCTAGTTAGAACTAGAGTATCATATGTAATGACTTTCAGAAATATCATAGGATGAATATATGTATCATATGGAACCCTCCATATATCACATATGTCAAAAATAAAAAATATAACTCTATATATATATATATCATATGGAACCCTCCATATATCACATATGTCAAAAAAAATATATAACTCTGTATCATATATATTTGTGAAGCCATATATATATGATACATATATACTAAACCTTCAAAAAAATACATACATATATTGAATATTAAACCTCATCATATATATATATATATATATATATATATATATATATATATATATATATATATATATATATATATATATATATATATATGGCAAGGTTTTGTATAAAATATCTATTAATATTACTAGAGATTTGTTAGTGATATCATGGTGATGTCATGGAGGTGTCCAGGTGAGTGGATGAATTTTCTTGATAATCTAAGTGACAATGATAAAGTGTGCAATGTGTTTGTCCTAGCATGCTTGAAGGCAACTTGGTTGACCTTTAGTTTTGACATGGCTAGAGATGTTTAGGGATGAGTATGGAGTATTGAAAATGTGAAAAGGGTAATATAAGAGGTTTCATAAGCTTTGAGTGCTTGTGTGCATTAGTGGATTTCATATAGTTGATCATTATTTTCATCTAGACATTTTGGGTCTAGTGGCAAA